>VDFB02105785.1:210068288-210441721 GCA_007258455.2 Sequoia sempervirens | reverse complement strand
CATAAATACATACATATAGGCATACATACATAAATAACACACCAACATACATATACATAAAAACATATAAACAAACATTCACAAAACTAGCATTTACCTAAAGGAATAAATAACGCGAGCGCATTATGTGTTGCTAGAAATGTTCCACAGAGAAGGAAAAAGTGAAAACTAATAAATAACGTGAGCGCATTATATTTTTCTTTGGGAATCCATGAGCCTTAGCTTTGGTATTTTCCTTGGAATACCAACCCAAAGGCTTGGAGGGCATTCCCAATGACCAAAGACATGTTTTTTGCAAATTCTACAATTTTTCACATAATCGGGTTCGTGCTCACCGTCAAGATTGCATTTGGTTCAATATCGACAAAATTGAACACATGGGTAATGTTAAGTTCTCTCTTAGCTTTCCAACGATATAATATTTTTCACTTTCTAACAATGTTAGGCCTTTGATCCATAATTTCTTTTGTTTGTATGTCTGTTTTTTGTCAAAAAGTAGTGTTTGGTTTTTTTTTCATTATAAATTAACCGTTCATCAAAATTTCAAATAAATTACATGTTTAGAAACCAGATTCCATTCTACAAATTTTAAAAAATCTATTACTTTCAAAAATTTGTAGGGGGAGAACGACCAAAATTCTACTTTTTAGGAAGTGACCACTTAGAAAATAAGTAAAAAATAAAATATTCATTAAAAAATTATTAGAAATTTTTTGCATTAACTAGACGATGTTAGCTAACTTTTGACCGTAGCAATTTTAAAAATACTAAAAAAATGTTCACCATGCTCAGGTCATACAAGAGTTGCCATGTTATGTTTTTTTGACAAAAACAACACCAATTTGTGTACATCCCTCTGTTGAACCCGTTAATCTCAACCATTTTCAAAATAAATTAGTAGTTTACACAGTGGACTCAGAGCACTTTGGTCCTTGTTTTTGTTCCATCTAAATTTTTTGAGTGTAACTATCCTCAATTTCACGTCCAAGGTTAGCATTTCCTGATTTCAGAAAAAAAAGTGGCCACTTAAGCCCCCTTTTTGGGAACCATCTTAGTGCACTTACCCTTGTTAGTTATGTATGGAGGGTGTTTTGGGAAACTTGTTGACTATTGCATTGATAGGTTATACCTTTTTGTGTTTTGGTCCAAGGTGTTTGAAACTTCTAAAGTGCATCCTAGCAAGGTTTATGCATGTTAGGTGTGAACAAGGATACTCCTATATAATTGTCAAGTCAAAGTCCATCACACTAGGTTCAACGTCATCCTGGTTCTCTATATTTTGATGCATCGCACCACGTGTGTTTTCAAACATAAGAAAATTGGCCCTTTGAAAATCCCAACTCCTTGGCAAGTAGTCATCATCATCTGCATGTTCATCATCTTGTGTCTTGTTGAAATGACTTCTTCTATTTCATTCCTTCTTGCTCATCACACTAACAAGGTATTATGATAGTTCATCATCATCATTATCATCGTCATTTATCTTGCATCCAAAAATCATTAACATATTGCATAAACTTATCATATAGGGGTATGTGCAGGATCATCATGGAAAAAATAGGCCCTTACGTGGCAAAAAAATTAGAAAAATCAGAGTTAGGAAACTTGAAGTAAAAATTTGAATAAGTTATCTATATTATTTCAAAAATATGTAAGAATAGAATATGTAGCAAATTGAATGTAGTTTTTGAACTATTAGGTTTGTTTAAAAAAAAAAATCTATTTGGTGAAAACTTGAAATTTCAATGTAGTAGTACTTAAATTTCAAGGAAAAAATAAGAAGTGTCTGTCTGACTAGCCTAACCACAATAAAATGATAATATTTTTTTATAGGATTTTAGATATAAGTAGAGGACTCATGTCAGATGTGATGCATATTTTTTTCAAGTAAATAATTAATTATGAATTTTTTTATTACAAATTTTAAAAAATATAAAAAACTCGTATGTTTGACCACCTTAACTTGGTCAAAACTTTATGAAATTCAATTTTTCTTTTTTTAATCCTATAGTATGTGAAGTATAGAATGTGACACATGTTTTGGATTCAAAAAATGTGATATTGTTTGAAAGCTATAGATGTTTTTCAATCATCGTATCAATTAGGACTTTAGTCGTAATTTGAATAGAAAATGAATAATAATTGCTTATTAAATTCAAAGTAAAGAATAATTTATATTGGTGGAAATCTGAGAATCTCCTTTAAAAAACCTTTTCGTTTCATCAATTTTGGGTAAAAAAAAGGTCGTCAACCACATACCCATAGAAAACATATGCATTGCATTTCCATCATCATATAAACATGTTATTATAAGCATAGATAAACACATCCCTTTCTCATTAAATTGCATCCATTCTTTCCATCACATTGCATTTATCACATAAACCATCACATAACATTCATTTGCATAAAAAATTCATAATCATTTCACATTACCACCTACTACATAAACAAACATAATAGGTACACAAGCATTATAGATAATCCATTGCATATTCACATCACATAAAAATTATAAAGTCATCTCCCACATTACGTTCATTTTGCATTAAACATTATCATACCACTTTGCATTAACATATCATTTCATATATTACATCACATCACATTAAATGCATCACATACATTACATGTTTAGGATAATATATTTTTTATTCTAAGCATCTTAAAACCATCTCATTTGTATCATTAATACATATCATATAAAACACGACCGTTACATTTACACCACATTATATAATCCATTATTCATCCATATTATATAGAACACTTCATAAATAAAATCACAATCATTTGCATAAATCATTCCACATGATTATAAGCATAAATATGAACATAAAAGAATCCATTACATGCAAAGCATACATCCATCCATAATCATTTTTATAAGCATGGTTCACATATCATTTCATGTATACACCATAGATCACCGCCATATCATTTTTCATATTACATTTCATATCACATATCATTTGGATCAACATAAATAGATCATCATATATAGATTATAAGCATACATCATCATCCATTCACATCACATATCATATAAATCCATCTGTATATCACAAATAAACAACAAAATATAAGATCTAGTCATAATGCATACATCATCGGAAAGAAATGCATCCATCACATCACATCATAAACATCATTGCATAGAATATAGAAATAGAATCATCCATAAATGCATAAATAAATGGTACAAATAACATCATATCAAAATCATCCTCTCATATATATCATCATCAGGTAACTGTCATAGTACAAAATAATCAAATCACTGTACATGTGTGTCATTAAGTACAAAATGGCCCATCGGGCTATCAAAAAGGAGCCCATAAGGTACAAAAAAAAGATATCATCTCGATAAAAACAAGATCTACCCATCTTGTCTGCTTCCCTCGCCCCTATCACTGTGACCCTCTGCTGGTCTGTGGCTGGTCTGCTGTGAGTAGTTTGGGGTCCACTTTTCCCTATGCATGGTCTGATGATAGTGCATGCGGTAATAATCCACCTCCAGGACGACCTCCCTATAAGACCAAATGGACACTATGCAATGAGAGGAGGAGGCTGCCATGCTCTCCAACTATTGACGTTGGCCCATCTCTGTGGCTACCTATAGCTCTGCGGCCTACCTCTGCAAAATGGCCTAGTCTCTCTCAGCCCTGGCCTGGTCTCTTTCAGTCCTGGCCTGATCTCTCTCCCCTATCAAGATCCAAACCTGACCCTATAGCTATGCTATCCGTACGTCTCTAGCATCTGGATGCCTTGCTGGCTGTGCTTGTGTGGGCTGCACGTGAGGCTCATCCTCACCCTCAGCTCGTGGTAGTGCACTTGCCTACTCCTGCTGCCTAGCTGGCACTTGCTGCTAATCCTACATTTGAACATCAACCTAACCTAGCTGAACTGGATGAACTAGAGGCCTGACTGGCTAATCCTGCCATACACCATCTCTCCGTCCTCATCCTCCCCCTTAGCCCCTCGTCCTCTGCTGAGTGGGAATTGCTCCTAGAACTGTCAACCATAAGGGAGGCCATAACTAGTCTCTATACACCTATGTGATGTTTGGATCCATAGGCCCCTGATCGTAAACCCAAGGCTGAGCCACCAACTATCTAAAGCTATCCACGACCTTTGAGGTAGGAATGTATTGCCCCCATGAAGCCTGTGACATAGTTGAGGAAAATACAACCACATAATCATTGTCTGCTGGTCATGTGGCTCACAGAACTTGCACTGAATGCACCCGGGCAGGTATCTCTCCACCATGGTATGCTCTCTCCCTTGCATAAACTGGTCCTGGCAGGCAAAGAAAATCTGCTTTCCATCATTGGCCCATCTGGGCTGACCAAGGTATGGGCGCCATGTAAAAGCCTGCATCTCGTCTAGGACTCTCCTCTAGTAGGGAATCCTATGCTCACCCGTGTGTGTGAAGGACACACCACCTTTGTAGTGCCATACGAGGGGATCATCAGGCCCCATCGGTACTACAATGACTTGTGGCTGAAAAACAATGATGTGCTCCCACGCCCATACATGGAGAAGTGTGACACCTGCCCCGAGTGCTCTGCCATCGAGGTAGGCATACTCGTGTAAATCTCTATAAAGTGAAGCAAGAAGAACAGGCCCCCAAGAAAAATGAGTAGGCTTGTCACGCATCACCATGCGCTCCCAATAGAGTCTCCAACTAGGACTGAAGTACTGACCTCGTCGATCTGGGGCAACGAGACCTGAAATGATGGCTGCAACAACCAAGCAGAAGGGAGAGGCCAGAGACCTATGACACTCAAGCTCAATATGACCCTCGCAAATGATAATGTCCTATGTGGCAAGGACTGTGTGATAGGCATCCTATCTGACATCTATATCAAAAATAACGCGCCAACAATGAATCGACAATCTTAGGATGCACCAAACGTCCTCCAAGGTGACGGTGGCCTCACCGGTAGGAAGGTGGAAGGATGAGGTCTCACTGTGCCATCTCTTAGCAAGCACGAATATCATCCCAAGATGGGTGCACACAGGCGTTGCGTATGCAATGTGCCACAACCCCATGTCTCATAATCGATCCTGCTCTCTGTCACTAAGGTCTCGCAAGTAACCAAAGAGATCCCATGACCTGTGCTCTTGGGAATAGAGCTCCCTCACCGCATCCTGCATTAGGAAGGGTCATCATGTTAAATTTTTTTGAAAAATTTCATGCCGAGCATTCAAAAATTACTCCACTGTCACAATCCGTGAAGGCATCGCAGTTTGATTTTTATCAAACTGTGATGTTGGGGCAAAAAATGCCAAAAGTGCACTGTCGTAGTGCAGTCTGAAAAGATTCCTATTGATAAAGCACTACGCATTGCACTTTGGAAATGACCCCGTGAGCCATGACCTTAGCGTCGAAGTTTGCAGTTTATTTCCAAACTCCAAACTCCACTGCCATGGCACAATTTGACACGGAGTGACATTTTTATTTTTGAGTGGCACTATATAGCGCCACTATAGAATAATGAACTTTAAACACATTAAATGAGCATGAAAAAATGAGAAATAAAGCTCAAGTAAGGATCACTTACCGGTGCCCCAATGTCGGGTGGCCGCTGGTATGTTCGGACTCGGTCGAAAATGTGCATCGAGAACTATCATTACACCATATTGTCAGGAGGTCAGAGCTCAAATCTCAAAGTTGCTAGAGGGTTGTGTGTAAAAATGAATTGAAAGTGACCCCTCAGAACCTTTTTAAGCTTGAAAATTAGGGTTTTTTAGCCTTAATTAGCTATCCTGGTAGGGTTTTGGACCCTTGAACCTATTTTTGTCTAGTTGAGGCCTGTTGTACATCACTTTATTGCGTTTAGACACATTTTTGGCCTCGTGGATCCTTTTTGGACCTATCAGGCACCTTATCCTCTTTTTTTGCGAGATTTCCCAAAAAATCAAAATTTTCGCCCAATCTCTCGAGGGGGCAATATATTGGCATTTTTTCTTTCGTCGGGTAGTAGTGGGGAAAGATTTTGAAAACAATTTTTTTTTGGCTTTGATCGAGATCATTTATTCTTTGAACCAACACAACAAGTGCATTTCTTCAAAGAGGGGCAAAATGTAGACATGTAAAATGTATTGATTGACATTGTGCATCTGATCCTCACCACTAACATCATTTCATCCTGAATCATCCTTTGGTCTAACCATTTAATCAAATACCCTTTTCGGATTAAATTCATCAATATTCCTTTCTTAATTAGATAAATCAGTTATCTAATTAAGTCACCTTTTCTCGATAATTAAATTAACCATTTTGATCTAATTATCCAATTTAATTAAATAATTAATTTTATTTGATTAAATCTCTTAAATCTATCTATTAAATTAAATAAATTAAAACCTTATTTAGTTTAATCTAACATTATCTCTTTTAATTAAATAAATGAAAATCTTTATTTAATTAAATCCCTTATCACATTCTTCTCAGATTTGATTTAAATAAATCCACAAATTTAAGTCAAATAGGTCACATCATTTAACCCTTTCATTAAATTAATTAACTTTGATTAATTTAATCTCCTCTCATGTCCCATCCTCTATCTTTTACCACTTGCACATGAAAATAGACTTATTTGATTTATTAAATCTCTATTTTCCTCAACAAGGCATCTTTTAAGGAATTTTCTTCAAGTTTGAATTCAAAATCCAAGTTGACTTGTCCCTTCGAATAAGGCATTTACTCTCTCTTACATGTCCTTTTCCTTGAGCCAAGTGGCATTCAATGCATTCTTCCTTCCCTCTTGCATGTCATTTCAACAATTTCAAAATTCAAATATATGCATTTATTGGCACAATCCTCAAAACTTGCACATCCTCCCTCCACTCATAGGTTGACAAGTGGCACTTTTCCATTGGCTAATTCTTAGTCCCACATTTCTCTATTTTAGACATTCATCCATCTTAGCATTCTATAAATAAGAGGCTAATCTCCTCATTTGATCATCCACAGTTTGAGTTAACTTACCATGCTCAAATCATTAGCAATTCTAATCCATTATCATTGAATCTTAACTAGGTTATGCAGATTTTTCTATTGGAGAAATCATCAAGCATCAACAAAATGGATCAAATTTCTTCATCAAACCACCATCTCATCATTGGAGTTGGGAAAGGGCCAATTTTCACATCAAATTGGCACTAATTCCGTCAAGATATTAGGAGTTTGTTTGCTTTAGAATATGATTTGATATGCTTTTAAATTTCATAGTGTTCTTCATTTCATATTCTATCTCTTTTGCTATTCAAATGATTTTTTTGAGGAATCCTTTTTCTTACTTGTATTTCACCTTCTAATGTGTTTGTTCATATTGTTTTGCAGGTATTAGGATTGGGGTTCGCACAATGGGCCATAAATAAAAAAACTCAATTAATACCAGAATCCTCTTGTCAATCCTTCCACCAATAGGAATTATTTATTTTCACATATGAGGAACAACAATGTAGAAAATCTTAAACAAGCTTATTAAAAATACACAACCTTTGAGTTGACAACCATTAGTAGAATTTCCTTCATATGGCATAAAATATTTTGGTGGAAGTTCAATTATCATTTTTAGTCATCTCACCTAATTACCTCTAATGAAGGACATACCATTGTATGCATGTATATGAACTTGGTTGTTCTAGAACTTCATATGAAATTTCTAATTTACATGTCAAACATTAGTTAGTTTCTAACATAATCATATATATTTTAACATGTATAATTTATATTATTCTTGATCACATATATCAGTTATGACAAAGCATCAAGGGATACATTCTAAATAGTTATGAACTTGGACTTAGTTTTTCATCAATACAAACATAAATTAGAACAAGTTAGATTAATATATATGATTTTTCATATATTTTAAATGATTAGGAACATATGAAAATGATTGGTCATCATGGAATAGGAAAACATCTCTATCAATACTAAGGAAATATGTATTGTTTGATAAATCAATACTTTTACTTGTCATAAATAATATTTTCATTCTCCATAGTAAGAGAATGTTAAACTTATTGACTACACTAGTTGGACACTATGTACCTACATATTTTATCTATACATAATCACACAAGGATGATGATGATCATCTAGATAATGCAACACTAAGAATGTTTCCTAATACATAATGGTGCTTTGCAATTTATGGGTAGGCATTAGATTCATTAATGGAAAAAAAAATACTACAAATAATATAATCTATTTTAAAGGTACTAGATTACTTGACTTTCCATTTGTATGGTTATCATTTTTATTTATTTATGTAGGTCTATTGTTGGATAGAATAACCAAAAGTTTGTCCATGTTACATCAATTATAAGAGGTGATCATGCATGAATTATATTCAAAATGGCATAGGCTCTAACCATGCATAATTTGCATGGGTAAACATTAAAAAGGCCATAATAGATGTAGGTGTCCATAATAGATATGGGTTAACAAACTAGAAATTTACTACTATATTTGAATATCTCAACACATTATAATTATTGTTATCATCATCATTTGAAAATTACTTAAATATAGAAAATAAGAAAAATGAAGAGCAATGATTGTTATTTCTAAATAACAAAATTTAGAATAAAGCGTAAGAATATTAAAACAATATTACCCTTTATTGTAAATCATGTGTAATTTTGGATTGACTTAAGAAATACTAAATTGAATAGTTATCACCTTTCACTTACCAAGCAAGAGATCTTTGTTTTATGGATTTTCTTATAGGATTGTGTATGACTTATGTAGCCTGTACACATTAAGCTCAAGACATATCCCCCATTGATGAGAGATTGATAATATATTTTATATTCTTGATTGAAATATGAATGGTCTAAGTTTAATGTTGTAGTATGGAAATATTTGGTTGAGATTCCTTACCATTCCAAAACAAGCTAAAAGATGAAGGTTAATTACAAATGGATAATTATGGTTTATTGAGATGAATTGATTAAATTTTGGGTTTTAGGGTTATCTTTATGTGAATGATTAAAATATAAAGATGTAGCACAAAGATGGATGATGGAGATGTAGGTTTAATTTGAAATTTTCTTTTAGTTGTTCTTGTGACTATTTAAAATTTTAATTTATTTTGAGAATGTAGAAAAGAATAGGATATATGTTTCATCTTATTTAAAATAAGATTTTTTTAAAATTTTTTTTTTTTGGACAAAAGAATGAGTGGTTAATTAAATAATAAAATTATTTAGTTAATTAGTAAAGATGGGTTAATTTCTATTTGTGTTGAAGGGAAATTGACCAAATTAATTATATAATAAAAATTATGTTATTAGTTAATAATGTAGTGATGTGGTGGTAGAAGATGATGTGAAAAATAGTGTTAAATGATGCTAGATTTTAAATGTCTATGCAATCCTTGTCTCTAAGATAATACTTCAAAGAACCATTCAATAAATGTCCATTTTAAATGAAATTAGTATAGTTTCCTATACAATTTGATTTTTATATTTATAATAATAATTCTCATTGCTATCTAAAATCATACTTGAAAAAATAAATATATTTATATAATATTACATACGTATTAATAACTACAATATAATATTACTAACTATAATAAAATGTCCTTTGTCACCCCGATTCGTAAAAAGGAGTGGGGCGGAGGGCCTAGTTTGATTGCCTAAAGCATCTTGTTGCAAGCAAGAGATCATGAGGTCCAGTTGTGGTACCATAGGCGTGTTGCGTCAACATCACTAGTCACATGAAATTGTAGTTTATAGAGGGGAGCTACCTGATTCCTGCAGTCTAAAAAAAAACTATAATAAAATTTGTTCATATAATACACTAAATTGTATACCAATGAGATGTGTTTCTTTCATGTGTGAAAACCACATCTTGTGCTTGACTTTTGAAAATCTTGATCAAACATTTAATATTCAATATCAATATCATACATCTACCACAATGAAAATCACATATATGACAAACTAAACAAAACATACAAAATACTTCTTCCACTAAGCTCCCATTTTATTTTTTCTATTGACCAATCAAATAACATCTCAAAAACATTATTTCTAATTTTTTATTTATTATAGATAACTAAACAAAAGTAAAATTTATAATTGTTTTTTTATTTGGCCCACTGATATTGTATGAGCGTTATTTTCATTTGCAGCAGGACGTGAAAATCTCCTTCTTTGGCCCTACATGAGTTAGGCATGGGCGTATTACATTTATTTTTTCCGTGTACATTACAATGATGTGTAAGTTATATTTCTCTGTCTAGAGAGTTTGGTACACCAGAAACCAGACTACAATTCAATGCTTATGACCAAGTGACGTACGCTCCATGGGTTTTCAGAGTATTTGAGCTGTGGGCAAGTTTCTTATTGGATAGATAATACCTAAAACATCATAAAAACATGTGGGTAGACTTTTGGAAGACAGATTCCAACTCAAGTAGACTGCATACATTTCACCCACCTCTTCAACTGTAAATTTCTGGGCAAATAGAACCAAAATGTGTGCTTCTTTAGAGCTGATGGAGTAACTGAAACTGTATTCTATATAAACAAAACATGGCTTTATCTTTTTTCTTTTAAGGTTTGAGTTTTATTGTGCTATTTTGCTTTTGTCTACTGTATTTATTCTAGATTGTATATTTATGTGTGTGTAAGGGTTAGGGTATGAATTTTATTATACTATGTAAGAGTATTCTGGACTGATGGATTTGCATACAAAAAATTAAAAGCATGAGAGTAATATTTGTTTATGTATTTGTTGTTGGTAGGGTCTTGGTAGAGAATGTGTATAGGTGAAAGGTTATCTAGAGGAAGTTGATTTTGTCTAAATCTACATCTAACTAATCCCCTTGGCATCTAGATTGTTTCAAGAAAGGATTCCAATACAATTGGGCAATAATTTATTTGCTTTGATTTTGAAATTAAAAAATTAAAAAATAAAAAAAAATGAAGAGAGGCTCAATACAAAAATGGAGAGAACCAAAGGAGGGAAAAGGATAAATTTTGAATGATCAAATTAGGTGGGTATTGTTAGACAAGGACAATAAATTCAAAAGAAGGATTAGGTATGTAGGAGAGAGAGAGTTCTAGGAGTTTGAAAGGCAAAGGAAAGGAAAAGGAAAGGAGTTTGTTATGTATTTTGGGATATGCTATTATAATGCATTTAGATTAATGAATCTACGTCAACATGTGACACATATACCTTAAGTTTTTTTATATTTTATAATGTGGTGAACTTGTGTGATTGATTATATTAGCTAATGAGTATGCATTCATTGGGATTACCCCTTCATTATGTTGTTAGGAGGAGATATATATGAAGAAAGTTAATATTGTTGTAAGGATATGTGATGAGTATGATCTATTGTGTTTGGGATCTCTTGGAGACACAGCGTGAAGTGGATTCTTCCATAAGGCATACCATACAATATTAATCTACCTAAAGGGTTTATTCTATTTCTACATATATTAGATATTAGATCTTAGGCCACAAATATCTCTTGTGTTGTGATTCCTATCTTCTATTTTGTCTTATAAGAATTATTATGTGTATATCTTATTATATTTTAGGGTAAGAGAGAAAATATAAATAGAGTGGGAGAGAGAAATTTCTAAAAAGAATAAACATAGAGAACAAAGAGAATATATAGCAAGGAAGGTTACAATGGATGAACATGAGGAAAATAGAGTGAACATAGAAAAGGGCGAAGGATACTAGCTATTATAGGCCATGTAGCAAAGAGAAAAGAGACCTAAAAAACCAAAAGATGAGGTTAGGGGAGAAATAGGGCACATAATGATATATAAGGGAAAATTCCTAGGAAAACTAGTGCTATGTGAGAAGAGGAAGACCTTGAAAGGATGCACACAAACCAAGAGGAAATATTAGGGGGTGTTGTAACAAAAGCTTATAGAATAGAAGAATATAATAGGAAATATTTTGAAAATATTTTATAATAATATTCCACTTTTAGAGCACAAGATCTAAAACCACTTTGATGGGGATACCTCCAATAATATTCTATAATAATAAAATACTCAATCTAATGATAACAACTAATCTCTACTTCTTATGTACTATTATTTTTCTCTGGATGCCACCTAGGCTACCTTTGTTGAGAAAATGTGTCCCAACCTTGCAATTACATAAGGTACTATTGATACTTAAGGTACTATTCAATCGACGATGATGGGGTGCATGGGGGGGTCTCCCCTCCTCACCCATGAGGAGTCTAGGGGAATCATCCCCCTAGCTAGGGTCTAGGGGCAGTGTGCCCTAGTGGGGGATCAAGGACAACGGCCCTAAAAGGGAAATTTTAATATATTTTATTATTGTAAATCAGGACCATTCCTCATTATGTCTCATATCTGATGGCCAATATTTTATTAGCTCAACTTTCCATAGAAGGAAACCCTATTTAATAAGGGCATTGTACTACGACTATGTATTGCCATGTATTCTGAGAGTCTGATAGCGACTGTGTTGCCTCTGGATCTCTGAGTGGTGATACTCCTGTGAGAAGCTTGATTTGTAAGTATATTCTAATCTTTGTGAATTTTGAATAATATAAATTGGGAGGCTTTTGGAGTGTGGGGTTTTTCTTCTGAAAGGGATTTTCCCATGTAAATCATTGTGTTGTGGTATGCACAATATTTTTTTTTAAGTTTTTGTAACTGTTAAAGATTAGTAAAAGTTTTTCATTATTCTCCTCTCAAGATTAATGTAGGAAGTTCTTCTGCTACCTTAGCTTCCTTACAAGTGATATCAGAGCTTGATCACCTTTGGTTTCAGTTGTGGGTTTTTAGGTTTTTTGAACTAATCTAGATTTAGTGGGAGCTTGTGTAGAAGACACTTTGTGATCTTGTTGCAAGAATTTTCAGATGGAAAGTTCATCAACGATAATAAAGGTGGATAAATTTTTTAGAAATAATTTTGAAATGTGGAAGTTGAAGATGGAGGATTTGTTGATAGATCGAGATCTGTAGGATGCTATTGATGAGAATGTTTCAAGGCCTACAAATCCTACTCAAGATGCTCAATGTGATTTTATGGACTGTAAAGCCAAGGGTCTAATTAGATTGTGCTTGGAAGACTTTGTTTTAATCAATTTCCATGAAGAGACCTCTGCACATAAACTATGGAAGAAGCTTGGTGAGATGCATCAAGCTAAATCTTTCATGAACAAGATTTTATTGAGGAAGAAATTATATTCCTCAAGAATGGAAGAGGGTGGAAAAATTATAAACCACTTGGAAGAATTCAATATGTTGGTGGCTTAGTTGGAATCGGTTGGTGTCAAAATGGATGAGGAAGAGAAATGTCAGATCTTTCTTTGTTCTTTTCTTGATTCATGGGATTCTCTTGTTATGGCTATTGGGAGTAATTCTATTATATTGAACACTGAAGATGTGGTGGGTTCATTTCTTTTTGAAGAGATGAGGAGGAATGTATCCATTAGTGCCAAGGATGTTAGAACACAATGATCTAGGGTGATCCCACAATAGTGGTTTACAATTTTTGGCCAATCTGGACACTTAAATTATTATTTTTTAACTAAATATTCACATTCGAGCACCTATAGTGGCTAAACCATGAGGAATTTGAAGATGATGCAAACTAGAGTCTCATCACATTTTGTCATTAGATTCTAAAAATATTTTTTTCAAAATTTTTGGAATCAGATTGCACTTCTTTTTCCATCTCCCACGAAAACTGGTTTTTTTCATAAAACAACATTTTTCAAAAGTGACGCACACCGTATAACACATAAATTTTTTTACATGAAGGATAATATTCCAACTCTTTTGAATTTATATTTTTAACTTCAATATCTAGTGCTTCCACTTAATTAGATAGTTTTTTATTGAATATTTTTTCTTTAATCAAGTTTCAAAGTCAAACCGATTACAATTTAGACATAGTGCGACCGTATAACACGTAACTTTTTTTGTACATAAATCGAAATTCAATTTGTTTTTGTTGGATCAAGGAAATCAATATCTGGTGCACTCATATTTTTCAATTTTTTTTTTGATAATCTGCTATTTTTCCACATGTGCAGAAGAAAGACCTTCATTTTTGATGAAAAACCTATGTTTAATAAAACTAAAACATATTGAAATTATATTCGTTGGATAGCTCGTTTCGAGGAATACCTAATTCCAGTTGGGTTTGTGAAGATTCCTCCATTTTCATCCTCAACCTGAACTTCGAAGCATAAAAATTTAGGTTTTTTTTGTGTTTTAGGGGGAGAATGAGGAATAAGGGGGGTTCGAGCAAACCCCTAGAGGTTTGTTCGAACCCCCTTCAATATGCATTTTTCTATTGCTTTTTGGGTGGGAAATGTTTGCCCAGTAATTAATGGGTTCACTCAAACCCTAGTTCGGTTGAACCCCTTTTCAGTTCGGTCAAACTTGTAGGTTCATTTGAACCCCTAAAACCAATTTTTTTTCCATGGGGTCATTTTTTCTTAGTTTTCCTTCCTCCATTAAATTGTAAACCACTATTGTGGCTTCACCCTCTACTAAGAGGGGGTTGAATCAATAGATATTAAAAAATTTAGTCCTTAAATTTTTTTGTAGATTCAACCTTAAACTTAAATGTGTAGATTAAAATACGAACATATATAATAACCACAAGCACAAGAGAGATCAACACATGACACCAGATATACATGTAAAACCCAAGATGGGAAAAACCACGGTGAAAAATGCTGCTAGGATCTACTATCCTAGTCTAGCCTAACAAGCATCAAAGTTCAGTTACAAGTTTTGAGGGCTACAACCCCAAGGAAGCTTCAACTCCCTGTTTTAGAAGCAACAAATTTAGGGATGCTACAACACCTTGATCTGAGCTACAACCCAATGCAAATGAAGGCTACAACCTCTTACAAAGTTATGCAATCAATTATGCATAAAATGGTTGTACACAACCTATAATGGATCAATTCAGTACATAAGTTCTCTCTCTTTGTTCTCTCTTACTCCACTATAACCAACTTCATGTATTTTCATATTTTTAAACTTTCTGTTATAGTTATCTGCTTCAACTTGTAGACACCTTGTCTTAACACATTTTATTCTCACTCACTACCATTCTTAGTTTTTCTTTCATTTTAGCTCTTATATAACAAAATATCTGTTAGGGTTTTTCACATGAGGACTTCTTCAACAAGTTCCCTCTACATCGAGCCATGCATCACTATTCAACTCATCATTTTAAGGAAATTGATAGGATTTACTAGATATCACCGTCCCCTGCATCGAGCCATACAACATTAAATTCTATATCAAAGAATTTTCCCAAATTAGCTCTCTGTCAAACCTTAGAATCTGATATGCATTCAATACATTCTCCTGTCTAGTTGATCAGATTTGATATTGATTGACATGACTCTCTATGCCGCCAACTTGTAGATCAAATCACCCTAATTAGTTTTTCACTTGGGTAGTTGAGCGATTTTATTTTTTTCATATATTGGTTGCTAGATTTAAATCCTTGTTCACACTATTGAGCTATTGTAGACCTCTACTTTTGAATTCTGACCATCGATCTTCTCTCTCACACCATGATCATATTCATCGTCAAGAATTTTAATCCTGACCATTGGATAAGTGGTCATTTAAATCCCCATTTTCGATCATGCAACATTCACTTAACATCATGTTGCATTGTCGAAGAGACATTCACTACAGTCTCACCTACATCCACCATTCTCTTTGATTTCTACTTGCTTGTCATATGGAGGGTCTACTGATTGCCACACAACTCACAAAAAGGATGTGAGTTTTCCATCGATCTTGTCAGCACCTCTAAATTACCACTGTCAGATTACTATTCTTTAGATTTGTGTTGACGATCTTGTCCATCCATTGACTACCACCTTATGACCATCATGAATCATTACATCAAAGAGACTTGCTAACTTCTCTCTCTGATAGACTAATCTCGCTTTGACATCTGCATGGGATCACATGCCATCTATTCTCCATGTCATCACCACCTAATTCACAACAACAATGTAGATTAGCATATTGAGCAATCACTCTTTGCCACTTGTTCTTCTCTGTCACAATCTGTCATCGTCACCATCCTGTCGGGTCCCACTTTTCTTTTCACCTTGTTGTCCCATCGAAGAGACATTTGAATAACTCCCACAAAAACCATCATGTCACTCTGATGAGTGAATGTTCGTCCTTATCATTGTGTCTAAGAGACATGCTTCAAAGTACTATCCAACTATCGATGTCTCACCGATGGAATGATCATCGGGTTGTCGAGGAGACATACTTCAACCTCCCGCTGACACCATTCTATCTCACCGATGAACCTTAGCTTGCTTTTGTTATTGCCATCATTAGGTCCCACTACCATATACCAACCAACATGGAAGCTTTCCACCAATCCGGCTAACCCTGTGGGTTTGAATGGGCCCCACCAACATTTTAGCGGGGCATTGTGGGCATCGTTAGATCCTACTGCATTAATCATCACCATCGACCTTCCGCCATCATATTTTTGAAGAGACAATGATGAAACTCCCTCCGATTTGCATATCTCTCTTTGATCAAGCACATATCAAAATATCGAAGAGACATCTGAACAAGTCTCATCGATAACCATCACTCACGCCGATGAAGGCCATTAATGATGTCACCTATCCACCTCATCACCATGTCATTGCATCGTAATCCACAACAGGGATGTGGATTACCATTCACTGAATCCTGTCATGGCATGTGTCCTCTTCATCATCATTTTCACCCACATCATCATGACTGGGTCCCACTTGAGTACTTCCTTCACATTGCCATGTCGAAGAGACATTGACAAAGGTCTCACCGACGCCATATAGTCTCTTCCACACTCTTTATCAATCCATCGAAGAGACATCTCCCAGATTCCTATTGAAACGTCATGTCTCACCAACAAGATGATCATCAACCCGTCAAAGAGACATTTACCATTCTCTCACCGACCACACATTGTCATGCCGATCTAAAGGGGATGTATAACATTAAATCACTAGGCAGAAGGGTCGGTCACCCTCACGACTGTAAAGACATAAGTTGCACCTAATGCAACTGACAACCACATGTCAACATCAATACATAAATATATGCTAAATGCTATGACTGCAAGTATCCTTAGGGTTTAATTGATAAGCCCTAACACCTGAGAGCATAAATAAAACTTTTTTGGGTGCATCCTTCACTTTCTCGACCTACACAATACCTTTCTGGAAAGCTCTCGAGAAACCCAATTCAAATCTTCCATTAGATCCACTACTCTCCCACTCATCCTTTGTCATCATTCCAATGATCTCCTTTGCCAAATTTTCCCTTTTGACATCAGTGACAACTATATGCCAATAATCTCACTATTTGGAATTGATGGCAAAACCCTAACTGCTCATCTAGGTACCATTGAAGCTTTGCACTAGTTTGATTATTCACACTGTAGAACAACATCTCCCCCTATGACATACATCTCTTATCTTCTCATTAAGCTTCTATTTTGTATCAAATTTCTCGCCCTTTGACATCAATGGAAAAAGGGTACACTCCCCATGAGGAAATGCTGAAATTTGACAATTTTCTACAACCATCAAGTCATTAGAAATTTGTAAAATAAGATTTTACATGACTTGATCACACTATTCTTAACTAGGGTTAAATAAATGATCAATGAAGCTCCCCCTGGATATATGCCCTATCACTAATGTTTAGTGATATGTGGTGGGAGTAACTACTCCCAACTTCTACCTCAAGTATTCAAATTGGTTTGTAGGAAGAGGTTTTGTAAATCTCTCAACCACTTTTTCCTTGGTAGGAACATACTCCATGCTGACTTCCTTATATGCAACCTTTTCTCTGATGAAGTGATAATTGATTAATATATGCTTTGTTCTAGAGTGCATCACTGGATTCTTTGACATATTAATGGCACTTGAATTGTCAGAAAGAATCAAGATAGGCTCATTGTACTCTACTTTGAGGACCTTTAATTTTTGCTTCATCCATAAGAATTGAGTACATGTACAATTGTTGCAACATATCTAGCTTCTACAGTAGAAAGGGTGATAGATTCTTGCTTTTTACTCATCCAAGAAACTAGTTTGTTTCCCAAAAAGAAAGCTCCTCTACTAGTACTTTTTTTGTCATCCACACTTCCTACCTAATTTGCATATGTATATGCTGTTATAGTGAAATATTTACATTTGGGATACCATAAACCATAGTCAATAGTAATTTTGATGTATCTAAATATTCTCTTGACTAAATTGACATGTGATTCTTTAGGTTCTACCTGAAACCTAGCTACCATACAAACCACTTGCATTATATCAGGCCTATATGTAGTTAAATATAGTAGACTTCCAATCATAGATCTGTATGAAGTCTGATTTGCATCAGGTGACTCATCAGATTCGCTCAATTTGTAGCTAGTAATCATGGGAGTACTGACTAGTCTACAGTCCTCCATGCCAAAAATTTTAAGCATTTATTTTGCATACTTGGTTTGTGATATAAATATACCTTTATTAGTTTGTGTAATTTGCAAACTAAGAAAAAATATGAGTTCTCCTAGCATGTACATTTCAAACTCATCTTGCATGTTTGTAGAAAATATTTTGCACATTACATCACTGCTACCACCAAATATAATATCATCTATATATACTACAACAATGATCATATAATCACCTTCAAATTTGAGATACAAATTGCTATCAACACAACCTTTCTTGAATCCTTGTTGTTGTAGATATTGATCTAGTCTTGAATACCAAGCCCTTGGTGCTTGCTTCAAAACATACAATTATTTTCTGAATTTGCAGACATAATCATAATTCTCTGACAACTGAAAACCTTTTGGCTACTTGATATATACTTCCTCCTCAAGGTTTCCATTTAGAAATGTAGTTTTTACATCCATTTGATATACTTTAAAACCTTTATACATAAAAAATGCAAGAAACATCCTAATAGCTTCTAATCATGCAACTGGAGCAAATGTTTCTTCAAAATAAATACCTTCTACTTGAGCATATCCTTTGCACACTAACCTTACTTTTTTTTTCTGACCATAGCTCCATCTTCAATCAGCGTAATTTTGAACACCCATTTGATGCCAATTACATTCTTTCTTGATGGTCTAGGAACCAATTCCCATGTTTTGTACTTTTCAATCTGTTTGAGTTCCTCTTCCATTGCTTTCATCCAACTTTCATCTTTACTAGATTCATCAAAGCATTTCAGTTCAATCTGAGATAAAAGGGAAAATTTCACTTGTTCCTTGTTCTTTGCAAGTCTTTTTCTAGTTTCCACACCTTCATTCTTGTCACCAATTATCTAATCTGTAGGATGATCTTTTTGCACCTATTTTATAGGAGCACGTTCAACCTCTTGCTCATTCTCTTCTTCATTTTATTATTCTTCTATTACTACACCTATATCCTCATCATCTGATTCTCTTTCAATATTGTTTCTGCTAGACTTGACTTGACTTTCATCAACCCTGACATGTACACTCTCTTAAATTTTATGCAATCTCTAGTTGTAACATTCATATGCTTTGCTCTAATTGGAAAACCCCAAAAATATCCCTTCATCACATCTTGACTCAAAACTTCCCAAATCTTTAGCTTCTCTTTTGATATAACATTTACTTCTGTATACAAAGATTTTGGCTCTTAAGGTCTTTCTAGCACTTCTAGGGTTTTTCACCTAAAAGGAGAAAGATGGGAAATTTCTACACTCAAAATAAATGAAAGGAGGGATGGAATATGGCTAGATGCAATATCTAAATGTAAAAAAATGATAAAATGAATGACTTATTAATGTAAAATCTAAGAAATGCAAGTTGTTTGAAAACACATTGTGATATGCAGAATGATAAAATGAATGCAATAAAGAACAAGATAAAGATGCTAAACTGAAATTGTGCACCTAGAAACTAAAATGTGATGTTGAGAGGCTCTGAAATCCTATAGATTTTATTGGAAAAGCTGATTAGGATACTTACACCAAGTTGGGCGACTTAGTCCTATTTCGGGGAGATTCTGTCAGAACGGGTTTCTTCCAAATGGGTACCCAAAAATATAAAAAATCACTTTTTAGGCCTGGTAGTGGGACTAACTTTCCATAGATTTTGACTTAGTCCACCTGGGAATCTTAGGAAATTCGGGGCAAGAATCTGTAGCTTTCGGTCTGCAGTTCCCTTCTTGACAGGTGTCTGGTTCAAATTATGAAGAAAATGGGCTGAAGGAGGTCTCTAAGCTTCAATTAGGGATTTTTTGAATTGAATTAATTTGATGGATTGTTGACCACTTTTAGCACCAAACTCTTTGACTAATCTACATACAACACCTGCAAACACACATGCAAAGAGGGGGAAAAGGGTTAAGGGTTAGATAATAGGGGTTTGTCTTGGTCAAACCCCAATTTGGTAATCAAACCATAGATAATGAAATGACATAGAAAGAGAATGATGAATAAGGGTATGTGTAGGATCATCATGGAAAAAAAAGGTCCTTAAGTGGTGAAAAATTCAAAAAAATCAGAGTTAGGCAACTTGACGTAAAAATTTGAATAAGTTATCTATATTATTTGAAAAATATGTAAGAATAGAAGTTGTAGAAAATTGAATGTAGTTTCTAAACTACTAGGTTTATTTAGAAAAAAAAATCTATTTGGTGAAAATTTGAAATTTCAATGCATAGTACTTAAATTTCGGGAAAAAATAAGAAGTAGGTGTTTGACCACCTAACCACAATAAAATGATAATATTTTTTATTAAATTTTAGATATAAGTAGAGGACTCATGTCCTGATGTGATGCATATTTTTTGTGATTTTTTCCAAGTAAATAATTAATTATGAATTTTTTATTACAAATTTTAAAAAATATAAAAACTTGTATGTGACTACCTTAACTTGGTCAAAACTTTATGATTTTTTTTTTTTAAATCGTATAGTATGTGAAGAATAGAATGTGATGCATGTTTCAGATTCAAAAAATGTGATATCATTTGAAAGCTATAGATGTTTTTCAATCAGTCTATCAATCAGGACTTTAGTTGTAATTCAAATAGAAAATGAATAATAATTACTTATTAAATTCAAAGTAAAGCATTATTTATATTGGTGGAAAGCTGAGAATCTCCTTTAAAAACCTTTTTCGTTTCATCAATTTTGGGTAAAAAAAAGTTGTCATCCACATACCCATCATATCACCACTTTTTGGCCCATCATGATCTTGCACATACCCATAAACATGTAATGTCACAAAGTCAACAAACCCTTGATGTAGAAATTTGAAGATATGCAACAAGATGCTCTAATGGATGCTTGAAATTGCTTAGAGTTCTTAAGAATGATTAAGGAAATTAGAAGATTGTAGGAGATGAAAAATGAGGGGAAAACCCTTTATTTATACTTGATTTTCCAATATTTCCCGAAAATAACACATCATAGGATGACCTCAAGGTTAAGAGAATACAATGCCACTAGAATTTTGAAATTATTTTGATTTTTGTGCCCAGTAGGACTAAGTCGCCCTAGGTGGCGACTTAGTTCCACCAAGGCAATTTTACTAGGTGTCGGGGATTGAATTGTATTTAATAAGGTTTAATGGGAATATTCTAAAAAATACACTTAAGTAGGACCAAAATGTACATTAAGGGGTCATTTAAACATAAGAAAGGGTTGAATTAGTGATGAAAAGTCTAGAAAAGTGTGAGAGTTTGTTACAACTCTTTACAACACTTTGAAATAAGACTTGGTAAGTGATAAAAAAGAGTTATTTAAGTAAATTATAATGAAAGGGTCCTAGAAAAGTGTGAAAGTGGGTTACAAAACTTCACAACACTTTTACAAGAAATCCTAGAATTCTTAATGATTCTTAAGGGTCCAAGACCTAATGTGAATGTGTTGGTCACATTACAACATTAAATCTAGGAAAAATCAAGTCAAAATCCACTAGGAGGGCCTGAACATGAGAAAAAGTAGAAGGGTTACTTTTTTCGTGTCCACAGTTAGCCCCCACTTTAGTGAGAGGGTGAACTTGCTTCAAACTCACACTAAAGTAGCAAAACATGCAATAAAGAGGGGTTTGAATGAACTAATGCTTAGCAAGATGAGACAACAATGATGAAGAGGGATGATCAAGCCCCTAGGATGGAGATCCTATGTAAAAATAAACATGAGCACAAGAAACACACATGAAAATGATGTAAAAGAATGAAAGAGGGAGAAAGGAAAAGAGAGATTTAGATCAAGCTTTGATCATTTTTGCATCCCATAGTGGATTAGATCTAGGCTATTTGTCCAAAAATAAAATGAATACTGACTCTGAGGCGATGGAACTCATGGATGTCTGCTAGGTGAGAAGGCCAAAAAAGGTGAGAAACATACACTCATGATTGGTATGCACTCACACACACATAGGTGGCTATGGGGAAAATTCATGCCTCAGAATGGGCTTCCCACTTAGTCATATCAAATTTATACCTCTTGATAACTTTAATAAGGTGCCACAAAAGAAAATAAAATTTCGAGCTTCATGAGACAAGAAAAACTTCGTATGCTGGAGCTCATGAACAAACATGATGGAACTACAGGCATGCAAGTTGTGTTATGCAAGGTGACCATATAACAAATGCAATATGCAATATGCAAAAAGATGTTCAAAGGTGTCTTGCTTAGTTCGTGTAAGGTCTTTAACTTAGGGAACATTGTGTCTAATGTCTCCAAGAGAGGACCAATCAAAGGATATAAAATTTGCAACTTAAGGGATGCAGTGCATCACATCAAGACACTAAGAGGAATGTAATATGCTAAGATAGATCATGCTCATGAAAGACACTGCACGCAATGTCATCCATAAAGTGACAAAACACATTGTATGAAGCTATAAGGCTTCACTAAGATCCAAGAACAAGGAAAATGCAAAAGAATAATGCCAATGTATTCCCCCACTTTAAAGGAATTGCTACACACCGTACTATGAGCAATTACTTTAAAGTAGTAAATGAAAATGTAGAAAGAAACAAGACATGTGAGACAACTTGGGAAGTCCCTATGCCAAGTCATACATTTCCGAGTAAGGCTTCGTCATGCGAGAAAAAGGAAAACAAGAAAAAGGAAGAGGTTTCCCCCAAAATGAAAACACACAAGACATAGGGGATCTATGGATTTGGGGTCAGTTTGTTCATTGCTGCAATGTTTTTTAAAGATCTTGAAATTTTCATCATTCCCCAAATACATAGAACTGGAAGAATGATAGAAAGAGAGCGAAAACAAAAGAAAAAGAAAGATCTATTTGGGTCAACATGGAAGAGACAAGAGATGTCTCAATGCTTTGCAACATCCCCAAAAGGAAAACACAAGCAAATAGAAAACAAAAAGGTAGAAGAAAAAAGAAAAAGCTTTTGGGTCAACATGAAAGAGACATTTCGATCTCAATGCCTTGCATCATCCCCAAAAGGAAAAAATAAGCAAAAGATAAAAGGAAAAGGAAAAGAGAAAGAAAAAGGGGCCTTTTGGGTCATGTGGACATGGAAAAAAGTATCCCTTTTTGCTTGTTTGATTCAGGATTAATTAACGACAAATGGCACTTAATGAGGCCTTGATTTAGTGTTGTGAGGTGTTTTACATGTCCACATTAGGTCATGGACCCTTGCAAATGCATTTATCGATGTCTTGTAAAGGTGTTGGAAAGTGTTGTAAAAGACTTTCACACTACTCTAGACTTAATGAACCCCTTTTCACTTAATTGAACAATGTAAAATGTATTTAATTACATTAAGACGTCAATCTAGAAGGCTTGTAAAATAAACTGTGTTAATCTAGTATTGTAATGTGAGTTACACATTCACATTGGATATTGTGCCTTTCTAGGCTATGTGTACCTCATTATAATGTTGTAAAGTGCATTTAATCACACTTCCACATTGAACTTTGTGTCCCAAGCCCTAATTACCCTTTACATCATCATTAATAGGCCCCTATGGCCCCATATTATGCATCCTGAGGCATAATTTGGTGAAATAACTGACAAAATCACCATATAAACTTGATTTCCTTACTTTCCAACATTCCAACTAGTAGAATGGCCCCTAAGGGACCCATTCACCATCAGGGGTGAATTAGTCCCATCTAGGTGGGACCCATTCACCCTTGATGGCGAATGAGTCTCATTTGAGCCATTTTCGGGGTTTAAGGGGGAAAAATTAGGTGGATTACCTATAAATATAAGCCTCTAAACCCTAATTCATAATAAATTTAACTCATTCATCATTTGTCTTCCACCTCAAGTCAAGCAAGCTAGGTTTTTAACATTTCAAGTAATCAAGATAACATTTTTCAGACATTCAAGGGTAGATTCTTGACCTTTTGCTACAAAAAATCAAGATCATTCATCATGGAAAGTTTCTAATTCCATTGTTTCATTCTTCATTACATTGTTTATTCATTTTGGTTTAATTACCTAAAAGGGGTTTGACCAAGGCAAACCCCCATGCCCTAACATCCAACATTTCTCTCTTTTCTTTTGTGTTTGTAGATTTAGGTATATTAAGGACCTAGAAATAATTGAATAATAGGTTGAAGACTTATTGGAGTCATCTTCTTCCTTTCAAGGTCAAAATATCTACTAAAAGTCACTTTCAGACCCAAAAATCAAAGTTTCAGAGGCGTACATCTATTAGGAGCCGAAGTGCAAATTGAGGACTTCTGTTTCCACTTTTGGAATTTTAGAAATTCAAAAGTGGAATAATTTTCCATTAGTGGTGACTGAGTCCCATTTCCAGGCCTGGAAAGTGTTTCTATAGTTTTGGATACCAATTTGTCCGAAACGTTCTCCGAAACAGTTTCACGGATCTGGGACCAATTCATCCAAAATGGCGAATGAGTCCTAGTAGGCCAAATTTTTAGGATCAACAGAATTTCAAAAGTCATTTCCAATCTTCAAAAAGTTCTCAGGTGCACACATTCAGTTTCATTCATTTCTGTTACAGTTTACTTTCATTTCTAGGTCCTTTTGAATTTCATAATGTGTTTTCAAACATTTTGCATTT
This sequence comes from Sequoia sempervirens, assembly GCA_007258455.2. NCBI lineage: Eukaryota > Viridiplantae > Streptophyta > Pinopsida > Cupressales > Cupressaceae > Sequoia > Sequoia sempervirens. Next base: position 210,416,634 of record VDFB02105785.1, on the reverse strand, counting down.
CTTTAGTTTTCATTTAGTAATCAACATATTTCTGCAATTTTATGCATTTAGATTATCCTATTTATACATATTCCATTCATCTTGCATTAATCTTGAGTGTAGATATTGCCCATTTTGGCCCATCTTTCTCCTTTTAGGTGAAAAACCCTAGAAGTGCAAGAAAGACCTTGGAAGCTAAAATATTTGTCTTCATTTTGGTGAACCTGATTTTCGAATAACTTCTTGTCTAATTTGGAGTCCACCATCATCCTAGAATTAGGTTGCATTTCATTTTGCATTAGTTAAGTTGCATTCTAGGGTTTCAAATTTTGCATTAGTGAAAGTGCATATAGGCTGCATTTTTACATCTTACATCATTGAAAATTTCTGAAATTTTTCATTTGCATCTTAGGTCTACATCATATAGCATATAATACATCCAAATAAATCAAAAAGATCTCAAAATTCTGAAAAAAAATCCCTACTAGGACTCATTCGCCACCTGGAGCAAATTAGTCCTTTTCCACCCCTGAAACTACCTTTTACAAGGCTAAAAACCCTATTTTTGCACTTTTGTCTACTGCCATTACCTATCTGTATCAATTACCTGAGTTTTTATTACATGTGTTTCATTAAATCTATCTTACATTAGTTCATTTCATGCATTTCTTAATTTCACATTTGTATTTTCTTTTAGATTGTTGCATAATGTAATCATAAAATTACCTTGTTTCATATCTAAAAATTGCATTTCAACATTCCATTTTAAAGTCATTTCATTGTATTTTCTTTACTTTTCTATGATAGAATGTTTTCTTTCAAGAGATGTGGCTTTGATTTCGTTAAAAATGGATTGCATAAATGCAACATTCCCTCTTATGAGTTCCATTTTTTATTACAACAATGAGGTCTTTAAGAAACATGATCAAACCGTTGACACAATCCTTAATATTACATTTCCCATTGGCGAGAATGGTAGTGTAGACAATCGTAACAATCATACTTGTTCTTCTCTCGATATGTCTCCTATTAGTGAAAAAGGTATCTTGGTGAAGGAAGATACAAGCATCGAGTGTCTTGATTTTCCATTTCCTCATTCCCCATTGGAAGATGTTAGAAAACAAGAACATGAAATAATAAATAAATTTCTAAATATCACCTTACTAGTCTCCAAACCATGACCATCAACATTTTCCTTCTCCTAATATCCCTCCTCGATGCCATGAGGATAGGCTAGTATTAGAAGATATACCTCTTAAGAGCCATGAGAATCTTGACCCTCCCTTCCCTAATGCTCCCACCGTTTGGGACAATTTATTTGAAAATCATAAAGGTCCTTCTCTTGATGCCTCCCCCACTTGTGATGAAGCTACTTTACAAAATTCAACCTTGAATGAACATATTATAAGCTCTCCTACTAGGGTAGCCAATATGGAACAAGAGAATGAGACCTTATAGAAAAATGACAATCAAATAGAGTCTTCTCCTAATTTCCCCACTATTGATACATAAGAGAATCCAACCATTAATCATTCCCCTAATTTCCATGTAGTCATTTTAGAAGAACCAATCCATGAATTTCAAGAACATTTGATTCGTATTTCTACTAAAATCTCTCCTTCTAGGGCACATATCATGGTGCTAGAAAATTCCAACAATACTAATGTGTCTTCCTTAGATAAAAAAGGTGATTCTCAATTTCCCTTTATTAGAGATACATCAAACCAAAACCACTAAGGTTATGAATATGTAAGTGTCCATTAGATCCCCCTCGATCAATGGAACTCATACATACCCCATGGGACATCCTAAGAACCCTCTAATTCTCTACCCACCTTCACACAAACAACAAACTCAAAACCAACCTGAACTCATCCTTTATCCACCTTCACACAAACCTTCAACTCAAAATAAGCCTGAACTTGTCCTTTACCTGCATAAGAACAATGTTTTGTAGCAACTGAGTCACAATACCATTGCTAATACATATAACACTCAAAACAATCTATCACCACCACAACCAACCCCAACCTCCTTACCTTTTTCCAATTATATACTGCCTAGTGCTCCTCGACTAAGGGAGTATGATCTTGTTGAGAAACTTAAGAGCACTCTCACAAAGATATCCCTTTGGGACCTTCTTTAGAATTCACCTACCTATCACACTATGCTCCAAACAACCTTACAATAAATTCCTATCCCTTTTAATGTGCAACCAAATGACATAGCATCCCTAATTCAAGGTTTGAATGCTGACATTGTTTTCCACTAAAGTGAACCCCCCCCTTTTGGAAGTGCAAAAACAAAATGAAGCTTTCACAAAACTATCTCAATACAAATGCATTGGGATCAAGTGAACACTTGTTGAAAATGGCTCAGCCCTTAATGTGTGTAGTGTAAACCTCTTGGATAGGCTTCATGTGGATAAATCAAAAAATCAACCCGATTCATTATCTATTAAGGGCTTTGAAAATGAAGAAAATAAACCGCTTGGTGTGATCACTTTACCTATTACAATTGGAGAAGTCACTTTGAACACACCAATCCATGTTATGCCTAACAATCTTTCCTATAATCTCATTTTATGCTAACCATGGATTCATGTAATGAATGGTGTGCCTTCCACTCTTCATCATAAAATGAAATACATCTACAACAATAAAGTGCACATACTTGAAGTTGACCCCAATCCAAACAATTGCTTGAACATTGAGAACAACAAACAAAATCATTTCAACATATTCACACCATCTACACAAGTCAAACCCATGTGAGACAATGAAAAACAATTGAGGGAATCACGAAGCTCTTAGACAATGATTGGGGTTCCTTAGATTTCACATCGACACTCATGGATGAGAATGAGATCATAAACAAAGATTCAATTGAGGGGAAAAAATGCCATCATGACAACACAAAACTCAAATGACCCTTCAAAAGAATCCAGCTCAACCACTTTAGACCCAACCATAACTAGTTACACAACAACCTTTGATGAACACAACAACCATCAACAACTCGATCAAAAAGCAATGAAAAAGATTTATGGAAAAGGTTATGAACTTATGAAATTATAACTAGGATATAGTGGAAAAGGATGTGGTGCTAGAGAACAAGGTATTCGTGTCCTCGGGTATGTGCAGGATCATCATGGAAAAAACAAGCCCTTAAGTGGCAAAAAATTCAGAAAAATCAAAGTTAAGAAACTTGATGTAAAAATTTGAATCAGTTATCTATATTATTTCACAAATATGTAAGAATAAAATATGTAGAAAAATGAATGTAGTTTCTAAACTACTAGGTTTTTTTTAAAAAAAAATCTATTTGGTGAAAATTTGAAATTTCAATGCAGTGGTACTTAAATTTCAAGGAAAAAATAAGAAGTACATGTCTGTCTGACCACCCTAACCACAATAAAATGATAATATTGTTTTATAAGATTTTATAATAAGTAGATGACTCATGCCCCGATGCCATGCATATTTTTTTGTAATTTTTTTGCAAGTAAATAATTAATTATGAATTTTTTATTACAACTTTTAAAAAAATATAAAAACTCATATGTCTGACCACCTTAACTTGGTCAAAACTTCATAAAATTCATTTTTTTTTTTAATCCTATAGTATGCGAAGCATAGAATATGACACATGCTTTGGATTCAAAAAATGTGATACCATTTGAAAGCTATATATTTTTTTCAATCAACCTATCAATCAGGACTTTAGTCATAATTTGAATAGAAAATGAATAATAATTACTTATTAAATTCAAAATAAAGCATAATTTATATCGGTGGAAAGCTGAGAATCTCCTTTAAAAACCCTTTTCATTTCATCAATTTTGGGTAAAAAAATAGTCGTCAGCCACATACCCATCATATTGCCACTTTTTGGCCCATCATGATCCTGCACATAGCCCTCCATGAAACCTAATACGCAAGACACAACTCATGGTATTGGTTATTGTCATTTGATAGAAATCACCAAGCCTTCACTCAACATCAACACTATCACAAACCATCCTTCTATGACGAATTTAACCATTGTACATCCTGAACTGATAGACACTAGTGGTCTTGATGCTTTTCCTTTGTAGGGAACGAAACAAAAAAATAAATCTTCACTTAATTTCAATGTCATCTCACAAAACACTAATGATTTAAAGTCATTAGATTTTACACCCTCCTGTAAAGGAGAGCACAAAATCTCGCAATGTAAAGAGTATTGTCTAAGTATGGCATCTTGTACTAAGCAAGATATATCTTTGTCACAAACTACATGAACACCTTCTACCATTGATCAAGAGGGTATCTTGTAAAGACTTCTCCAAGATCACTTGATCACCCTTCCTCCAATTACTCAAAAGGAATTCTATTACAAGACTTCCTTTTGTACATATCATCGAGTTGACAGTCATTCTACTAATTAATGTAAGACTTTGAGTAGTAAAATTGAACATTTTAAGGAGTTTGGTGTTCTTCCTTATGTGAGGGCACCTAATCCTTCTAATTGATATTGATTTTCACTCTAGCATGCATTTCATTAATCATTTTGGCTCACCCTTGTCCTACACTCAATGGGCGAAAGGGGTTATGTAGCCTTGTCCTCGTATGTCACTTGTCGTTGCCTCTTTTGACTAGTCGTTAACCTTTCATGAACATATAAGAGCAATCTTGGGATGTGGACAACATGCTTTAAGTTGGCTCACATGTGGCATACTACCTTTTTCATGATATATCTTATAGGAAACATATGACTTAGCATAGGGATTTTTGAGCAATCTCGCAAGTTCTCCTTCTTCTACTTTAAAGAAATTCCTCACAGTAATGGTGTTCACAACCGCTTTAAAGTGGGGGCATACATCGAAACTCATATTTCATTGTGTGATTTATTTCTTCTTGCAATGCATCCTTTTCTTGGTAGAGTTATTGGGCTTGATTCCCTCCAAGAGTGTGATATTTCTTTGAGACATCCTCTCTTGGAAACATTAGGCACAATGTTCCCTAAGACCTTGCACGAACTAAGAAAAATCCCTTTGAACATTCCTTACACCATTTACAATGCCTATGAGTGTCAAGCATACGAAGTTTTTCTTGCCTCATAGAGCTCAAAAATAATTTTCATTGTGGCACCTCATTAAAGTTATTAGGAAGTATAACTTTGGTATGGTTGAGCGGGAAGCCCATTCTGAGGCAAGAATTTTCCCCATAGCCACCTATGTGTGTGTGAGTGCATACCAATGATGAGTGTATGTTTCTCACCTTTTAGGACTTCTCACCTGGCAGACAACCAATAGTTTCGTCGCCTCAGAGTGAGTATGCATTTTCTGGACAAATAGCCTAGACCTAATTCACATCGTGTTGGAAAAATGGTCAAAGGTTGATCCACCTTTTTATTTTCTCTCTTCTTTCTAGTTCTTGCCATTGCATGATCATGTATGTTGTTTTACTACAAATCATTCACCTTGTGTGTGTCCTTTTGCACTTATGTTGGCTTGACTTAGGATCTTGGATCCTGGGGGATTGATCACCTCCTCGATCTTTGTTATCCTAGACCATCCGCATTGGTATGATTAGATCTTTCTTGAATGTCTACTTTAGTGTGAGTTTGAAGCATGTTCACACTCTCACTAAAGTGGGGGCTAACTGCGAACACAAAAAAAGTACCCATTTTTGCTTGCTTGATTAAGGATTAATTAACAACAAATTGGACTTAATGAGGCCTTGATTTAGTGTTGTGAGGTGTTTTACACATCCACATTAGATCTTGAACCCTTGCAAATGCATTTATCGATGTATTGTAAAGGTGTTGTAAAGTGTTGTAAAAGACTTTCACACTTCTCTAGAGTTAATGAACCCATTTTCCCTTAATTCAACAATGTAAAATTTATTTAATTGCATTATCGTGTCAATCTAGAAAGCTTGTAAAATAAACTTAGTGTTAATCTAATATTAATGTGTCTTACACATTCACATTGGATATTGTGCCTTTCTAGGCTACGTGGACCTCATTCTAATGTTGTAAAGTTAATTTAATCACACTTTCACATTGAAATTTGTGTCCCAAGCCCTAATTACCCTTTATATCATCATTAATAGGCCCCGATGGCCCCATATTGTGCATCTCAAGGCATAATTTGATGAAATAACTGAAAAATTCACCATATAAACCTGATTTCCTTACTTTCCAGCATTCTAGATAGTAGAATGGCCTCTGTGGGACCCATTCGCCATTAGGGTGACTTAGTCCCATTCACCCTTGATGGCGAATGAGTCCCAGTTGAGCTATTTTCAGGGTTAAAGTGAGAAAAAATAGGTTTTAAGTTTAATTTTTCTCCATGTCGGCCTTAGGGATCAAATTAATAGGAAAATTAGGTGAATTTTCTATTAATATAAGCCACTAAACCCTAATTCTTAATAAATTTAACTCATTCATCATTTATCTTCCAACTCAAATCAAGCAAGGTAGGGTTTTAACATTTCAAGTCATCAAGATAACATTTTTCAGACAATGAAGGGAAGATTCTTCATCTTTTGTTGTAGAAAATCAAGATCAATCATCCTGGAAAGTTTCTAATTCCATTTTTTCATGCTTCATTACATTATTTCTTCATTTTGGTTTAATTACCTAAAAAGGGGTTTGACCAAGGCAAACCCCCATGCCCTAACATCCAACATTTCTCTCTTTTCTTATGTGTTTGCAGATTTAGGTATATTGAGGACTTGGAAATCATTGAAGAATAGGTTGAAAAATTATTTGAGTCATATTCTTCCTTGAAAGGTCAAAATATCCACTAAATGTGACTTTTAGACCCGAAAATCATAGTTTTAGAGGTGAACACCTGTCAGGAGCCGAAGTGCAGACCGAGGACTTCTGTTTCCAATTTTGGATTTTTAGAAATTCAAAAGTGGAATCATTCACCATCAGTGGTGAATGAGTCCCATTTCCAAGCTTGTAATTTTTTTTCTACCATTTTGGATACCCATTTGTCTGAAATGGGCTCTAGAGCAATTTCCCAAATCTGGGACTAATTCACCCAAAATGGTGAATGAGTCCTAGTAGGCCAAATTTTTGGCATCAGTAGCATTTCAAAAGTCATTCCCTTTCTCTAGCAAGTTCTTAGGTGCACACATTCACTTTCATTCATTTATGGTACTATTTACTTTCATTTCTAGGTCCTTTTGCATTTCACAATGTGTTTTCAAACATCTTGCATTTTTTTAGCTTTCATTTAGTAATCAACATCTTTCTTCAATTTTTTTCATTTAGATCATCCTATTTAGATGTATTCCATTCATCTTGCATTAACCGTGAATGTAGAAACTTCCCATTTTGGCCCATGTTTCTCCTTTTAGGTGAAAAACCCTAGAAGTGCAAGAAAGACCTTGGAAGCCAAAATCTTTGTCTTTAGAACATGAAAGAGACATTTCGGTCTCAATACCTTGCGTCATTCCAAAAAGGAAAACATAAGAAAAAGATAAAAGGTAAAAGCGAAAGTGATGTACGAGATATAGAATAATGAAGGTACAAATAGAAGAATGTCACAAAGAGAGGAGAACATCAAACACCACGTCACAGAGGAACACAATACGCACAGGCACACTCAAAAGAAAAAGAAAAAGAAAAATAGTAAGGAAAATGCAAGTCAACCATCAACCAAGTCATTTGCTTCCCAATCTCAATCGGTATAAGTAGAAAGTGAATAAGGCAACTAAGGGACAATGACAAATGCATTACTATGACAAGGTTAGCAACTTCTTTCCCCCACTGAGTGCAAGACAAGAATGAGCCGAGATGGGTGATGGGAGATGTCATGTAATAGTGAGAAGAGAATGTTCTGTAACTATTATATGATAAGATGTCTAATGGTGGTTTATGGATTTATTGGATAGCAATTATTTCCATCAAAATGATACTTGCTCAATATTTCTTTCAATTGGCGACACTCATCGCTTCTATGTCCTAGAGCATGATGATATGCACAATGTGGAACATTAGCATCCTTAGGATAGATCACCGACCTATTCATAGGTGGTAATAATATGAGTCCTTTGTTTAAAAGTATTTTCAATATTCTTTCACATTTAGGTAGTGGATCGAGAGGAAAATTGATTTTTTGTAACTTGTGTAACATAGATTTTGGCTTCCTAATCCTTTCTAGCGCTTCTAGGGTTTCTCACCTAAAAGGAGAAATAAGTGCCAAAATGCTTATGCCTACACTCAAAGTCAATGTAATATGGATTGAATATGTCTAAATGAAATGATTTAAATGTAGAAAACTAATGAAATGTATTGATTATTAAGAGGAAACTATCAAAATGGATGTTGTTTGAAAACACATTGTATAATGCAAAAAAACCTAGAAATGAGTGCAAATTGTAGCAGCACATTACGAAACTGAAAGTGTGCACTTTGAATCATGATGGAGGTTGGAAATGACATTTGAAATGCTACTGATGCTAATTTTTAGGCCTAGTGGGACTCATTCACCATTCTAGGTGAATGAGTCCCAGTTCTGCAAAACTGAGCCGAAACCTGTTTAAAAAAAAAAGGGTATCTAAAAATGTAGAAAACCAAAAACTGACCTTGGATTTGGACTCATTCGCTACCCATACCAAATGAGTCCACTTTTGAATTTTTGAATATTCAAAGGTGGAATCCGGAGCTCTCGGTTTGCACTTTGATTCTCTATAGGTGTCTGCTTCCAAAACTCTGATTTCTAGACCTGAAAGTGAGTTTTTGTTGATATTTTGACTTGATCAATGAAGAGAAGACTTGAATAACTTTGCAACTTTATTCTTAATGATTTCCAAGCTTCCAAGAGACCTAAATCTACAAACACACAAGACAAGAAGGAGAAATATTGAATGTTACGGCATGGGGGTTTGCCATGGTCAAACCCCTTTTAGGTAATTAAACCAAAATTATGGAAGAATGGAATGAAAAATGCAATAATGGAGTTTATTACCTTTCCATGATGATTTATCTTGAATGTCTACAATAAAACATGAAGAATCTTCCCTTGAAAGTCTAAAAATTGATATCTTGCTAACTTGTAATCCAAAAACCTTGAGTTGCTTGACTTGAGATGGAAGAATGATAGATGGGTAATGAAGAATGAATGTGATTTAGGGTTTAGAGAGGTGATTTTATAGGAAATTCACCTTATTAGCCTAGAAATTGGATCCCCTAAGGTTGACATGTGAAAATAATAAACTTAAATTTCAATTTTTCCTGCTCAAAGGTCAAAAATGAGCCAAATGGGACTCATTCACCACCCATGGTGAATGCATCCCACTTGGATGGGACTGATTCACCATGGATGGTGAATGGGTCCCATAGGGGCCATTTTGATAGCTAGGATTCTAGGAGATAAGGAAATAAGGTTTAAATTGCAACTTTGTCGAGTATTTTATCAAATATTGCCTCAGGATGTAGAATATGGGTTAATAGGGGCCTATTAATGATGATGTGAATGTCAGTTAGGGCTTGGGACACATAATTCAATGTGAAAGTATGATTAAATACACTTTACAACACTAAAATGAGGTCCACATAGCCTAGAAAGGCACAAGAACCAATGTGAATGTGCAAGACACATTACAACACTAGTTTAACATTAAGTTCATTTTACAAGCCTTCTAGATTAACATTAAGTTCATTTTACAACACTGCTTTAATAACATTAAGTTCATTTTACAAGACACATTACAAGACTAGTTTAACATTAAGGCACCACAAGGAAAATAATTTTTGAGCTCCATGAGGTAAGAAAAACTTCATATGCTTGGCACTCATAGACATTGTTAATGTAGAATAGTGTAAGGATTGTTCAAAGGGATTTTGCATTGTTCGTGCAATGTCTCATCTTAGGGAACATCATGCTCAATGTCTCCAAGAGAGGGTAAGTGCAAACGGTCTCATCTTGTTTCCAAGAGAGGACAAGTGGGAGGTTTGATCGTGTGGAACATTGTACCAAATGTGTCCAAGAGAGGAAATCACAAGAAAAAAAAATCACACAATGAAATGTGAGTGGTGATGTATGCCCCCACTTTAAAGTAGTTGCGAACACCTGTACTATGATAAATTGCTTTAAAGTAGAAGAATAGGACATGAGAGCTTACTTGGAAAGCTCGATGCCAAGTCATATGTTTCCTATAAGCTATGCCATGAAAAAGGGTAGTATGTCACATGCGAGCCAACTTAAGGCACATCGTCCACGTCCCAAGCTTGCTCTAATATGTTCATGAAAGGTTAAAAACTAGCCAAAAGAGGCAACAACAAGTGACATACGAGGACAAGTCTATTGAACCCCTTGTCCCCACTTAGTGTAGGACAAGGGTGAGCCAAAATGAGTAATGAAATGAAGGTGAAAGTGAAAATTGGTATTGTGTCATAGAAAAATGGACCATTATCATTTTCATGGCCTTTTAGGTCTTGTTTCATGGTGTTGAAACTATGTTTCTCCAATTTTATGTTGTAAGATGGCTTGGACATGCTTATTTAGGTACTAAAACTCAAAGAACGATGTCTTGTGAAGTTGTTGTGAAGTGTTGTAAGAAATTTCTACATTCTTCTAGACTATTAATTAAAATTCACCTAAAAATCACCTTTTTATTCATCAATAAGTCCTATTTTGAAGTGTTATAAAGTCTTGTAACAAGCTTTCACACTTTTCTAGGCACATCTTCACTATTTATCCCTTTTTCATGCTTTATTTGGCCCCTTTATGCTCTCATATGCTTAATTAAGTGTATTTTTGAGTATTATCCCAACAAACAATATTAAATACAACATATTTCCTAACACTTGTTTTTAGGTCCTAGGTGGGACTCATTCGCCATGGGTGGTGAATGAGTCCCCCTTGGCCCCAAATTCAAAATATTTTAAATTTCCTTTCAGGATTTTATTCAAAATCACTTGATGTTGGCCTGTGATGAGGTATGAATGGGTAACTAAGGCACAAGTGTATAAATATGTGATTTTCACCTCATTTTACATCTCCTCACTCATTCAAGCATTTCATCTCATATTTCAAGAATTCAAGCATTCTACAACATCAATTCGAGCACTATTCAAGCACTTTGAAGCAACCATTGACATTACTTCAGATTTACATCATCAAGGGTTTGGCAAGTTGATAGAAATTGGATGGTTTTAGTTTATCATTCCTTCACATTTCATTATTTATTGAAGGTTTGATTACCAAAAGCGGGGTTTGACCAAGGCAAACCCCTATTCACTAACCTCAAACCATTTTCCCTATTGCTTGTTTGTTTGCAGACCTAGGTATGCAGATTTGACAAGATTTTTGGTGTTGAAGATTGGTGTATAAGTCAACTTAAGTCTATTTCAAACTTGGAGAAGGTTTTCTGTCTGTTTTCTACATAACTAACTTCACCAACCCAACAAGCAGTAATTCCCAGATCTGTTGTTGTAGAGTTGTCTCTTGATTTTTCAAAAATTTGGGAGAGGATTGATTCACCACTTGTGGCGAATGAGTCCCACCTTAGGACTAAAACATCTGAGTTTTGTCAGATCTTTCAAATCCCGATAGACAAAAACTTGCTTCCAATAGTTTTTCACCAGGAGGAGGACTAATTCGCCACCCTGGGGAAATGAGTCCCATTGTGAAAAATCAGTAATTTCCATCAGCATTCAGAACACTCCAGATTCATCACATTTCATCTAGGTGCACTCAAATTCATCCTATTTTCTTCTGTTCTGCATAATTTCTTCATTTACTTAGTTGTTTGCATATAATAGTGTGTTTTCAAACATAAATTTAATTTCACTTTTTCATTCATTTTCATTCATTTAGATCATTGAATTGCATTTAGTTAACTTCATTTAGGTTATAAAACACCACACATAACATTATTTGAATAAAATAGTTAGCATTTTTGGCCTAATTCTCTCCTTTTAGGCGAAAAACCCTAGAAAAGTTAGAGAAGTCCTAAGAGCCAAAAATCAATAGTTTAGGTATCAGTTAGAGGAATTAGGTACCCCCATAGAAGGAAGAATACAAAAATCCTAAATTTTTTGGATTTTACAACTCAAGGCCTTACATTCATTAGTGGAATGATTAGGAACTCTATGATAGGCACAAAATGAAGTCTTGTAATAACATTTCTTACAAGTTCTGGGAGGGAGGGTGATCAAGTGATCTTGGAGGAGTATCGACAAGATACCCTCTTGATCAATGGTAGAAGGTTGTCTTATAGTTGATGAAAAAGGCACATCTTGCTTAGTAGTAGATGTTATACTTACACAAGTTTATCTAGATTGTGATATTTTGTTCTCTCTTACGGGAGGAGGAAAAATCTATCGAATGCCAATCATTGGTGTCTTGTGAGATGACATTGACATTAAGTGAAGATTTCATTGTTTGTTTCATGTTTGGTAAAGGATGATGTTCAAGATCACTAGTGTTGATGAGTTCAAGATGGATGATTGTTAAGGATGATTTAGGAGTATGTTGCGTGAGATTGTTGATGTTGAGTGAAGGTTTGTTGATCTTGATCAAAGGAAAATAACCAAGACCATGAGTCATTTTTTGTGTGTTAGGATCTATAGGGTTGTGGATACCTTGTTCTCAAGCACCACATCCTTTTCCACTATACCCAAGTTATTTCATGAGTTCATAACCTTTTCCATAAAGCATCTTCATTGATTTTGGATCAGGCAGTGGCTGGTCATAAGCATCGTCAAAGGTGACTATGTAGTTTTCTTCTTTGTCTAAAGTGGTTGAGGCGGATGCTTTTGAAAGGTCATCCAATTTTTTTTCAAAATCCAAGGAACCCCAATCATCTTCTAATAACATTGTGACTTGTTCAATATGTTGTTGTTTGTCTTTTTGTTGTGTGGGTTCCACTTGTGTGGTTGGTGTTAATGTGTTCAAGGGGTTCTCTTTAGTTTTATCAAGTTGCAAGAAACTATAAGGATCGTGATTAATGTCGAGTGTGTAAACTTGGATGTTGTAGATGTATTTCATTTTATGATGAAGAGTGGAAGGCACACCATTCATTGCATGAATCCACAACCTACCTAGAAGAAGGTTACGTGAAAGATCATTAGGCATAACATGGATTGGTGTATCCAATGTGGCCACTCCAACTATAAGAGGTAAAGTGATCAAACCAAACAGTTGTTTGCTTACATTGTGTATGTGCAGGATCATGATGGGCCAAAAAGTGGCAATATGATGGGTATGTGGTTGACGACTTTTGTTTTACCCAAAATTGATGAAACAAAAAGGGGTTTTAGAGGAGATTCTTAGCTTTCCACCAATATAAATTATGATTTACTTTGAATTTAATAAATAATTATTATTCATTTTCTATTTGAATTATAACTAAAGTCTTGATTGATAGGCTGATTGAAAAACATATATAGCTTTCAAATGGTATCACATTTTTTGAATCTGAAACATGCATCACATTCTATGCTTCACGTACTATAATAATAATAATTGAAGTTTTGACCAAGTTAAGGTGGTCAGACATACGAGTTTTAATATTTTTTATAAGTTGTAATAAAAAAATTATAATAATTATTTACTTGGAAAAAAATTACAAAAAATATGCATCACATCCAGACATGAGTCCTCTACTTATATATAAAATATTATAAAAAAATATTATCATTTTATTGTGGTTAGGGTGGTCAGATAGACATCTACTTATTTTTTCCGAAATTTAAGTACTCTTGCATTGAAATTTCAAAATTTCACCAAATAGATTTAAAAAAAAAAAAAAACCTAGTAGTTTAGAAACTGCATTCAATTTGCTACAGATTCTATTCTTACATAGTTTTGAAATAATATAGATAGCTTATTCAAATTTTTATGTCAATTTTCCTAACTTTGATTTTTCTGAATTTTTTGCCACTTAAGGGCCTATTTTTTCCATGATGATCCTGCACATACCCCATTGTCAAATCCTCTAATGGTTAAAGAATCGGATTGGATGTTTGATCTATTAGCACCAAGTATATCAAGAAGGTTCACTCCACATACATTGAGAGCATAACCAATATCTATAAGAGTTCTCCTAATCCCTTTTCTCTTGTATTGAGCGATGATCATGAATGCTTCATTTTGTTTTTACACTTCCAAAGGAGGAAGCTCACTTTGGTGGAAAAAAATGTCAACATTTATTCCTTGTATTATGGCTGCGATGTTAGTTGGTTGTGCATTAGAAGGGACAAGAACTTGTTGCAAGGCTGATTGGATTATGTTGTGATAGTGAGGGGAGGCTTGAATAAGGTCCCATAATGAGATTTTAGCAGGATTATTCTTTAGTTGTTTAACAATATTGTACTCCTTTCCACTAGGAAGACTTGGCAAGATAGGTCTAGGGGGGATATGATTAGGAAAATTTAAGGGTGTTGGGGTTGGTTGTGGTGGTTGCAGATTATTGTGAGTGTTATATGTATGAGCAATGGTATTATAACTTAGCTGTTGTGATACATTATTGTGAGGTGGGTAGAGGATGAGTTCAAGTTTATTTGGAGTTTTTTTGTGTGAAGGGGGGTAAAGGATGAGTTAAGGTTGAATAATTTTAACATACCTTAGCAAGTGAGAGTCTGTATCATTATTGTGGTTCATGTTTTGCATCATGATATTGTTCCTTGGAGAAAGGTTTTGAGGAGAACTATAAACCGAATTTTCTTGACATTCTAAGGTTGGTTCTCCTAAAAGGACTTCATCACAAGTATGAGGATGATCAATGGTTGAATTGGCTTGCTTAATAAGGGTTTTCTTAGGTGAAAGGGGATAACTAAGATTCTCATGACTCTCATTGGTTGTGTTTTCTAAAATAAAAGCATCTTTCTTACAACTAGGGGAGATACTAGGAGAAGAATAAGTATGATTATCATGAGCATTTACAACGTCATGCCTTTGTTCTTGAATGTATTCCAAAATAGGATAGACAGGGGAAGGACCATAAAGAGGGTTGTTGTAGACCAACACATCCCCATCATTTATAATCTTATCTCCCTCAAAATTATCCTCACAATGGAAATTAGGTAAGGTGATGTTTAGGAATGTTTCTATGATTTCATTCTCTTGTGCTAAAATATCTTCCCAAAGGGGATGAAGAGAAGGACAAACAAGATCCCCATGATTCTCAACGATTGTGTCTTCTTTCACCAAGATACCTTTGTCACTAAAAGGAGAGGTATTAGGAGAATCACAATTATGATCATCATAAGTATCTATGTTTGTAAGCTCTTCTATCATATTATCCACACAAATAGGGGAGATAGGAGAGGGTGTGAGTTTAAAGTTAACATTTGTCATTTCATTTTCTTGTGCTCAGAGACTCTCATAACTAGGACATGCATTGAATGAATGACGATCATGCTTATTGACTATTTTTTTCTTTGCAAATTTGGAAAAGATTGAAACTAACATTAGGTATGTGCAGGATCATGATGGGCCAAAAAGTGGCGATATGATGGGTACGTGTAGGGTATGTGGCTGACTACTTTTTTTTACCAAAAATTAATAAAACAAAAAAAGGTTTTTAAAGTACATTCTTAGCTTTCCAGCAATATAAATTATGCTTTACTTTGAATTTAATTAATAATTATTATTCATTTTCTATTTGAATTACAACTAAAGTCCTCATTGATAGGCTGATTGAAAAACATCTATAGCTTTCAAACGATATCATATTTTTTGAATCCGAAACATGCATCACATTCTATGCTTTGCATACTATAGCATTAAGAAAAAAAATGAATTTCATGAAGTTTTGACCAAGTTAAGGTGGTCAGACATACGAGTTTTTATATTTTTTAAAATTTGTAAAAAAAAATCATAATTAATTATTTACTTGGAAAAAAATACAAAAAAATATTCATCACATTCAGACATGAGTCCTCTACTTATATCTAAAAATTTTATAAAAAAATATTATCATTTTATTGTGGTTAGGGTGGTCACAGACACCTACTTCTTATTTTTCCTTGAAATTTAAGTACTACTGCATTGAAATATCAAATTTTCACCAAATTGATTTAAAAAAAAAACAAAAACCTAATAGTTTAGAAACTAAATTCAATTTGCTATAGATTCTATTCTTACATATTTTTGAAATAATATAGATAACTTATTCAAATTTTTAATTCAAGTTGCCTAACTCTATTTTTTTAATTTTTTTTACCACTTAAGGGCCTATTTTGTCCATGATGATCCCGCGCATACCCCATTTTGAAAGAACAATCTATGCTAACTCAAAATGAAATGTAAAATTTTGAAATGAAATACAATTTTAAGAAATAATTGATTGAGTATGCTATGTAAAAAATTGAGAATGAAAATGTGAAATTTAAACCATGCTGAGCTAATTTAGGCTAGATTTGATGAAATGTATGTTACAAAAATGCAACTAACTAATACAGCTAGGAAATGGCACCAAACAAAAGCCTAAAAATAGGTTTTTTAGCTCTATAAAAGGTAGTTTCAGAGGTCAAAAGGGACTGATTCACCCAGGGTGGCGAATGAGTCCCAATATGGACTTTTTTCAGAATTTTCCAATTTTTTTAGGGATTTTAATGTGTTCTGAGTGCTATGATGTAGACCTTGTTGGAATATGGATTTGGGAGATTGTTTTTGGTTGCTAGTGTTGACATTGATGGCAACTGGAGTTAGTAGTATGGTCCGTAGTTTAGAAGTAGTTCCTACCAGAAAGAAAAGTAGAAGATTGTAATCTACTGACAGAAAGCATGAAGAATAGAGTATCTGGTCGATAAGTGTGTTTGAATACTTCACTAGATCATTATTTTGTTGTGTGGATCCCCAGGGAAGCTTGTCAAGTATGTATGCTACCTTATTGGTAAGTTTTGTAGTGTTGCAGAAATTGGTGTATGAGTTAAGAGATTCAGTAGAATGATTTATTGTTTATTTTCTCATTATGGCCAACCTGTTGTGTATGGCATGTTCTAGATGCATGAGGAATATTTGTTTTAAAACTATTTCTTATGTTGGAAATTTTTATTTGGGTCCCTACTATAGCTAGCTGACTTGTGTGGGTATGCATTAATTCTAATTGATGATTTGAGCCGACATGTGGAAGAATATTATATTTTGCTCGAAGATGACATATAGTAATAAAATATTGTTAGCGGATATATATGTGAGATCAGAAAATAATTTTTAGTGTGTGGTGTGTGGATCAAGAAGTGAGAAGGTGTGAAAGCGAAAAAGTGCAGAGCAACAGTATGAGATAATATCAAAAGATTTATTGAAGTGAATTTTGTTTGTGCACCAAAAGGGTTTTCATGTAAGAAAGCAGAGTAGAGAAGAGCAGAAGTGTGAATTGGACAAGAGGTACAAAATCTATTTTATGTGCCTCATTCGAACTAAATCCAGGCATTTGTAGATGCTATATTCTCAGTTCAACATTTTTTTGTAATCTCAAATATTTTGTAAGGCAGTGAGCCTTCCCTATTTTGAGCAGTGAGCTTGAATGCAAGTGCATTCCCTTTTGATCATACTTTTAACTGAGTATACTTTTTGGATTAATCTTCACTATGGTTTTTCCCCTAATAGGATTTCCACGCAAAAATTCGGGTGTTATTGTGTTAAAATTTCCTTTGTAATGAGTTTGCATGTTTCCTTTTGTTTATATGCTATGAATGATATTAAAGGTTAAATATTGATGTTTATAGTTTAATATCTTATTTGAAATTAAAATAGTGTGGAACATTAATTCACACCCCCCTCTCAGTGTTCCTAGTGTCCAACAATAGGTATCAGAGCTTGTTCCTATTTTGAGTTTAACAACTTGAGGTGGATCTTGGATTACAATGGATGCAAGTGGTCTTCAACAACAACTTATGGTGGCACTTGATGATCTTGATCAATCTAAAGTAGAGGTCAAGGAACTAAAATAAAATCTTATGGCTACCAAAAAATTCATTCAATCACTGAAGGATAAAATAAATGAGTCAAGGGAAAAGAGGAAAGAACTATGTGGTCAGTTGAAGCAAAAAGAAAGAAAAGGTCTAGAAGATGTTCATCTGAATCAAACCCTAAAAGAAATAATAGAAGAGTGTGAAAAGCTGGGTAAGGACAATGCTGCCCTAAAGATTGAAACACAATCTGTGGCGATGACGCTAACTAGAGAAAGTGAAGAAAGAAAGAAGAATGAGGAGAAATTGGCCCAATCCTTGAAAGAAAAATCTGAAGAATGCAAAAAAATTAATAGTGGATTCATTCAGCTAGAGATTGAACTGCATCAATCCAGAAAAAATGAACAAGAGCTTGAGAGACAGGGAGTTATTCTTAGAGATGAGCTTGCTACTACAAATGAGTTTAAGGAGAAGTTCAGGATCAGTTCTTCTGGGCTTGATGAGATAACTAAAGTTCAAAAGGATGCAAATGATAAGCAAGGTCTTGGCTATGTGAAGGGTAAAAGCTTTGGATCCGAACATAAGGACCCTAAAAAGAAGAACAAAGGAAAAAGATATCTGGTAAGGCAACCCAATGCTAAAAAAATTAATGGATATTGCTTTGTTTGTAATAAATTTGGACATATGGCTTCTCAGTGTAGAAGTAAGATAAACTCTGGAACTCCATCATTTTTTGGTCAGTGTTTTAAATGCAAGAAGTTTGGTCATAAGTCATCATAATGCAAAAGTATGTCTGTTAGTATAAGGATCATTAAATGCTACTCCTGTGGAATAATTGGACATGCTGCTAATCAATGCACTATCAAGAGGAAATAAGTGGAATGGATGGTATAGACAGAATAATATGGTATGCTACAATTGTAACAAATTTAGTCACATTGTAGGATTCTACAGGAATAGACACCTGGATAAGAGAGGTTTGGTTTATCAAGGCATAAATTCATAGAAAGGTGATAAGGGAAAAGGAAAATCATCTATGGAAGAGATAAGAGATTAGATGAAGAAAACATGGGTAAAGAAGAGTGGATCTGATGACTTGGTAATAAGACTGTACCGAAAGCTTCCTCTGGTATATCATCTGGCAATTGATTCTAGGCCATTGGCCTAGGGGGAGTCTTCATGAAAATATTTTTCCCCCTACACATAGTTGATATGGGATCGTAGGAAGTTGTCATTTGGTGTGTTATTCATCCTCAAATGTATTGGTGATCGCTTCTTGAAGGTCCGCAGATGGATTTTTCTCTTGCTGTTTGAAAATAGAGTAACCAAAACTTCTAGAGCAAAGCATTTAATGCGACAATGAAGTTAGGTGTGAAAAGTTATAAAAAGGCATTTGGAACCCTCATTTGTCACTGTGTGCTAAAAAAGAATAGTTGGAGAACCTTTTTAGCAAAATTTTGAAGGAGAAAAAGTCAATTTAGCGGCGAATTCTACAGGTATTTCTGTTGATTATCAATTTCATACTTATTCCATGATTGGTAGAACCCTGTTCAATACGAAAAATGAAGCAAATCAAAGGAATAGTAAATCTGGATGAATATAGTAGTCGAAAGCTCAGGGATGAAAGAATTTTTTTTTTTGCCATTGAATTGAAGAAGCTTGGAGGAGTGAAACATAAGAACTTGGACATCTGGAATGAATTTCCTCATTTCGTCAATGCGGAGGTAGTTCAGTTTATCTTGAATAGATTGGATGGTGACATCCTTACTCTAGATAAACCCTATAAAACTTCTGAGGATGCATTCAAAAATATAATAGGATTGTGCAATGTTGGTGTTGTTCCAAAAAAAAATTTGATTCAAAATGTTGAAGTCGAAGCCCTTACTGGAGTAACATGAGATCAGAGGGCTCTGGTAATCTCAACAATCATAGATCCATTAATGAGGTATATTGCACATGGAATTTCTTATAAAATTTTCTTCAGAATCAAAGAAGGATCAACCTCGGTAGGTGCAGTGTATATCACTCACAAGATGATAATAGAAAATGAAGACTTTTATCTATGTGGATTACTAAAGGATCAATTGATGGAGAATGTGCAATTGACGAAGGATATAGATTACTCTTCAGGTTTGGTACCTTGGCTATATGTATTATGATGTATTTCCTGAATTGCTTGCCTCAGAATGACAATGTAGTATGGAAGGAAAATATGCTGGTTTGCAAAAAAAATTTGAGCATTTCAACTCTTTTGAAAATGGTGAACATGCTTATGAAATATTCTTTAGGAACTTGTTAGTAAAATTTGGTGTAAGTGATATTCCTCTCTCGGTGAAAGTAGTTGAAGTTGGATCATCCTGTGGTAAGGTAGAGAAAAAGTAGAAGAGAGAAAGAGAGTTGGCTCGTGACACTCTTCCGACACCTAAGTCAACAAAAGTTGAGGGAAACGGTAAAGAGAAGATGGTTGTGGATATAGTGGATGAAGACTCCGAGGAATATACACCAAGAGATAAACCAAAACTAGGTGAACCAGATGTGATAATAGCAAAAGAAAGTGATGAAGAAGGTGTTTTACTTAAAGCAAAGATATTATAGATTGTTCAGGAAGAAGAGGGAATGCAAAAGATAACTGACATATGGATAAATGGGCCATCATATGAACATGACCTCATTGAGGAAATTCTAGGAAGATACTTTATTGATAACAACATTGAATTGGAGAGTTTGCATAATGTACTTCCAGAAGAATTGATTGAATGTATCAGGGAGGCTATGGACTTTGTGCCTCTAGAAAGGAAAGAGGATGAAATAATCTCACATTTGAAGATGCAATTTAGGCTATCTCTCACCAAACTGAAAAGGAAAATGAATGTGCTAAGACAATGCATTGACTCAGCAAACAAGATCTACAATTACTATCTTAGGTGGCCTCATGTGGTTGAAAAATACAAGGAAAAGTTGGAACAAATGGAAAATGAGCTTGTTAGAATTAGATAAGACTACAGTATGGTTCAAGACAAGGATGGATCAGTTAAGAAGAAGATTTATGAGCCACAAATTGAGCATGCAAAGGTTCACTTTTCCAGAAACACTCTTATGGAAACTTTTTGGAAAGTGAAGGATCAGACTGAATGCATATTATAGAAACTGATTGAAGTTCTAAAGAAAGGAGAAAAGCTGGAAGGAGCCATTACCATTCCTGAGTCCCTTGTCCAGGTCATCAACAAAACATTAGAAAATAATAGTCTCATAATTGCTACTAGGATTGCAGTGGACTCTTGGAAGAAATTTCTCCCAGAAATGAAAGATAAGTATAAAATAATTTTCTGAATTTAGCAGCAGTTGCAACATTTTTTTTTTTGATAAATTGGAGGAGAGAATGCAGTAAGAGAGAGTATAGTAAAAATACTAAATGGGAAGAGAAATTAGCGGAAGTTTTTGTCATTGATGTCAAAGGGGGGGAGAATGCAGTGAAAAATGCCTTGAAATCCAAAGGGGGGGTAGTTTTTTTGAGTTTTGACACTTAGTCATTTTCACTAAGTGTTGCCATCAATGCCAAAGGGGGAGATTGTTGGCATATGGATTTGAGATTTTTTTTGGTTGCAAGTGTTGTCATTCATGGAAATTGGAGTCATTAGTATGGTTCGTAGTTTAGAAGTAGTTCCTACTGGAAAGAAAAGTAGAAGATTGTAATTTACCAGCATAAAGCATGAAGAAGAGAGTATTTGATTGATAAGTTGGTCTGAATACTTCACCGGATCATTATTTTATTGTGTGGATCCCCAGAAAAGCTTGTCAATCATGTATGTTACCTTATTGGTAAGTTTTGTGGTGTTGTAGAAATCATTGTAGAAGAGATTCGATAGAATGATTTATTGTTTATTCTCATTATGGCTGACCTGTTGTGTATGGCGTGTTCCAGATGTATGAGGAATATTTGTTTAACTATTTCTTATGTTGGGAATTTTGATTTGGGTCCCTTCTAAAGTCTATCTGACTTGTGTGGGTACACATTAATTCTAATTGATGATTTGAGCTGACATGTGGAAGTATATTATATTTTTCTCGAAGTCAACATATAGCAATAAAATCTTGTTAGCGGATATATATGTGAGATTGAAAAATCATTTTTGGTGTGTGGTGTGGATCAAGAAGTGAGGTGTGTAAGAAAAAAAGTGCAGAGAAGCAGTATGAGCTAATATGAGAAGATCTATTGAAGTGAATTTTGTTTGTGCACCAGAAGGGTTTTCATGTAAGAAAGCAGAGCATAAGTGTGAATTGGAAAAGAGGTCCAAAATTTGTTTTATGTGCCTCATTGGAACCAAATCCAGGCATTTGTAGATGCTATATTCTTAGTTCAATATTTTTTTGTAATCTCAAATATTTTGTAAGGCAGTGAGCCTTCCCTATTTTGAGCAATGAGCTCCAGGCAGTGTGCCTGAATGCAAGTGCATTCCCTTATGATCATACTTTTAACCGAGTATACTTTGTGGATTAATCTCCACCGTGGTTTTTCCCCTAACATGGTTTCTACGTAAAAATTCTGGTGTTATTGATCTGTATAGGATCTAGACTATTTGCAGTATTGAAATGCTTAACTTTTACAATGATTATTCCAAGTTAATTAAAACAATATTAACTCATGGAAATAATTACAATAATTAAAATGACAAGGT
The DNA here is from genome assembly GCA_007258455.2 of Sequoia sempervirens. Taxonomy (NCBI): domain Eukaryota; kingdom Viridiplantae; phylum Streptophyta; class Pinopsida; order Cupressales; family Cupressaceae; genus Sequoia; species Sequoia sempervirens. The sequence continues at coordinate 210,394,117 of VDFB02105785.1, read as the reverse complement.
GATAACAACAAAATGAAGAAAGTGAGAGAAAGAAAGAGAGATGCAAGCAGAGTTTGATTACGGAGTTCGTCACAAACGTGACTACGTCTTCGGGTCCTCTCCAATAGAGTGCGACCGATCCGATTAACTCCAAAAATCAATTACAAAAGCACCAAGACTATTCCTTTTAAGCACATTAGCATATCATGCCTCCAATGTGCGGAATCATCTTCAAGAATCTCTAAGAAAACTCCTCTATTCACTTGTCACCTCAGCTTCATCACTTGCATTCCTTCACCTTGAAAAATCTTCCCAAGAACTCTTCCCTATACCACCCTTTAAATACAATTTTTTTTTCCATATGGAGGAAAAACCATAAGATTTTCATAATCCCCCAAAATCCCCTAATTACATATAAAAATTAGAAAATCCCTCCTTACTTTTACATAAAATCTTACATAATTGATTTTAACTCCTTCAAATTTAATAAAATCTTGTTTTAAGCCTTTCTCGGGCTTTCATTGTTTAGGGGGTTTGTTTGTTTGTTTTATTTAAAATATAAAACTTATCCATTTTAAGGCTATTAGTTGGGGATCTGACCTAACTAAATAACAAAAGAAATCCATGCCGCCCATATATCGAACATATTCGCTGGCACGTTGGTGGCTTATTGTTTTAGTAAGCCAGTGGTCGCGGGTTCCAACCCGGCCGTTGGTTTTTAATAGCAAATCCAAAACAAAATAACAACAAAACCAACCGCTGACGCATATGAGTTAGGTCCGAGTTTGTAACCGCATTGGTAGGAGGCGGGCGTTGTTTGTAGGCGGTTGGTGGATCGAATCCCCCAACAAACATTTTGAAACAAACTTAAAAATTCAAAACTGTTGGTGCAGCAGACTTGGGCCACGTGGCATGCCAAGGAGGTGCCATGTGGTGGAATACAATTTGCTGAACATGCTGACTAGGATGTTGATGTGGAGGCCAACGAGGATGCTGACTGTACCTGCTGACTGGGAGTACAGATGTACGAACTGCCACGTGTCACACAATGATTGGTCCATTTACCGATGACATGAATGCCACGTGTTAAATTTTGGTTCATCCATTTCACCATCCGTACAGTACGGAATGCTGACGTTAGCATCCGTACGGTCCACCTCAAAAGTCAACTGAAAGCTTTGACCACTGATAACTCTCGCGTACGATGTTAGATTCTGATGAAATGAATGCCATCAGAATCGTCTCGACGAGCTCTTCGCGATGATGCCAACTTTGACAACTTTTGATGATGCTATTTTTTTCGCTTCCTGGATGCCCCTGATCCTAGTTTGACCCAAGGTTTGACTGGCCATAACTTGCACAAACGGACTCATTTTCGCTCTGTTCGAGTTGCGTTGGAATCAGAACGCTGAGATCTTTCTGATGGTGCAAAAATATGGAGATTTGGAGACACTTCAATTTTCACTAAAAATATCCACCTGATCAGGCCTCCCCACTGAAGACCTTTTGGACCTCTAAAAGTGGCATTAATCTGACATTAAGTGAGGACTTGGCCTCCCCACTTGTCCTGTATCCTCTGTACATCTGAATACCTGGCTCACAAGCACAATGAAGACTTCAGAAATATTGTTGAACATAAACATTACTTTATCACTTCCATAAGCATCTACATCAACTGTCGTAGCCACTAACCAACAAAAATTGACTAGCATTAAGTGAACAATAATGCAGAAATGAAAGAGAATAAGTCAACAACATATCGATCCTTTACAACAGGAACATTTTTACCCAAGGAACCATCAATGCTTTCAACCATCATTCCCTCATTCTATACTGTGGGTGCATCCTGCAACATCTGACCCTGGTTAGCTACTCCAAGTTCAAGTGTAGAACCACCTGTACTGACAGACATAAGAGTTAACTCTTTACTTGAATTAATTACCCTCTTTAACTGCCCTATGTTTGCAAAAGAACGATCAGTCTTAACCCTGTGAGAATGCACAATATACTGAATGCCATCTCTAAACAAGTGATAATGATTCTTTTCCCTTTAGAAAATTGCTTTTCTGTCATATAAATAAGGGCTTCCAAGCACTATTCCACAGATATCCAGTGGAACCACATCAAACTGTACTTCATCCACAAACTTACTAGTGATTGTGAATCTTAAGGTGCATTGTCTTGTTACTTACAACTTATCATTCTCACAAATCCAGCCTAGTGGATAAGGTTTCTTATGTTGTGTAGTTTTTAATCCCAAGTTCTTTACAACACTTTCTGAAATTAAGTTCACTTGAGAACCACTATCTATGAGTGCATCAATTTTAGTGTTCTTAGCAACAACCCTTAAATGAAACAGTTCATTCCTTTTCACATCTTCAGAGAAATCATTAACTGTAGAAGTAGAAGCACAACTAGCAACAGAAACACCAGAAATAGGAGCTTTACCTTTTAGACCCATCGCTGTTATCTTAGTCTCATCATCTGAATCTGAACCAAGATCCATAACAACATTTGTGGCTTTCTCCTTACCCTTCTGTTTCCGATTCTATCTTTGAGCCCACTTAGGCCTTAGTTCAGGATGCAACTACCAACAATGTTCTTCATCATGACCCTTCCTATCACAATGAGTGCAAGAAAGCTTCTCATCCTTCTTGATCGTAGCTTCCTTCTTTCCTTTCCCTATCTCTGCAACCTTAGAAGATTTCCTTACATCATTATCAAACTTATCAATAAAATGTCATTTACCCCTTGACTCTAAGTGTGTAGCTTGAACAGACACTTCATCCAAATTACAAGGTTTCAATACCAAAATGGAATGTCTAAGGTAGGAATGTAAACCTCCTATGTACTTCAACAAAGTGTCTTGGGTGTACAAAGGAACATTCAAAGCAATAGCCCTTTTCCTGAATTCATGGGTGTACTCTTGGACAGTTTGACTTTTCCCTTGCCTAAACATTTTCCAGTCCATCATTAATTGTTGCATATGGCCTAAGGGATAGAATTGCTTTTTAAGAGCATTAATAAATTATGTCCAAGTTAAACTGACTCTACCATGTTGTGAAACTTCTACCTTAGACTTACTCTCCCACCAGGTTAAAGCTGTACCTCCTAAATGAAGAGTAGCTAATTGGATCCTATCAACATCATCTAATAAGTTCTGGACTCTACAGTAGACTTCTACTTGCTGAATCCAATCATCCAATTTTTCAGCATTAAGTTCACCACAATACTTTGGTAAATCAAATTTTACATCCAGTTTGATCTTAGGCTTATACCCACTCTTGAAAGGATTAAAAGAAGTAGAATGAGGAGAAGATGGAGAAGAAGGAGAAGAAGAAGAGGGAGGAGAAGGAGAAGAGGGTGGATCTGGTTGCTTGTCACCATCTCCATGATGTTTCCCTTTCTTGTCTTTGCTATCTTCTTGCTTCGACAAACCTTCTTCACGTTCCTTTTGCTCTTGTCTCTCTTGGAAAAGAATGTCCACCTTAGCCTTCATCTCGAGGAATGCTCTTCGAAACTCTTGCTCACTGATTTCTTCAGGAACCTCCATTCCAGAAACAGACATCTTTAGAAAACTTCTTTGCTTCCCGATCTCAGGATCAAATTCTTCAAGCTTGCCTTCACCCTTCTGAATCTTGGATCTCGTTAGCATTAAAAAAAAACAAATAACTGCAATAATAGTCAACTGAGCTCTGATACCACTTGATCTGTATAGGATCTAGACTATTTGCAATATTGAAATGCTTAACTTTTACAATTATTATTCCAAGTTAATTAAAACAATATTAACTCATGGAAATAATTACAATAATTAAAATGACAAGGTGATAACAACAGAATGAAGAAAGTGAGAGAAAGAAAGAGAGATGCGAGTAGAGTTTGATTATGGAGTTCGTCACAAACGTGACTACGTCTCCAGGTCCGCTCCAATAGAGTGCGACTGATCCAATTAACTCCAAAAATCAATTACAAAAGCACCAAGACTATTCCTTTTAAGCACATTAGCATATCATGCCTCCAATGTGCGGAATCGTCTTCAAGAATCTCTAAGAAAACTCCTATATTCACTTGTCACCTCAGTTTCATCACTTGCATTCCTTCACCTTGAAAAATCTGCCCAAGAACTCTTCCCTATACCACCCTTTAAATACAATTTTGTTTTCCATATGGAGGAAAAACCATAAGATTTTCATAATCCCCTAAAATCCCCTAATTACATATAAAAATCAGAAAATCCCTCCTTACTTTTACATAAAATCTTACATAATTGATTTTAACCCCTTCAAATTTAATAAAATCTTGTTTTAAGCCTTTCTCGGGCTTTCATTGTTTAGGGGGTTTGTTTGTTTGTTTTATTTAAAATATAAAACTTAGCCATTTTAAGGCTATTAGTTGGGGATCCGACCTAACTAAATAACAAAAGAAATCCATGCCACCCATATATCAAACATATTCGCTGGCACGTTGGTGGCTTACTGTTTTAGTAAGCCGGTGGTCGCGGGTTCCAACCCGGCCGCTGGCTTTTAATAGCCAATCCAAAACAAAATAACAACAAAAGCAACCGTTGACGCATGTGAGTTAGGTCCTAGTTTGTAACCGCATTGGTAGGAGGTGGGTGTTGTTTGTAGGCGGTTGGTGGATCGAATCCCCCAACAAACATTTTGAAACAAACTTAAAAATTCAAAACCGTCGGTGCAGCAGACTTGGGCCATGTGGCATGCCGAGGAGATGCCACGTGGTGGAATACAATTCGCTGAACATGCTGACTAGGATGCTGATGTGGAGGCCAACGAGGATGCTGACTGTACCTGCTAACTGGGAGTACGGATGTACGCACTGCCATGTGTCGCACAATGATTGGTCCATTTACCGATGACATGAATGCCACATGTTAAATTCTGGTTCGTCCATTTCACCATCCGTACAGTATGGAATGCTGATGTTAGCATCTGTACAGTCCACCTCAAAAGTCAACTGAAAGCTTTGACCGCTGATAACTCTCGCGTACAATGTCAGATTCTGACGAAATGAACGCCATCGGAATCATCTCAACGAGCTCTTCATGATGATGCCAACTTTGAAAACTTTTATTGATGCTATTTTTTTTGCTTCTTGGATGCCTCTGATCCTAGTTTGACCCAAGGTTTGACTGGCCATAACTTGCACAAACAGACTCATTTTCGCTCCATTCGAGTTGCATTGGAATCAAGATGCTGAGATCTTTCTGATGGTGCAAAAATTTGGAGATTTGGAGACACTTCAATTTTCACTGAAAATATCCACTAGATTAGTTATGGTGTTCACATTGTCTCTTTAATGAGTTTGCATGTTTCCTTCTGTTTATATGTTGTGAATGTTATTAAAGGTTAAATATTGTTATTGATAGTTTAAGATCTGATTTGAAATTCGAATATTGTGGAACACTGATTCACCCCCCCCTCCTCAATGTTCCTAGCATCCAATAGACCTAAGTTAAAAAATAAGAATTTTAGAAAATTTAAATGAAAGTAGATGCAAACAATGCCACCTAAATGCACTTTTTTATGAATGAAAAACCCTAGCATGCAAATGAATTCATGCAAGTCCTAATGCAATATATATTTATGATGAAGTACTCCAAATTAGACAAGAAGGTATTTGAAAAAGCAGGTTCACCAAAATGTAACATATAGATTTTTGCTTCCTAATCCTTTCTAGCACTTCTAGGGTTTTTCACCTAAAAGGAGAAAGAAGGGCCAAAATGCTTATGTCTACACTCAAAGTCAATGCAATATGCATGGAATATGTCTAAATGAACTGATTTAAATGAAGAAAACTAATGAAATGTATTGATTAGTAAGAGGAAACTATCAAAATGCATGTTGTTTGAAAACACATTATGTAATGCAAAACACCTAGAAATCGGTGCAAATTGCAACAAAACTTGACGAAACTAAAAGTGTGCACCTGGAATCCTGATGGAGGCTAGAAATGACTTTTGAAATGATGTTGATGCTAATTTTTAGGTTTGGTGGGACTCATTCGCCATTCTAGATGAATCAACCCCAATTCTACAAAACTGAGATGAAACCTGTTTCAGACAAAAGGGTATCTAAAAATGCACAAAACCAAAAATGACCTTGTAGTGGAACTCACTCGCCACCTATGGTGAATGAGTCCACTTTTTAATTTTTGAAAATTTAAAGGTGGAATCTGAAGCTCTCGGTCTTCACTTTGATTCTCTAGAGGTGTCCGCTTCTAAAACTCTGATTTCCAGACCTAAAAGTGAGTTTTTGTTCATATTTTCACTTGGTCAATGAAGAGAAAACTTGAATAACTTTGCAACTTGATTCTAATGATTTCCAAGCTTCCAAGAGACCTAAATCTACAAAAACACAAGATAAGAAGGATAAATATTGAATGTTAGGGTATGTGGGTTTGCCTTTGTCAAACCCCTTTTAGGTAATTAAACCAAAATGATGGAAGAATGGAATGAAACATGCAATAATGGAGGTTATTACCTTTCCATGATGATTTATCTTGAATGTATACAACAAAACATGAAGAATCTACCCTTGAAAGTCTAAAAATTGATATCTTGATGACTTGTAATGCAAAAACCTTGAGTTGCTTGACTTGAGATGGAAGAATGATGGATGGGTAATAATAATGAATGTGATTTATGGTTTAGATAGGTGAATTTATAGTAAATTCACCTTATTAGCCCAAAAATTAGATCCCCTAAGGCCGACATGTGAAAATAATAAACTTAAATTTCAAATTTTCCTTGTCAAAGGTAAAAAATGAGCCAAATGGGACTCATTCACCACCCATGGAAAATGGGTCCCACTTGGATGGGACTAATTCACCATGGATGGTGAATGGGTCCCACAGGGGCCATTTTGATAGCTAGGATGCTAGGAGATAAGGAAATATGGTTTAAATTGTAACTTTGTCAGGTATTTTATCAAATATTTCCTTGGGATGCACAATATGGTTTAATAGGGGCCTATTAATGATGATGTGAATGTGAATTAGGGCTTGGGACACAAAATTCAATGGAAAAGTGTTATTAAATATACTTTACAACACTAAAATGAGGTCCACATAGCCTAGAAAGGCACAAGAACCAATGTGAATTTGCAAGACACATTACAACACTAGTTTAACATTAATTTCATTTTACAAGCCTTCTAGATTGATGTGAAGATGTCATTTAACACATTTTACAATGTTGAATTAGGGAGAAATGGGTTTATTAAGTCTAGAAAGGTGTGAAATTCCTTTACAACACTTTACAACACCTTTACAAGACATTGTTAAAAGCATGTTATTCAATTTGCAAGGGTTCAAGACCTAGTGTGGATGCATAAAATGCCTCAAAACACTTGAATGAAGGCCTCATTAAGTCCAATTTATCATGAATTATTCCCATGTCAAGCAAGAGGTCCATTTTTCTATGCTACAACTTCTAAGGCCTCTTGCATTTTCTAGATTCACCCTTTTCTCTAATAGAAGGAGGAGGAGGAGGACCCAAAGTGTTCCTATCATCCTTGTCATTATTATCATGTAAGGGTTGTTCACAAGGAAGGAGAACATTTAGATTGGGGGGGAATCAAAGATCACCACTCCATCATCACGAAGTATCCAATATTTGAAAGGAGGGTTGAAGTCACGAGGAGGATCTTGATATCCTAACCCTGTTGTTTTTTCATCTTTTGGATTTTGTTCTAAAAGTTAATGAATGTTATGCTCAGTTTTTGTGTCATAGCCTTGTTTGCTTAATATGGTAAAACCTTTGCCATAAGTTTGTTCAAGGTTGATTGGTGTGTTTCTAACTTTGTTATCATAGAATGGTTGAGGAGTTGGTTGTGTAGAAGAACTAGGTCCACTTGAGGGAGGGAACTTAGGTCCTTCATTTGTTTTAGGATTTAAATAACCAAACATATCAGGAGGTGATAGTGTACGAAGATCTTGTTGTTTCATGGATGCATAAAATGATGCATTAGCTTCAAGGTTGTCAAGAAATTTGCTTAAAAACTTATTCATTCTATCATAATCTTCTCTAATGATGTCAACATCATGAGAAGGACATTCACGAGGAGTTGAAGGAGCATGAGGAAGATCAAGGTCATTAGGATCAATTCCAAAGGCATAGTTTGACATGTCAAATAAAGATTTTTATGACATCCAAAACTTATTAAAATAGAAGGCCATGATGTAAAGGAATGAAAAAAAATTAAATGGAATAAAACAAAAAATCAGGAAATTTGAACAAAATGCAAGAACATAAAATAGAAATGCAGGAAATGCTAAAAAAATGCCAAAAATTGTAGTGCAAAATGTGTAGAAGGACTAAGTCACCCAGTGTGGTGAATTAGTCCCAATTGTGATTTTTTTGAGTTTTTTTTAGAAATTTTATATGTAATTTGATGTTTTTCAGATGTTCAGATGTAGCTATGGTATGAAAATTCAGAATTTTGTTGTTATCCAATGAAATATAATACAAAAATGTAAGCTATATGAGCTTTTTGCTAATGCAATTTTTAAAACCCTAAGATGCAAATTAAACAATGCAAAACCTAATGCAATGTTGATGCAAGTTAAACTTAGGATGTAAATGCACTAGAAATAATAAAGAAATTTTTCAAAAGTTAGGTTCACCAAAATGTATACAAAGATTTTGGTTCCCAAGGTCTTTCTAGCACTTCTAGGGTTTTTCACCTAAAAGGAGAATGATGGGCCAAAATGGGAAATTTGTACACTCAAAATCAATGCAAGGAGGGATGGAATATTCCTAGATGCAATGTCTAAATGCAACAAAATAATAAAATGAATAATTATTAATGTAAAATCTAAGAAATGCAAGTTGTTTAAAAACACATTGTGATATGCATAATGATAAAATAAATGCAATAAAGAACAAGATAAAGATTCTAAACTAAAATTGTACACCTGGAAATTGAAGCGTGATGTCGAGAGGCTCTGGAATATTGTAGATTTGATTGGAAAAGCTGACTGGGACACTTGCACCAAGCTGGGCGACTTAGTCCAGTTTTGGGGAGATTATGTCAGAATAGGTTTCTTCCAAATGGGTACCCAAAAATATAAAAATCACTTTTTAGGCCTGGTAGTGGGACTAATTTTCCATAGATGGTGACTTAGTCCACCTTATAATCTCATGAAATTTGGGGTAGGAATCTATAGCGTTTGGTTTGCACTTCCCTTCTTGACAGGTGTCTGGTTTAGATTATGTAGAAAACGGGTCGAAGGAGGTCTCCAAGCTTCAATTAGGGCTTTGTTGACTTGAATGACTTTGATGGATTTCTGACCACTTTTTAACACCAAACTCTTTGAAAAATCTGCATACAAGACCTACAAACACACATGCAAAGAGGGGAAAAAGGGTTAAGGGTTAGAGAATAGGGGTTTATCTTGGTCAAACCCTAATTTGGTAATCAAACCCTGGATAATGAAATGAAATAGAAAGAGAATGATGATTAAACAACATGTAATGTCACAAACTAACCAAACCCTTGATGTAGAAATCTGATGATATGCAACAAGATGCTCCAATGGATGCTTGAAAGTGCTTAGAGTGCTTGAGAATGATTAAGAAAATGCACTAAAGGAATTAGGAAATTAGAAGATTGTAGGAGATGAAAAATGAGGGGAAAACCCTTTATTTATTCTTGATTTTCCAATATTTCCCAAAAATAACACATCATAGGCTGACCTCAAGGTTAAGAGAATAAAATCTCACTACAATTTTCAAATTATTTTGATTTTTGTGCCCAGTGGGACTAAGTCCCCCCAAGTGGCGACTTAGCCCCACTAGGGAAATTTTATTGTGTGTTGGGGATTGAAGTGTATTTAATAAGGTTTAACAAGAATATTCTCAAAAGTTCACTTAAGTAGGTTTGAAAAGTGCATTAAGGGGTCATTTAAACATAAGAAAGGGTTGAATTAGTGACGTGACAAGTCTAGAAAAGCATGAGAGTTTGTTACAAGTATTTACAACACTTTGAAATAAGACTTGGTAAGTGATTAAAAGGAGTTATTTACGTAAATTATAATTAAAGGGTCCTAGAAAAGTGTGAAAGTGGGTTACAACACTTCACAACACTTTTACAAGACATCCTAGAATTCTTAATGATTCTCAAGGGTCCAAGACCTAATGTGAATGTGTTGGTCACATTACCACATTAAATTTAGGAAAAATCAACCCAAAATCCACTAAGAGGGATTGAACATGAGAAAAAGTAGAAGGGTTAATTTTTCCATGTCCTAAACTTCCAAATACCTAGAAATGCTTGACTAATGTAGGCCTGTCAGACCACAATTCATATGACATTATACCACTATTAAATTTAATAAGAGCTTTGTTTTGAATGAATACAAAAGTTTGTATTGCTTCTTTTCAAAATGTATCTATCAAGTTTTCCTTGTTCAACATGGCTCTATCCATCTCCTTCATAATCATATTTCTTCTCTCTACCATGCCATTTTTCTATGGTGTTCTTGGGGTTGAATAGTGGTGTTTGATTCCATGATCTTCACAATATTCCATCAATTTAGTTGACATAAATTCTCCACCTCTGTTTGACCTGAGACATTTTATTCTTCTCCTAGTCTCATTTTCTACCAGCTTCTTATAGATTTAAAAATTTTCAAATGCTTCAGCCTTCTCCTTCAAAAACATGACCCATGCCATTCTGGTATAATCATCAATCAACAACATGAAATATATTTCTCCTTGAAATGCCCTTGTCCTCATTGGACCACATAGATCAGTATGAATTATCTCCAAGGGTTTTGTAGTTGAATAGTCCTTTGTGGGAAATTTAAACTTTGTTTGCTTTCCTTGTTGACATCCTTGGTAGATGACATTATCAGGTTTTGCAATCTTAGGAATATTTCTAACTAATCCTTTTGAGGTTATCTTCACCAAATTGTCAAAATTCACATTTCCCAATCTTTTATGCCATAGGCAACTCTTATCTGTTTCGCTAACCAGACATGTTTGGCCTTCCACTTCACATAGATTATAGAGATTACTATCAGTCCTTATCCCTTGAGAAATTGTTTTATCATTTATTCTTATCTTGCAACCTTCAAAATTAAATACAAATTTGTATCCATTATCACACATCTATCTCACAATAAGAAGACTATGTTTTAGAACTTCAACATAGAGCACATCCTTAGTTTTTTTCTTCCCATCTACGCTCAAAATTTCTTTACCATGAATCTTAACAAAACTGTTATCACCTAAGCTCATTGATCCTCCTTTTCTCATTTTAAGTTTAATAAATTTTCTTTTCTCTCCAGTCATATGCTTGGAACAACCACTATCAATTACCCACAAGTCTTGTTACTTTTCATGTTATATTGTTTGGGAAATCATAGACATAGTAGAGCTTTGCTCTTTCTCCTTCCAAACCTTCTTTGGTTTCTTTTCAACTTTTTCTTCCTTTTTCTCTAGGACTCGTTGATGCTAAAAATTGACATGCAAAATCCTTTAGGGAAACTCAATTAATGAGGGGACCAATTGGGCTAAACTGAGTAACCTCTGGCTTTTTAAAGGAGTTGAATTTTTCTATAATTGGGGTTTTGGAATGGGAAAAGGAAGCAAATATAAAAAATAAAGATTTAAATAAGGTGATGCACCAAGATGTAGATGTAGGCATGATAAATCTATCTTTTGGATGAGAATTAAGGGCCCGTTTAGCAATCTTCATGCCCCAAAATAATAGAAATCAAAGATAAAAACCTGAATAATTTATCCAATAACATAAAATAACTTCCATACACATTTATTGAAAAGAAGAGTCGAAGACATGGTCTAAATCAAAAAACTTATATTGTAATCATAGAAGTTATGCAAATAAACTACTCAGTACAGTAATGGCACAATATAATGTTTTTTCAAATAGATAAGAAATAGAAAGGCTGAACAATGGCCCACAGTCTGTGAGTCTTATACAATAATCTGAAAAAAAAATACAAAAGGCCTGGTGTCTTTTCACAATTTTTTTGTATGTTTCAAACTCATTTTTGGAAAGAAGAAGTAGCATATATTGAAAATAATCCCATCGCTTGAAAACCAGTAACATAAAATATTCCTTCATCATGAGCAATGTTGTTCACATCAATGATTTCCCAAGGCCATTGAAACAAAAAAAAATTTGAGCCAAAGAACATAGTCACCCTCGAGGTAGATGGATCCTCTACAAATGATGGCGATGGTACCAATGCAGAAGCAACAAAACCTCGTGAATACATGTGTCACTTACCCACAAAGTTAGTTATGACACCTAGAAATATGGCGAGGCTTGTTGCTCATTCCTTCCTTCCCTTTGATGAAATCCCTGCGGAGAAGAAACATGGAGAAGTCTTCATTGCTAGTGCTTACTGTGGGGTTCGTCCAAAAAGTGTATGTGAAACGATTCTATGTGGCATGTGGGTGAAGCTTAGTTGAGAAGTGAAGTGAAGTAGGCTTTCAAATGCCCACATTGCTGATAGGTGGAAGCATCACGAGGCTCAGAAGAGAAGCGAAGCAAGAAATCCTTGCAAGGAGCATGCGACGGAAACATGGTGAAAATGGGCGAAGCTCTTCAAAAAAATGGGGCTAAAGATATTTAAATGTATGGGGCATGGGCAAAAGCTAAGAAAAATAGTATTATTAACCCGAAGGGAGCTTGAGGGATTTTATATCCACAACTTTTGGTGACTACCAGGGGCGTTTCGCCTATGGAACGAGGAACCAAAAATTTTATGGTTCGAAGACCAGAGCCTTATGTTGGTAAGAGACACTACAAATTATTTTAGGTGTTGTCATTGATGGAAATCCTAGTCAGTGACTGATCCACACGTCATCATTTTCTCCCATCGGCAAACAGTTTACAAATAGTTAGAAGAACAAAACATCTGATGGTTTGGTGATCATCGATTCACATGCAGATTTTTTGATACTATTTTGAGTTGTGGATCTCATGGGAGGTTTATCAATATATTTCTTATGTTATCCAAAAATATTAGTGCCTCGTACCAAGCTTTGTGTAAGTTTGGAGATCTAGTTGATATCTTTCTATTTATGAGTGTTTTATGGCCGACTCAATTGATATAATGTGTTGTGGATATTTGAGGAATGTTTATTCAAATATTTTTGTGTTTGATCATCATGTTTTTGGCCCAAGCTAAGTTGTGAATGACCATTCTGGATGCGCATTGGATATTACTCAAGATTTGAGCTAATAGTTGCTAATATTTTTAAGTTTTATTGAAGCCGACTTGTAGCGACTAAATTCTTTGTTGCAGATATATATAAGTGATCAGTTATATCATTTTGTGTGTGAAAAATATGTGTTGAAGGGTGTTTGCAATTATCAAAAGGTCGATTAAATGCACAGTTTCACTTGTGCATCAAGGTTTTTGTAGTGCGAGTTTGTGCAAAGCAGAGAAAAATTGCTAAATCAGTTAGAAGGATAGAAGATCGATTGTTGAGCTTGACTAGAACTATAATAAAGCATTTGTAGATACTATTCCTTCAATTCATTCTCTTGGATCTAATCCAAATTATTGTAAGGAAGTGATCCTTTCTATTTTGAGCAGTGAGCTCTAAGTAGTGTGCTTGAATGCAAGTGCATTCCCATTTTGTAATCCTTCTTTTGGGTATACTCAAATTATATGGTGGATTGGCCACCACCGTGGTTTTTCCCCAAATAGGGTTTCCACGTAAAAAATCCTAGTGTTATGGTGTTTTGATTGTTTTCTTTCTATTCATGCATATTTATTTTGTTGAATGCTTAAGCAAATTAAATATCAGAATAATAAATTTAATTTTTGCACAACACTGATTCACCCCCCCTCTTAGTGTTGCTTGTTTCCAACAACTGGTATTAGATCTAGTTCCTCAAAAGAGGTCTAACAACTTGGGGAGATCTTGGAAGGAGTTTTTGAATGGATACAAGTAGTATTCAACAACAACTTATGGTGGCCTTGCATGATCTTGACCAGTCAAAGTCTGAGAACTAGGAATTGCAAGAGAATCTTGAGAGAGAGAAATTCATTCAGTCATTGAAAGAAAAAATCAATGAATCAAGAGAGAAAAGAAAGGAATTGTTTGATCAACTTAAGCATAAGAAAAAAAGCATGGACGATGAACAACTCAGTCATGCCTTGAAGGAGAAAATAGAAGAATGTGAAATTTTTTCCAGAGAAAATGCTACTTTGAAGTGTGAGATGGAATCTATCATGACGAAGAGGACCAAGGAGATTGAAGATAGAAAGAAAAATGAATAAAAGCTTACACAATCCTTGAAAGAAAAATCTGAACAATGCAGCCGATTGGACAATGAACTGGAGCAATCTAAAAACAATGAGGAAGTACTTGAAAAACAACTGGATGATCTTAGAAATGAACTCACTACTGCAAATGAGTAAAAGGATAAATTCAAAGCAAGCTCAACCAAACTTGATGAACTGATCAAAGGATAGCGAACTGATGGTGACAGGTGAGGTCTTGGATATGAAGAAGGAGAAAGTTTCGCATCTGGACAAAAGAAATGCGACAAGGGAGATTCAGGCAAGGAAATCAGATGAATGGAGCTAGAAGGAATTTGTAGAAGTTGAGCAAATACAACTTCATAGGAGCCCAATGATCTTTGCAAGAAAAAAATACCTGTTACAAGAAGAAGCAAAGAGAAGCAACAAAGAAGTTCTGAAAAGATGTGGAGCTCAATATTCACCAAAATGAAAATAAGAGTTCATATTACAAAAGAGAAGATTTCAACTACATATAGGCCAAAAAACCTAAAAAAGGAAACCCTAGGCTTGCAAAATAGTAATTAATAAAATAATTAATTACTATTCACCTAATGTTAGCTTAAGTGTAAAAAGAGGTAAAAGGGACTTTGATTAATTAAACAAATACTGTTTAATTAACCAAGTCAATAACCAATTACTCTAACACCCCCCCTTAAGCTAGACTTAGGGAGAAGCTAAAACCTAGAAGAAGCTACTGAAAGCAAAAAACAATGGGTCCCGACAACATGGCCAGATCGGGTACCCAAGTACAAGGAAATCTCTATGAAACAGAGAACAAGGAGAAAACCCAGTGGGAAAAAAATCCTCTCCAAAAAGAGATAGAAGAACATGCTGAAAGAAACATGAAGGAAGGAAGGCCTCATAAAGACCCTCCAAGGACAAATTCCTTCACCCCAAGCATGGATCACAACTGAAGATAGCGCGGCGAGGCAAAAGGCTTCGTGAAGATGTCGGCAACCTGGTCGGCAGTGGTAATATACTCCAAGAGGAGAACACCCTCTTGAATCAACTGTCGGATGAAATGCATATGAAGCTCAATGTGCTTCATCCGCTGATGCTCCACCGGGTTGCGAGAAATGTGTATAGCACTCTGATTGTCACACCAAAGAAGAGTGGGACTATCAGGAGGAAAACCAAACTCAGTCATCAACTGTCTAAGCCATAAGATCTCCTGACTAGCGAGCACAGCAGCTCGGTACTCAGCCTCTGTAGATGATAATGCATGAGCAGTCTGCTTCTTGCAAGACCATGTGATAGGACTAGAGCCAAGATAGAAAACAAAGCCAGAAGTAGACTTTCGATCATTGACATCACCAGCCCAATCTGAGTCAGTGTAGCCAACAATGTGAGGATCCCCTGATGTGTAGTGAATGCCATAAGAAAGGGTGCCCTGAATATACCGCAAAATACGTTTGGCAGCTTTCCAATGACTCTCATGAGGATCATGGGAGAATCGAGAGACAAGGTGAACCGCAAAGGAAAGATCAGGACAAGTGTGAGTCAGGTACAACAAACTACCGACCAACTACCTGTAAAGTGTAGAATCTACAGAAGGAGTGGGGCAAGTAGAAGTCAAAACAACCCTTGACTGAAAAGGTGTGGGGGCAGGCTTGCAATCAAGCATGCCAAAGCACTGAAGCATATTAAGAGCATACTTCTGCTGGTAAATGAAGATCCCATCAGAAGACTGAATCACCTGAAGACCAAGAAAATAGTGTAGAAGACCGAGATCGGTCATCTCAAACTGCTCCATCAAAGCTCGCTAAGCATGCTGAATCATAGAGGATGAACTACCTGTGATGAGGAGATCATCAAAATATAGAACAAGAATCAGGATCTCACCCTCAAGATTCTGAATATAGACTGTAGGATCAGAATGACAGTGTGTAAAACCAGTGGAGAGCAAAAAAGAGTCCATCTTCTCATACCAAGCCTGAGGGGCCTGTTTGAGACCATATAATGAACGCCGAAGTCTGCAAACCAAAGAAGCATCCTGAACAAAGCCTTGAGGCTACTCCATATAGATCTCCTCCTGTAGGTCACCATGCAAGAATGCACTCTTCATATCCATCTGATAAATGGACCAGACCCGAGAAGCTGCAAGGGATAGGACAAAGCGAATAGAATTCATATTGGCGACAGGGGAAAATGTCTCAGATTAATCAATACCCTCAACCTGTGAGAAACCATTCGCAACAAGACGTGCTTTGTACTTATCAATAGAACCATCAGCAGCATACTTGGTGCGATACAACCATCTGCACCGAACCATCTTTCTGCCCTTAGGAAGAGGACAGAGATCCCAAGCACTATTTCTCATCAAAGAAGAATACTCCTCCTCCATAGCACTATCCCACTCAGTGTGACCGGTCACCTCAGAAAACTTTTGAGGATCCTCTGAAAGAGCATGACTCAAAAGACTAGAACCCGCACTATGAGAACGGGTGCGACGAGTGTCTGAAGGATCACCTGCCAGAGATCCTGCTACCTCAACAGTAAAGCAAGCCCATTTGGGCATCTGAGGTGGAGAAAGAGGAGGTGGAGATGGGGGATCATCAGCATCCCCATCATAATTATCCTCAACATAATCATCCTCAACATAATCCTGAAGAGGGGCAGTGGGAGGAAGAGGTAGTGAAGGAGACACTGGAGACAAGGTATCCACTGTGGGAAGGTGCTCATCAAACTGGACATCCCATCGAAATAGGACCTCTTTGGAATTAGGATCAAACAACCTATACGCCTTAACATCCTCACAGTAGCTGACTAAAATAAGGGATCGACTCTTCTGCTCCATGGCTCTCCGCTGAGCATCAGGAATAAAGGCCCATGCCTCACTACCAAATACTCGAAATGATGAAACATCATGCTTGTCATGAGACCAAGCCTCCTTAGGAGTCATATGTCGAATCGCCTTGTGAGGCATCCGATTCTGAATATAATTGGCACAATTAACTGCCTCAGCCCAAAAAGATGGATCCATGGACCTGGACTGAATCATACAATTCGCCATCTCCCATAAAGTCCTGTTCTTTCGCTCAGTGACACCATTCTGCTGAGGGGTGTAGGGAACAATAAACTAATGCTACAAACCATGCTCAGTGCAAAAATCTCTGAAAGCCTGATTCACATACTCCCCCCCATTATCTGTACGTATCCACCAAATAGAAGGGCCAGACTGCTTCTCTACAAATGTCTTGAAGATTCGAAAGGAATCAAAGACATTAGACTTGTACTTAAGAAAGTACACCCATGTGCGTCTGGAGAAGTCATCAATGAATGTGAGTACATACTTGGCCCCAGAAAAAGAAGGAGTGGGAAATGACATGAGGTCACTATGAATCAACTCCAAGGGTGCCAAAGCACGAGTGGCGCTTCCCTTTGGAAAGGGATCCCTGTGATGCTTTCCAAGCACACAACCATGACAAACACCGTCAGTGCAGGAAATAGGGGGAAGACCAAGAACAAGTGCCTGAGTACTCATTTGCTGAAGATATCGGTAATTGACATGGCCCAAACGCTCATGCCAAAGCTTACTCACAGAATTTGCATGTGCTATAAGAGATGAACCTGTACCCGCAGAAGGCTCAAATCCATCAAATCTGTAAAGACGAGATGCAGTATCAACATACCCAGTAGCCACAATCAAATCAGAGTCATGGAGGTCCCGAATAACCACATGATGTGGTGAGAACTCAACTGTCTTACCAGAGCCAGAATGGAAAATCTGATAAATGGACAAGAGGTTCGTCGAGATGTCAGGAACAACCAGAACATCCTGCAGAGTACCCCCATCCAAGGTGATAGAACCTGAACCCAAGACAGAAAGTTGAGAAGAGTCACCCACTGCAATCTGTGAAGTACCACAAGAGGCAAGAGAGGTGACCAACTGCTGAGTATGAGTCATATGGTGAGAAGCACCAGAATCTAGAATCCAAGTGGACCCATAGGTCAATGCGCGAGCAGTGAGAGCATGACCTTTCCCTGTGGAAGGAGAAGACGACTGAGGTGAGGAGATGTTATGCTGCTGCAGGGTTTCCTCTAAAGCCTCTAATCATTTCCAACACCTGGAAACTGGATGTCCTTCCTTGCCACAGAAGGTGCAAGTGTCTGCTGATTTCTTCTTAGTCTTGGAGGAAGACTCACCAGATTGCGAAGATTTTCCCTGTTTCGGATTAAGTGGTGGTTTGGAATCAGACTTAGGAGATGGTTTGGAGGAATGCTCACAGCCTATTGAATCTTTCTTGGGCTTCAGTTTCTGCTTCGGTTTCTCCTTAGATGATTGAGAAACCAATGCTTTGTTCTTTGATCCTGAGAGCATATCAATCTGAGAAAGGTGTGACTGCTCACGAGACAAACGCTCATAAAACACATCAAAGGTAGGCATGGTAAAACGAGTACCCATAACATCCATGGTGGAATAGAATGAAGAAGAAAATATCTGAAATGGACCACGAAGCTTCGAAAGGATCAAGTAAATGCACTATGTGTTTGACTTATTCTTGCCACAACCCTGTAAAATAGTGCGGATTGTTTTGAACTGGGTCAAAAATTCCTCAATGGTGGGAAATGATTCAGGTAACAGTGAAGTCAGCTCAGCCTCAATCTGTAATGCTCAGAACTCATTAATGGTC
This sequence comes from Sequoia sempervirens, assembly GCA_007258455.2. Taxonomy (NCBI): domain Eukaryota; kingdom Viridiplantae; phylum Streptophyta; class Pinopsida; order Cupressales; family Cupressaceae; genus Sequoia; species Sequoia sempervirens. The sequence continues at coordinate 210,375,194 of VDFB02105785.1, read as the reverse complement.
CCAAAAAGTGTCTCAAACTTCAACCAAATGTCGCGAGGAGTGAGCAAAGAATCAAGGTGAAATAGAAGGCTGTCTGAAACGTGCAGAGATAGCAAACCCATAGCTTCATCCATCTTGTTCCTATGATGGAGAATCTCAAAAGGACGCTGCAACTGAGGTTGAACCTCATCTAGACAAGACCACAACCCTTGGGACCTGAGAAGCCTCGTCATATGAGACTTCCAGGTGTGATAGTTGTGTGATGTGAGTAACTCAACTGAGGAGTTTGCCATGAAACCTTGCACCTGTACTTGTAACTGTACCTATACCTGCTGGTGTTTTTTATTATTATGTGATCTCTTAGAATAGACAGAAGATGCAGAAGGGTTTGATTGTTTTTGAGAGTTTCGGTGTTTTGGATTTCTGATATAAATGACAGAAAGCGAGAAAAAACACCCCCCACAAAAGAGAAACCCAAACCCTAGTACAAATGAAGGAGGAAGCAATGCATAAGCAAAAAAGCTTCAAACAAATTTGCGTGTACCTGAATAAAATTCGAAGAACAAGGATCACATATCTGAATAGTGCAGGCTGAGAGCTTTCCAATGCCTATTCGTTTGCGAAAAATGGAGTCCAGATGCAAAAGATATGGCTCCGGGAGTGCAAAAAACAAGTTCTGACTTTGACTGAAAAAACAGTATCAAAACGAAAAAATCAGGAAATTAGACCTGATCCATCAGAACGGCGCCGAAAGTAGCTTTCCAACGGTATCTCGTTTGAAAAAAATGGAGATCGTATGCCCATTGGACACCCGATTTTGTGAAAGCTCCTGAAAAAGCATAAGAAGCTCCTCCAGAGCCCTCAGGGGCTAAAAAAAGACCCCTAGTCTGCTGGGCGACCAGGGGCTGGGCGTCAGATCCATTGGCCAGGCTCAGGCGAGCTCGGCCAGCTCAGATGAGCTCGGGTGGAGCTCAGGCGGAGCTCAGATGTAGCTCGGCGGAGCTCGGGGGCAGCTCGGCGGAGCTCGTGAGCGCGGGCTCAGCAGAAACCACAGCGGCCGGGAGGTGGAAAGCAGGGCGGCGGCCGGCAGGGAGGTCAACGAAGGCGGCGGTGACTGGGCGGAGGCCGACAGGGTGGTAGTCAATAGGGCGGCGGAGACCTAGGCGGCCGGGACGCGGAGTCAACAAAGCCGGCGGAGACAGGGAAAAACACAGTGGTGGCCGAGACCAGAAAGCCCGTCGGGGGCAGAACCAGGAGAGCTCGGTGGGGAGTTGGGCAGCTCGGCGGAGGACACAATGTGGCGGCCCCGGTGGAGCTCAGAAGAGGACGTGGAGTTGGATCCAGCGGAGCTCGGTGGAGCGCGGCAACAGAGGCACAAACCAAGGCAGAGCGGCCCGACGGGGAGCTCGGTGGCTACAACAGAGATCGGCACGACGGGCGGACACAGCCCAGTGGAGCTCGACTGGGAGCTCGGTGACTGGTGGCCGCCCGGTGGTGGGTGGGTGGCGGCCACCCTCTTCACTGGGAGAGTAGAAAAAAAAAGGAAAAACCCGTTTTTTTATTTTTTTTGAATTTTCTGCCTCGAAAAACACCAAAAAGCACCAAAAAAATTTTGATAACAAAAAAAATCGTTGGGAAAGGAATATAGAAACCCCAAATTTGCTTCCAATGAAAAACTTCTCAAAACAAGAACAGGTAGCTACAGATCTGATGCTCTGATACCATGTAGAAGTTGAGCAAATACAACTTCATAGGAGCCCAGTGATCTCTGCAAGCAAAAAATACCTGTTACAAGAAGAAGCAAAGAGAAGCAACAAAGAAGTTCTCAAAAGATGTGGAGCTCAATATTCACCAAAATGAAAATAAGAGTTCATATTACAAAAGAGAAGATTTCAACTACATATAGGCCAAAAAACCTAAAAAAGGAAACCCTAGGCTTGCAAAATAGTAATTAATAAAATAATTAATTACTATTCACCTAATGTTAGCTTAAGTGTAAAAAGAGGTAAAAGGGACTTTAATTAATTAAACAAATACTGTTTAATTAACCAAGTCAATAACCAATTACTCTAACAGAATTTGGTAAGACAACCAAATGCTTAAATATTCAATGGCTACTATTTTTCTTGCAAAAAATTTGGTCATATGACTTCTCAGTGTAGGAGCAGGATGAACACAAGTGGATCATCATTCTCAAGTAAGTGCTTTAATTGCTATAAGTATGGTCATAAATCAAGTGAATGCAGAGTTGTGATGAATAAATTTCATAAAGATGTCAGATGCTATGCATGTAATAGATTTTGGCATAATGCCAACCAATGCAGATCAAGACAAACTTAGTGGAACAATTGGCCTAGATAGAGAAATGTTATGTGTTACAATTGCAATAAAATTGGCCACACTACTAGATCCTATTGGAACATAAGAGGTCTAGTAAAATAGAACATGCAACAAGATGTTAAGAGAAAAGGTAAAGTCACTACTAATGTGATCAAAAGACAATTGCAGAAGAAATGAGTGAAGGCGAATCCCTCTGTTGAAGTAAATACACCAACACCAGAATCTACTTCTGGTAATTCCTCTGGGAATTAGTTTTAGGCCTTTGGCCTATGGGGAGTTTTCAGAAAAATATTTTAACCCCCTATAGGAAATTGAGACTGGAATGTGGACAAGTCAAGTATGTGAATTGATACTTTTTAGATGTTGTTCAACCAATTGAAAGCAATATTGTAGAATTTTGGAGATTCACAAAAGAATCATCTATCTCAGTACATGGAAATAGGGTAACTGGATGAATTAGGGTAAAATAATTTATTGCAACAAAAAGGGTTAGGTGTACAGACGATAAAAGAAAATTTTCACCCTTCATTTGTCACTTTGCATTTTGGAGGAAAGAAGTTTGGAGAGCCCTGGAGTGAAATTTGTTGAATTGTGGAGAGATTCAAGCATGAAGAAGGTTCTGTGATCAAACTTCGATCCGATGGAAAGGTATTTATCGAAAATCCTATGAATTTGTGAATTTTCAATCATGACCACTCCTCTAGTAGTCAAAGTCATGGATAAATCCCTTCCAAAGTTCAAATGGAATCCTTATAAGTTTGTTGAGACCAAGCCCTTATGTGTGTTTTCATTTGTACCGTACAGAGGATTGCATACTAAAGATATTAGGGCTTATATACATTCCAATATTGAAGAATTAGGAAGCTCTCAAATGATGAATATGTATTCCCATCATATAATTAGAGAGGATCTTACTATAAAGACATAATTTAAAACCCTATAAGAGAACAAGTTCACACAGTTTGCAAAATTTCCCATACTTGAAGAAAATGAACGGGTGCGATATATTTTGAGCTGTGTTCATGTCAAACTCATGTGGTTGGATGTTCCATTTAAAATTACGAAAGATGCTATATGTGTAGTCACGAGTCTGAATTCCACTGGTAGACTTCCAGTCTTGAAATCCATGAAGAATGAGAAGGTTACTGATGCAACAGGTGCTCAATGGGATAGAAGGACAATGAAAATAGAAGACATTACTGAAGTGGATGTAAAATTTGCATCAATGGTCATTGGCTACAAGATCTATCACTCAAGCTAGGATAAGTCTATATCCAGTATGACCATCTATGCAACTTATGAGATGGTAAAAAAAAATGTTGATTATGACTTATGTGAGTTGCTCAGAAGTCAGTTGATGGAGAATCCGAGTAAAATCAAGAAAGAAAAGAAGAATACTTTCAAATACGGTAATTTTCTGCTATGTTTATTCTTCTATTTCATGAATGAGGTTCTGGGTGTTGGAAAATTACATTGGAAAAATGATGAGCCTGTAGCTGTTTAGATAGGGAACATGTTGTTTGGAATTGGTGATTGAAAAATCAGGAATACTACCCTTTGGGGGTACTTCAAAAATTTCCAAAATATGATGCATGCTAGGGAAAGAATTCCCACTTCAATTATGAAAAGTACAAAGATACTATCTGCTTCATGGTGGATATTGGCCAATGCCATATGGAAGCTGTTGATCCCAAAATAATATGGATAATTCCCATGGGATATGAAGTAGAGGAAAACATTTTGAAGATGTATGCAGAACACTTGTTGAGCATGCCCCTGGATCCGATAGAAGAAAGGTTTGGAACCTATGCAGAAAAGAGCATGCAAGTCCATGATCAATTACATAAGCCTAAGATAGTCAAAACAGTAAGGAAAGAAGTAGAAGTATTCATAGAAAGCATGGGCTTACCTATAGAATCTCTGAGAGAAGCAAGAAGAAAGAGAGATGAGGCTGAAGCAGTAACAAAGTCAGCAAAAACTAAGTTTGCTAGTCTTGGAGTATCTTCTGCCCACACTAGATCTACCAAGAGTTCCCCATCCCAGTCCACTCCTGTAGCCAAGCCAACTCAAGATAAGGCTTATGGTAAGAGGAAGAAGAACAAAGGCACAAGAATATATGAAGGAATATTAGAAAGTGAGGAGAATGATACAGATGAATATGCAATAGAAATGAAGGTTATCGGGACTCAAGATACAAAGCTAACCAAGGGAAAAACCTCCGGTGAAGAGGAAAAAGCAAAGAAGAAGGAAAAAATTGACATACTAGCCATGTTAGTTGAGGAAGTTGAGAATGCAGTTATTAAGGATGGTAATCGTAAGCCCCTCTATGAATGGATTGAAACTTTTCATGAATCCAGTCAAAGAATTCTTGAAGAAGCAACAATTAAACATATGAACATTTTCAATAAAGTTCTTGTTGAAATCATGTCTGGTTTACCCAAGAGTTTGTATGATGTTTTGGAGTCAAGAAGATTACATGCCCAAATAGAAGAAGAGAATTTGAGGAAAAGAATTCTTGTAGATCTATGTCGAAAAATGTGAATTGAGGAGATGAATTCACTCCTTGAAAAGGCCAAGAAGGATTTTAAAATCAAGACAAGTGTGAATAAACTCATGATCAGTGAAATTGATGTTGTTGCTAATGAAACCAAATTTTTTTTAGAAGCGTTTCTATTAAAGAATAAGATTAATGTTGAAGAAGTAAATACTAAAAATATTCTAGAAAATGAGGAAGTGAATGCAGATGCTGAGGACTTTTAGATTCCTCCTGATGTGGAAAATACATAAATACCTATGGAAACTGAAGTTCCTAAGGTAGTATTAGTTGAGGAGAAGGAGGTACAAAATGAAGAAGTTGAAGTGCCTAAAGGAAATCTAAAAATAGTCTCTAAAGAACCCAAGGTTGAAGAAGAAAAGGTTCAATTCAAGGAAATTAGAGTGGAGGCAAGAGACACTGCTGAGGCAGTGAAGAAATATTTGATGGAACAGTAGGAATAGTTTGATCCTGAATTGGATGAAAGCATAATCAATCTATCCACTTTATCCCCAATTCAGATGAGAAAGGTCTCTTCAATTTCTCAAGCTAAGGCCAGTGAGAAGATTCTAAAGTATCACATAGAGGATAGTGAATTGCTAAGCCTTGCATCTAGTGTCCCACAAAAATTAATGCCTACTCATGTCAAGGATTCATTTGGTTCCTCTTCTGGTGAGCTAAAGAAGCTCATAAATTCTTTAAGTTCTCACTTTGAATCTTTTGAAAAATCAGCCTTGATTAAAGTTTAGATGAAGTTTAAGGAAAAGAGATTTGGTGGTTTCAAAGAACTAATTGCAAAAGATAAAATTCTACTAGCCACCTGCATGAGAAATATTCATGATACTTTATCTAAAGGTGGAAAAGTGTATAAGTCATGTTTAGTTTTGTCAAAATTCACTAAATCCAATTTGAAAAAGGTGAAGGATATTGAAAAACAGTTGGCTACCCTTTCTAATGCTCTTGATCCATTAGCCGGTAATGTTGGTGAGCATGAAGGTTAGGTAATATCTTTGCTTGAAAAAATAAGGAACTTGAAGCATGAAAATGAAAGGATTGTAGGGAGAGCATGAGAACACAGAGGAATAATTAGTTCAAATATTGAAATAATGGTAAATTCATTAAAAAAGGCCAAAGATGCTATGGAAACTCGTGACCCAGTAAATCTCGAAGCTACAAAAACTCTGTCTTATTTACTTTGTGGTCACATAAAAATTCTGGAGAGTTTCAAAAATGTTTGGGACAAAAATTTAAGTGTGTTGAAGAATTATTTTGCGTATTTCTTCAAATTTGTGTAAGTCAGGTTATGCTTGTACAATTTTGAAATTTTGTTTTTCGTGTCCCCAATATTTCCATTGATTTCAAAGGGAGGGAGTTGTACAGTGAAAAATGTGTATTCATCTTAGGGGGAGTTGCATTTATGAGTTGAGGCTAAATTTTCTTTTTGGAGTTTTGAAGTGGCAGTGTAGTTCATGGTGGTACTGATTTGACACTTAGTCATTTTTCACTAAGTGTTGCCATCAATGCCAAAGGAGGAGATTGTTGGTAAGAGACACTAAAAATGCTTTTAGGTGTTTTCATTGATGGAAACCCTAGTTGGTGACTGATTCACATGTCATCATTTGCTCCCACCAGCAGACAGTTTGCAAATAGTTAGAAGAACATAGCATCCGATAGTTTGGTGATCATCGATTCACGTGCAAATTTTTTGATACTATTTTGAGTTGTGGATCTCATGGGAGGTTTATCAATATATTTATTATGTTATCTAGAAATCTTAGTGCCTTGTACCAAGCTATGTGTAAGTTTGGAGATCTAGTTGATATTTTTCTATTTATCAGTGTTTTGTGGCCGACTCAGTTGATATAATGCGTTGTGGATATTTGAGGAATGTTTATTAGAATATTTTTGTGTTTGATCATTATGTTTTGTGTCCAAAATAAGTTGTGAATGAACTTTGTGGATGCACATTGGATATTACTCAAGCTTTGAGCTGACAGTTGCTAATATTTTTAAGTTTTAATGAAGACAACTTGTAGTGACTAAATCCTTTATTGCGGATATATATAAGTGATCAATTATATCATTTTGTGTGTGCGAAAGATGCGTTGAATGTTTTTTGCAATTATTAGAAGGTTGATTAAGCGACTATGCACAGTTTCACTTGTGCATCAAGGTTTTTGTAGTGCAAGTTTGTGCAGAGCAAAGCATAATTGTTGAATTAGTCAAAAGGATAGAAGATCGACTATTGAGCTTAACTAGAACTATAATCAAGCATTTTTAGATGCTATTCCTTTAGTTCATTCTCTTGGATCTAATCCAAATCATTCTAAGGAAGTGAACCTTTCTATTTTGAGCATTGAGCTCTAGGAAGTGTGCCTGAATGCAAGTGCATTCCCAGTTTGTAATCCTTCTTTTGGGTATACTTAGATTATATTGTGGATTGGAAATCCACCATGGTTTTTCCCCTAATAGGGTCTCCACGTAAAAATCTTGGTGTTATGGTGTTGTGATTTTTTTCTTTTTGTTCATGCATATTTCTTTTGTTGAATGCTTAAGTGAATTAAAGATCAAAATAATAAATTTAATTTTTGCAAAACAATAATTCACCCCCCCTCTCAGTGTTCCTTGTTTCCAACACCTTATCCATTGGGTAATGTAATTAGAGCTTTGAGAGAGAAATCTATAGAGGCAACAGTCAGCCTCATATGGCATCAATATATAACACAAATTCTCTTGTGTTTCATGCAGATCGATCACTTCTTTGAATGGCAGCTTCATGGATATCTCAATCCTGGACTCAAGTAGAAAAAGTAATCACACTATCTAATGAGTGAGGCCCTCAATATCCTAGGCAGTAGGGGATTGATTGAAGCTTTGAAAAGTGGATATGTTATGCTACTTCTCCTCAATCTTTGTTGCAATAAGCTTTGATGTGGCCACCAAATTATTAGAGAGAAATGGGGAGGGTAGGCCCATCTGAGTCAGTTGGGAGAATTTTTCCTACGTGTTGTTCATAGTTTGGCCTAGTGTGGCAGAGCAATTGCTAGCATGGAGGATGGTTGCATGGAAACAAATGAATTCCTTTGCTATCTTGGCAGCTGACCTCCGGTCCTCTATCCCCGCGCACACTAAGTCCTCATTCAACACTTTGTACAACTTATCTAGTAGTTTTCCACTTCGGGAACCTTTTCCGTAATGTATTGTGGGCATCGCTCAATCATTCTGTGAACCTCCCTGCTTAAACTTGTTGCCTTCACCATGAACTAGAGCATCAACTAAAGAGTTAGATAGAAGGCCTTGAACTTTTCCCAGTATTAAATATATAGTCACTAAGCTACTTAAAGGAGGTCTGACTAGACAACAAGGGGTTGGGGAGGAATATTCTTCAAAAGGCCAATTTACACATCCCTCAACCCAACGTCCTACATTAGTTCTACAATCTTCTTGTTTGTAGTGGAGATTTGTTCTTGCAAGGCTCTTAACTCAGCAAGCCATTTTTCCTTAGCCTGGCTTCTGGTTGTAGATTCCCTATCCAAGGAGAGCCTTACCTCCTAGATTTCCTTCTCAAATGGAGCTTGTCGGCCCCTGAAGTCCATTTCCTTTTGTTGCGTTATTTGCTCCAATTGAGCATGTTGATGCTAAAATTCCTCATTCTTTTGTTGCATCTCCTCCTCTACCTGTGCCAATTGGTCATGTAGTTCTTGGTTTTTTTGTCACAGATTAGCGACTAGGTTGGGATCTTGGGATTTGAGCTTTACGAGTTCCTCTTGGAGTCTAGCCTACTCTACCTCTGCTTGTTGTGACAAGTGCAAAAATTTGACATCCCTTGCCTTGTCCTTCTTTAGTAGGACCTCTATCCTCTCCTTAACATTTTTCAGCTCATTTTCTTTCTTCTTCAGTTGGCAACCAAACTTGAGAAACTCAGTGGTCACCACATGTTGGGTCTCCCCCATGAGCTCAACTTTATCTTGTGGCCAGGCCACATGAAAATCAAGTCCCATAGCATAGGTCATGTAATCTTCTGGTCACATCTCCCCTTGAGGCTTGATGACGTTCGGATGCATGGTTGCAAAATGCAACGATTGCTAAGCCTCATTGAAAAGTGTCTACACCTTTGGCTCTATTGGCCTTTTAGCATCTTGGTCCCTTTGCTTCTAGAGCCTAAGAGCCCATGCTTGTCTTATTTTATCACCCTCCAACAAAAATTTTGTTGGCGATCTAATCAACTCACCTACAAAGGGTGCATCAGGAGGAAGAGCAAAAGTGAACAAGAGAGTAGTGGCTCTAGTGAATTTCTTCTTCGAAAGAGAGACTGTTTATGGGGAGAATGGGGGAACATACCAAGGCCTAGAATATGAAGTGGTAGAAGGACTCATGGGAAGTGGTGGCAGTAGCAGAGGTGCATTGGACTCCATTTGTTGAGAAACCTGGGTCAGAGTTGATGTGGTTGCAAAGAAAGGAGAAGCAATAGCAGACGCGGACTGGGCTCCGATGAAAGGTGGAGTAAATTGAGGGGGAGTAAAAGAAAATTGTATCACTTTGGATAATTACAAGAAACCTCCCACAACCATTATTGTAGAAGTAGAGAAAGAAAGGATGACACTTGAAGTGACAGGCGACGCAGAGATAACAGAAGAAACCAAAGATTATGAATCAAGAAGAGGGAGAGAGAAAGATACTTGTGTTGCAGAGGATTTTGATCCCCGAATCATTGCAGGCTCTTGTGAACCCTCTCCATAAGCTACATTTGTGCACTTCCTTTTTTCAGATGGGGAATTTTCCACCTCTAATACCTCTAACGGTTGTTTTTGGGATACTTTGCATCTTTTCACGACCCATGTGTGTGTCTGTAAGGCTCCCGAATGTGATATATTCACTCACATCTTTAGAGTAGTTGATCTAGGTTGTTTAGTGCTTGTCCAAATTTTTGTGTTAGGGCCATCTTCACTTCCTTTTCTTTCTCCTTCCCCTTCCCTATATATTTTCTAGCCTCATCTAGGTCAACATCCTCATCATCACTTGTATCGGTATCATCATGTGTTTGGTTCCATAGAGTATCAAATTTGTCATCCTTGTCTACGTCTAGGAATGGGGTATCAGGGCATTGGATCTCTTGATGGTAAACCCAAAAATCTTTAATCTTTTCCCCACTCTGGTTCCAATAATTGGCCAAATTATTGTGAAGGGTGGCCCCCATTTGGTACTTCTCATTAAACTTCGCCAAAGGAAAATAGAAATTGAGCCATGGTGGCCTCTTATCCTCTGTAGGAATGTGAACTAGGTCTATAAATAGATCATCCTATTATGATAGGGGATTCTCCCACTTTTCCCAGTAAGGTTGAGGGTTGTGAGTCACCTGAATCTTTGTGCCTATTAAGTCATTATCGAGGTTATATTGCCATTTTTTGAAAATCCATACTAGCCCTAGATGAGCCAACTTTTCCTCTAGCAGCTTATGTGTCTGCTTCTTTGCCACAACCACTGTTTTGAAGCTTAGTGGGCAGAGGAAAAATCTTTTCTTCTTAGCCTTCCCTCTGTAAAATATATAGTCAATAATTAACACTTGCTGAAACATATCAAGGCCCAACACCCTATTTGTGACACATGACGAGAGTCAGAATGGTTCCTTGGTAAAGATGCATATCTGAATGAATGTGAAATCATCTCTAAGAAACCAGTCACATTTAGGAGTGAAACTCTACATCCACCCTATCTGGTCAGAAAAAAACCAATAAAGATTTCCATCCTCGCTCAATTCTTGTAGAATTAGAGTCAAAAATTAATCTGAGAATGCATAATAGTCATATGTTGCAGAAAGGAGAGGAGTCCATACATAAACTAGCCTTCTTATTCCCTTTTCATCAAAAATAGCTAACCTCATATGTTTTTGAAGAAGTCAGGGTTCTGATGTAAAAACATATGAGCAAGGAGAGAAGGAAACTTGAACTTATTTTTTATTTTGTATTCCTTGATTTGGCTCATCATTTATTGAAAAATGACTCCTGCGAAGTCATACCAGAATAAGGTATGTTGCCTCCTCAACTGAAAACCCAAACCCAATTGAAACTCTTGCACCCACTTGTGCTCATACATGCCGAAAATGAAAGCCATCATAGAGAAGGCATCATGTATATCCTATTTAAAAGTGATGTGTGTGATTGGAATTTTTGGCGGCTTTGCGAAATCCTCTTGAGGTATTTGGGTTTCCTAGTTATAAAAATCCATAGCATGATCTCTGCTTCTCCATATTTTTTCCCCTCTTTTTGGAGCGAATGACTCCATTTTTTCTTCTCTAGAGTCCCTTTTTGGGATGGACAACATGTCTTTGATAGAATCATTTTTTATTATAACTCTCAACTCCTAGCCTTCAATGGCGTTGGTATCTGGGTTGAAATGTTGAATGACCTCATGAACTAGCTCCGAGTAGTAATGCACAAAAGGGACCGTATATTGTGGGAGACCACAAAACCATTGCTTGTACATCAATTGATGCTCGCTAGTGGCCACTTTCATTCTTTTGCAAGCCACTTCCCTAAGACTCTTAAGGTTAGTCCTGAGGATGGGATTACAAATATTATCCCATTCCTCCATTATCTAGCTCTGGTCTCAATGAGTGTTTTGCTTCTCCACGACTCATGTGTGAATTCACTTCGGCTCCTCTAGTATCCCAAGTGAAGCATAAGAGGTATCACCAAAATATTAGCTATGGGTACCACATGTATGGTGTCAATCAAGCTTTGTGTCACCTCGCCTTGCACTTCCATTTGAGGATTTTGGGCCATTTCCTTCTACTATGGATTTTTGTGATACTCAAACTTACTGCAATTCACTTGTGTTTTTTAGTAATTCTACACTCAAAAATCTTTGAAGTCACTAGCGTACTAAGGAAGCTTTTCACATTGTTTATTCCTTCGCATGCCACACTTAGATTTTTCCCGGCTTAGAGTGGTAGATGATGGTTGTCTTTCTACATTAAATTTGGCATGTACTACCAACTCCTTTTCTTGTGCGAAATGAATTTATTTCCCTTTTCAAAAGATAAGAATTCATAATGACATTTAGTAATCATGTCCTACAACATGATTTTCTTGGGAAATTGAGCCAGTGATTAAAGGCGTATAAACCTTTCTCATGCTTGACAATTAATATCCTAAAAAGAATGATTAAGCCAAATATGCAATGAGTACTTGAAAATATTTGAGTTCTTCCTTGGAGACTAAAACATGCTTGCAACGTGACACATTAGCACCTGACCATATGGACGATCACTTGGGACTGCCACCAACTTGTGCTAATTAATTACCTCTCCTTAACCTTGCATGCAACAATTCGTACAAGGTAGACACAACAGGGTGGGAAATTCGAGCTAGCTCTTGGTGGTATTTTTGAGTTAATACTCAATTAACATCATGCTTATGGCACATGGGTACCTCTGATATCTTGGCTATTTCTATAAATAGGCCTTTGGATATTAGTAGAATTTCACTTAGCAATTGGGAAGAATTCACTTATGTAGTTGGGTAGAATAAGGTGTCATGAATACTCCTATTAGGCTTATGAGCAATAAGTCTCATATAGCTTTCTTAGGTGAAGTTTCGAATAAGCGTTTGAAGTGAATGAAAAAGAACAAGCATTCTCTAGATACTATAGCAATGAAGTGGATTTTGGGTAGGGACTGCATAGAGTGCAAAGATAAGTATAGGGTCAATACTGACATTTTATCTCATTTTGTTGCATCCCTACTTGATATACAAGTTCCTAAGCTGATGATTTTGTGACTCATGTTGGAAATATTCCCGAAGTAGTACCTTGGCGGCCTTGGAGAGATTATGGCGAATGTAGTGTATGGACTAGGTATTCCCACGGTGAGCGACCTCCACAAACAGATTGAAGAAGATGGAGTGGTGTCGCGGGTTCCATTTCTAAGTGGATTCTACATTCTAACACATGAAGAGCATCTCCAGAGGGTCACTTACGCCTACCACTTCTTGTTGTATTGCTATAATGTAGTGTTGTTCTACATCATGGAGTGGTATACTAACTTCAGGGACCTGGTATATCCTCCACCACTGGCCATTGTTGTTGTTGATGCCCCTGCTATTGTTCATGATCTTTTTGCTCTTGTTGATCCTATTGACAAAGTTATCCTAGATGCTATTGTTGATGATGCTCCCGTTGCTGCTATTAAGTCTCAACACTTTTCATATGTTCTTTGTATATATGCCTAAAAAAGGATTTTACCATATATAAAAAATGCATAGAATATAGATATAATTTTAAAAGTATGGCCTTAGAGAAATTTTGGAAATGTAATACCGAAGTATATAATACCATCAAATGAATATACAACTTTTACTAAATTTCTCTCTTTCTTTTTGCTATTCTGGATTATGGGTTCCATTTTCTCTGTTTATTTGAGTACCTTTCAATTTCGCATATGGGTTCATTTCTATTTTTCCACATATGGGTTCATTTTCTTTGCTTATTGGTTGCATGGAAAGACTGATCACACAAAAGAACACAAAGGAAAATTTACAATAATTACATATTTACATAGGTAGAACAATTAATAAAGCTTAATTGAACAATTTGAGGTGGATTCTGTTAACTAGAATCCCCAATGCTTCTTTCTCCATATTTTCTAATTTGAATGCATTGTGTTGCTTGAATCAAATTATCCTAAAAGGGAATTCCCACAGACTATTGAATTTTCCCTATTGGCTAGGATTTATGGCCCTCTCATTGAACTTCAACACTAGGTCTCCGCATTTGAGGCCTTGGTGTGAGGTTTTCTTGTCAAACCACCTCTTAACTATCTATTGGCAGTTATTCATGGCCATTAGAGCCTTTTCTCTTTTTTCCTATACTTCCAAAAACTCGGCCAACCAAACCTCCATGGCTCTATTTTCTTCAACCTCTAGAGATTTAAGCAACTGTAGCGCAGGAATCTCCATGGAGATGGGAAATAATGCTTTCTTCCTGTACACCAGTTCATACAACGAAGTCTTGAGAACTTGTTTAGGGGTTATGCAGTCTTCCTAGAGCACTGCCTGAAGGTTCTTGTGCCACTCCTTCTGATGTTTCGACCCAATTCTTTTAATAAGTCAGACTAAATTTTTATTAGTTGACTCAATTAGGACATTCCCTTACATGTAGTAGTTCGATGACTTTTTCAAGAATATTCCATGCATGAGTGTGAATTGACATACTTTAGAGCCCAGGAAAGCCTTAGTTTTTTTAGAGATGATGGTCTTTGGCGAGCCGAATCTCATTACTAGTACTCTTCAAGGAAGTTCACAATCTCTGCCTCTGTTGCATTCTTCAAGGGCATGGCCTCGATCCATCTAGTAAAATAGTCAGTAGCCATGAGGATCCATTTGTGTCTAGTGCTAGAGGTAGGATTAATCATCTTGATAAAATCAAGGCCCCATTGTGCAAAGGGTTCTTCGACCACTATTCAGTTGAGAGGCATTGCATATTTTTTCCTCCTTGGCGCAAAGAATTGGCATTCCTTGTAGGAATTAATGAAAGAGTGTGAGTCATTGAATAGCACAGGCCAAAAATATCTAGTACATATAATTTTAATAGCAGTGGTCTTTGTAGAGAAATTTCTACTAGCGAGACTAGTGTGGAAAGTGTCAAGAATTCTCCTCACATGTTCTGTAGTGACACACCATAGTAGAACGCCATTGAAGTTCCTTTTGAAGAGGACCCCTTCAATAAGTGCATATCTGTTGTTCTACAATCTATGGAACCTTTTCTTCTGAGAAGGAAGACCCAATGGATATTTTTCAGTATGCATGAATCTTACTCTATCTGCTAGCCAGCAGCCTTCAGACTCGGGTTCATTTGTTAGAACAAGTTCAGGATGCTCTTCTTTAGCTACCATCTCTTCATCATGTGCCAAATACTCACACAGTCCTCTTCCTTGGATGATATTTGTGTGCTTGACCTCAATATCATATTCAAGGATCTTAATGATCCAATTGGCCCTCTTTTTGGTGATTTCTCCTTCCATGATATACTCACGCACACTAGAGTGTGTGACATATACAATCACCTTGCTGCAAGATATGAGGTGTCGAAACTTCTTGAGTCCATTAACAATGGAAAATGCTTTCCTTTCAATGAAGATGTAGTTTTTCTTATAATATTTTAAGGTCTGGGAGTGAAATGCTATCGGATGTTCTCCCTTTCCTTCATCATCCTTTAGGGTTAAAACAATAGCGATGTTGGATTTGCTATTGAATACATACATTATAAATTCCTTTGATAGGTTTGGATTTACCAACACAAGAGCTAAATAAATAGCATCCTTAACCTTTTCAAAGCTTTCTTTAGCTTCCTTTGTCCATTTGAACAACTAATCCTTTTTTAGCATTAGGGTGATAGATCTAATTATTCCTACAAAATCATAAATGAATTTCCTCACAAAATTTACCTTTCCTAGAAAGGACTTAACTCCCTTCTTATTGATTGGTAGGGGAAGCTCTCTGATTGCTTTCACTTGCTCTAAATTGATTACAATTCCATCTTTGGACACTAAATGTCCTAATATTTTTCCTTTTAGTACTCCGAAAACACATTTTTTCAAGTTAAGGGATATCCCAAACTCCTGGAATTTTTTAAAGACCAATTCAACATGATCAAATTGATCATCCTTATGCTTGGAAAATACTATAAGATCATCTAGGTAGATCAAGATGATTTTATTGATCAAATCCCTAAAAGAAATATCCATTTCCAGTTGGAAGGTGGCTCCCGCATTTGAGAGGCCGAAAGGAATTTTTGCATATGTAAACATTCCCCACTTGGTAGTGAATGTTGTTTTATGTTGGTCCTCCTCTTTTATCTGAATCTGGTTGTAACCCGAGAAGCCATCTAGTAGAGAAAACATCTCTAACCCTGCCACTGTTTGTAAGATAGAATCCATGGAAGGCAAGGGATAGTGGTCCTTTAGGGATGCTTTGTTTAGGTCCAAGAAATCAACACATAGGTGGATGTCTTCATTCTTCTTTTGGACTATAACCAGGTTAGATACCCATGTACTATGATTGGTGAAGAAGACGATCCGAGACTGAATTAGCTTTGTAAGCTCTTGCACCATCAAGGCTTCAATATTTGGATTTACTAGCCTCTACTTCTGGCAGACATGTTTTGCTCCTTCCATCACCTCTATAGTATGCTAGATGATTTCAGGATCATATCCTTTGAGGTCATCATACGACCAAGCCACTACTCCATATTTCTCACACAAATGGATGAGTCTTTCTTTATGATGATGTAGGACGTCTTTTCTGACTTTGAGCTTCCTTCCGTCTCCTACATGAAAATTTGCATAATCACTTTTTTCTGCTACAAACTTCCTCTTGTCATTTCTTGCATCATCATAATCAAATAGGTTTTTTAGAGTGACCTATCCTTTTGGAAGCTTGTTGGACCATAATTGAATAATTTTCCATTTATAGGCCTCAAAAATATTTGGTTGGAGTTGCTTAGAAACTCTCCCAACTGTTGGATGAATGAGGCGATGTGTTCATCAATTTCGAGCACTTCCTAACTTTGATCATTATGTAGGATTGCTAGTCAGATGATCACTCATACAAAGTGTATGTTATGAATCGGATCAAAAGAAAGATCAAATAGATATCTGATTACTGCCATGTGATCCACATTTGTATTTTTCTCTCTAGGCACTATCTGGATATTGAAGGCTTCAAAGCTTTCAATTAGGTCCCAGACTCTATGTCTATAGGATCTCATGTAGACATTCTTATCTATGGAGATCCCTTAGACTTGATTGACCACTAGCTCGAAGTCTCTGAACACCATTATTTGCTTGATTCCCATCCACTCTGCAAGGCTTAGACCTTGCACTAGGCCTTCATATTCATCTTCATTGTTCAAACAAGTGAACTGGTAGTGAAAGGACTAGAGTATCTTTTCATTGGATGGGGATGTCAAAAATATCACATCTCCTACTCCAACTTTGCATCTCACTCCATCAAAGTGCAATGTCCATAGCTCTGAGGATTAACAACCTTCAAATTTCTTTATGATCCTTGGGATCACTTGATCTTCATCATAGATGACATAGGTCCCTAACCCGGTGGCATGATAGTTGCCAAAATGATCAGTGTCTATTTATTTTCTCAAGAGGACCTCTTCTTGACTAGTTCGGTCTTCGGTCACCTTTTCATCCTCTAGTAGCTCAGTATAATACATTTCCTCTTTGGTGAAAGAAGTATGAGCAGCCTCAAAGTTGATCATGGCTTCGTTTGCTACATGTTTCAAATGTAGAGGTTCATATATTATCTTCAGTTTAGCTCCATTCTTGGTCTTGAGGATTAAGTGTGTCCAATCCAAAGAAATATATCCACCTATATTTGAAGTGAATTCCCAGGATAAGCAAAGACTGAACATGGGGGGAATGTCTATGATCATAGTATCTAGTCGAAGTTTGATACTAGGGTAGGAGAATAAAGACAAGGGGAGGTTCTTAATGACACCTACTATTTCAACGTTGTTCCCATCAAGTTGCATAACCCCCCTTTTTAAAGGTTCATAGCCAAGTCCTAAGGCTTCAACTATCTGCTTGGGCATGACTGTTGTGCTAGCACTAGAGTCAATCATGGAATTATGCAATATTTTTTACACATAATAAGAGTTAGGAAAAAGGGCTTTGGTTTTGGCTTATCCCCAGCTTTGGTAGAGGCTTCCTCTATACTATTCTTGAGAACTTTGACCATGGATGATGAATCAATAAAATTTCCCTTGAGTGATTGCTCTATTGGTTTAATGATTGGATCTTCCCGGAGGGCCTTCTGCAACAATGACTTTTGCTTCAGAATAGCTACGATATCCTAAAGGGACACATTAGTAGAGGATTTTTTCAATTTTCCACCACATTAAATGACAACGGATTTGAAGGATTTTGTTCCTTGGCCCTGGTTATAACAATTTCCTCTCACAACTAAATTTTTTCCACTATTGCAGAGGTACTAGGAGTTTGGTCAAAGGAACTTTTGGGATGCAAGATGACTGGTTCACCTATGAATCTACTCTTAGAGAAAGTGTTGTAATTAGATTAGCACTTGTGGGGCCTTCAATGTGGATGCATCATTTGAAAATACCTCCTCTTCTTCTTCCATCCATGAGAAGAGTGTGTGGTCAGGAGCTATATATTTTTCTTATTCCAGGGACATCCCTTGCATTTTCATGGTGAGTACCATGTTTTCCATTTGTGGAGAGACATATACATAACCTCTAGGGTTTGACAGTGCGCCTTAGCTGTGCTATTCTTCCACCTTTTTCTGTAGGTTGTCACATGGGCAGTTTCAGGGCATATGAGCATTGTTGTAGGGGAAGCATTAGGGATTGATGTCATTAGCAATATTTTTTTTCCCTAATGTTAGCTCTTTACTTGAGCTTGGGTAAGCATTCTGTAGCAGAGTAGGATCTGGCACAATTTGATTGGTTGTTTAGCTTGTGGATTTGTGCGCGAGCCTCCTTGGAACTAATTTTTTTAGTAGGAAGATCTTCCGGATGCCTTTATAATTTTGGTAGGTTGGCTTCAAAGGTGTGGACTGGTTCTTCTTGGTGGTAGTTATTTCATTTGAGATATTCCACAAGAAATCCTTGGTGTCACTCATCTAATCTTTTGAAGAGCCAGATGTGGAAGAAAATTTTTGTGGCATGCTCAGATATGTGTACATAGATTTGGCAGGAGTGAACACACTAGTAGATTCTATTTCCTGAGCAAGAACTGATATTTCTAGAAATATAGGCATAGTGTGCCAAGGTGGCAGCTTTCTGACATTGATTAGGTTATTCTCTACTTTAACAACAATGTTGTATGCATCCAGTAGAGTGGTTTTGCCAAGGGATTGGATCATCATCGAGATGTTGGCATTGATGGATTTCAAGTAGACCATGAATTCCAACTCGGTTGATGGGTGGATAGCAGCATGGATCCTCTGCCAAGTTGTGTGGAACTAGGCATTGAAGTCAGTCACGACTTCATATGGGGCCTGCTTTATGGTTTCCAGCTGATGATATAGCAAAGATTGATCTCCATCATTCAAAAATCTTTTGTAAAAAGGATCTTTGAGCTGATCCCAGGTACTGATAGTGTTAGCTTGTAGAGTACGATACCAATCTAGCACCTTAACCTTGAAAGAGGTTGCAAACAACCTTATCACTATATTTTTCTTGGTGACTCCATGCACCAAATGCACATCCACCACATCTTGCAGGTGTTTGGATGGTGTCTTCAAGCCTTTCCCAGTAAATTTTGGTAGAAATTTTAAAGTAGAGGTCGAGATAGGGGCCCAAACGACAGGTGCTACTGGTGCTATAAGGGGGCTTCCCACATCCCATGCCACATAATTTTTTTTAGCAATTGGCAACATGGCTGGTGGAGGGATTGGAACGTTGATTGGTTGGGTTCTAGTTCATACTGTTACTAGTGGTGGCACTAGCAAACCGGGGTTATTCACTGTTTGGGATCTATTAATAGGTCGATGGCTCATACACCCACTTTAGGTTTAGGTACATTAAAGCGGTCCCATCGAGTGTGCTAGAAAAAGAAACTATTGATACCAAAAATTGACAAGTAGCAACCTTATGGGAAACTCAGTTAATGGGGGGACCAATTGTGCTAAACTGAGTAACCTCCAGGTTTTTAAAGAAGTTGACTTCTTCTGTAATTGGGATTTTGGAATGGGAAAAGGAAGCAGATATAAAAAAAAAAAATATCTAACTAAGGTGATGCACCAAGATGTAGATGTAGGCATGCTAAATCTATCTTTTGGATGAGATTTAAGGGCCCGTTCAACAATCTGCATGTCCTAGAATAATAGAAATCAAAGATGAAAACCTGAGTAATTTATCTAATAACATAAAATAACTCCCATACACATTTACTAAAAAGAAGAGTCAAATTCATGGTCTAAATTAGCAAACCTATATTGAAATCATAGAAGTTCTGCAAATAAACTACTTAGTACAGTAATGGAATAGTATAATGTCTTGTCAAATATACAAGAAACAAAAAGGCTGAACAATGGCACAATCTGTGAGTCTTATACAATAATCTAAAAAAACAATACAAAAGACCTAGTGTCTTTTCACAATTTTTTTGTATGTTCTGAACTCATTTCTTGAAAGAAGAAGCAATATATATAGAAAATAATCCCACCGCTTGAAAACTAGTAACTTAAAATATTCCTTCATCACGAGCAATGATGCTCATAAAAATGATTTCCCAAGGTCCTTGCAACAAAAAATATTTTGAGCCATAGAACGCAATCACCCTTGAGCCAGACGCATCCTCTGCAAATGATGGCAGTGGTCCTAGCGTAGAAGTAGGAAAACCTCATGCAAACATGTGTTGCTTACTCACGAAGTTAGTTACGACACATGGCAATATGGTGGGGTTTGTTTCTCATTCCTTCCTTCCCTTCAATGAAATCCCTGTGGAGAAGAAACGTGAATAAGTCTTCGTTGCTAGTGCTAATTGTGGGGTCTGCCCAAAAAGTGTACACAGAACGATGCTATGTGGTACATGGGCAGAGCTTGGTTGAGAAGCAAAGGGAAGCAGGCTTTCAAATGCCCGCTCTGCTAACACGTGGAAGCATGCTGGGGCTCGGAAGAGAAGCAAAGGAAGAAATCCTTGCGAGGAGTGCGTGGCGGACACGTGGTGACAACAGGTGAAGCTCTTTATTTAAATGTATGGGGCGCGGGTGGAAGCTAAGAAAAATAGTATTATTAACCCGAAGGGAGCTTGATGGATTTTATATCCATAGGGTCTTTGTTTCCTTTTCAACTATGGGAGATATATTTCTCTTCTTCTCAAACTGACTATTTGGTCTTACAAGTTGTTCTCTACAGTTTCTAGCTATATGACCAAAATTGTTGCAACTGTAACAAACTACATTCATATCAACTAGAGGAGTAAAATAATTTTTACTTACAAAATTTGTATTCCTCCTTTAAATTACTTTGTACTCTCTAACTTTGTGACCAAAATTGTTACAAGTATAACAATACCATTAAAATACGATGAGTACTTGGTCATGGTGTTTCCTTTGATTGGATGAGGATTTCTTTCTCTAGGTTTCCTTGGATAGTGTACTTTTGTGAAACCATCATTGTATATTCTCTTAGTATTCTACTTCTTTTGTTGATCATTAATTGTTTTGTTAACTTTCTTGTCTTCAATCAGTTCCTTATCATCAATAGATTTCTCAACTACATCTAACTTCTCATCTTTAGAGGATTCTCCATTTTCATGTTTTTCTCCACTGAGGTATGACTTTAATTTTGCTTTGAATCTTTCATAGAGCTTTGGAAAGGCATCAACAAAGGAGTTCTTTCCTTTCTCAAGTCCTAGACCTGATTTCTCCTTGTTGGTTGGCTTTTGCGTACTCAACAATTCATTAAGAATATTAGTACCACTTTTTAATTTTAGTCCCTTATTAATCTGCTCATTGGCCTTCTCTAATCTTTCCTTAAAGCAACTATTTCTACTTCAAGTTTCATGCACGTATCCATCTCAGATTGTATTTTGGATTTCATAACATCCTCAACTCTTTTGAGCTCTTCTACATGAACTTTTAGACCAACTATCACCTTATTGGATTCTTCATGTTCTAGAGTTAATTTTTCAATCTCCTTTTGAGAATTCTTTTTCAGTTTCTTGTTTTCTCTCTTAAGATCATCATATTTATCTCTTATTTCGTCAAGATATTCAAGAGAACTAATTAATTCTCCTTCAAGATCAAAAACTACCTCCTCCTCTTCTTCATGTGAATCCTTAATTTGTGCATCTTTCTGATCCTTAGTTTCTTTAGCCATAAATAGAAATTCTCTTTTTTCTTCTCTCATTACAAGGGCACAATCTTGATTCTCTTCTAAACTATCACTAGCATGAGATGCTTCACTTTCTTTGTTTATGTACAAAATATTCTTCTTCTTTCCAAAATTCTTCCTTTTAGGGAAAAACTCTTTTTTATTTTTACTATCTCCTTCTTGTTTAGGGTTATCCACCTTATCACATGGACATTTAGAATGAAAATGGCCTACTCTACCATAGCTGAAGCATTTGAATGGCATCTTACCTTTATATTTATCGGATCCTCTCCTTATTCTCCTTATGAATTTTTCTTCTTCTTCATCGGTTTCTTCAATGTCTAAAAGAGTGACTATAGCTTTGTATTTCTTCTTCACTCCATTCTTTCCTTTCTCAACAATCTTAAATGCAACTTATCTTCTAGAAGAATTAGCACCTGGCTTCTCATATCATAAGTAGTAAATATACCATGTAGCTCATCTATAGTGAGTTTATCAATTTCTCTTCCTTCTTCAATGGAAATTTTTTTAGAGTCATATTTAGTCGCTATGGACCTCAAAATCTTTAGCATAACAACATCCTCTTTCATTTCCACACCATATTCTCTAATATAATTCACTATACCATCAACTCTAAATCTAGACACCAACTTTTCCATGACAACATCATAGCCAATTACATTATTTTCCTTGTCTCTACACTTGGGGGGCAAGGATAGCTAGTTTTGGCGGGTGTGCATTCTTTTCATGGATCCCATCTTCCCCTCTTCTTCCTTAGAATACCAACATAGCAAGTATGTTGAAATTTTAATGGGGGCATACATTGCCCTATCTATTTCATGCACGTCTTGTGAGATTTGACTTATTGACATACCCACTTTAATGGTGGTGATGTTTATAATTCCCCTTGAGGTATGATTGTTAGTTTAACCCTTGTGATGTTGAGAATTTATTTCTCCCCTTGGACATTAAATTTTATGCACCCCCTGAGGAAAGTTTTGTTCATCCCCTTAGATGTTAAAATTGATGTGCTACTTGAAGCATAGTTTGCATAGTCATAGTCTAATAGATTTTGTGGGTCTATGAGTTTAGAGAACTTTTAATAGGACCACCTAGCATAACACAACTCGCTTGCCAGTGGAGCCATGTGTCTCATGAGATACCTAGCATAACATAACTTGCTAGTCTTGTGAAGTCCATAATATTACATGGACACCTAGCATAACACAACTTGTCAACTAATAGATCTATGTACCTCATGAGTGATTTAAAATCGTTATTAGAGAATCATTTTGTCTACATAGAATATTTGATGGATGATGTTTGGTACTTGAGACCAATTTAAGATTGAGGTTTCTTTAACTCACTGACTCAAATCCTTATAGTACTTTAACCTTGTGTTTTTTTTTGTATTTATTGTATATTTTATGTCTACAACATATTGGAATTGTGTTTGTGTTTTGTTTAATGTTCATGTTGTATTTACATTATATTATACATTATGTGTATTCATCATGTATTCTTTTTTTTTTCAAATTGCATTTCACTTCACTTATGTGTTCCTTTAGCCTAATGTTCATTTACCATGGGATCTTGAATCCTGGGGCTTGCACCTCCCCTAGATTCATTTCCATCCTATCCTTTCAACATTTGGATAATTTTGTTGGTGTAATTAATTATTTAATTACACTTACATAAGTTTACTTAGGTATCATTTTCTAGGTTCACATGCTTAGGATAAAAGATTCTTTCTATAAGTCTCATGTCATAGGATTGTGACATTTTTCAACATCATGTTCATTACTACATTTCAACCTTGCCTATATAAGGAAGGTTTTTGTACTCATTTGTATCATACTCCATACCTCATCATTTGATAGGTCTTAATATCAAGAAAGCTCTTTCTTGCATACTCTCTTGTAGAAGGTTTTCATTGTTTTTGCAAGTGGTCTTGGGTGTTGAGCTAATATCTTCAGCTCTTACAAATTTGACCCCTCTTGAGATATTTCTACTTTACTGTGAGTCTGAGTGTAAGTTAATACTCTCGCTAAAGTGGGGGCTAAATGTAGCATCATAAATTGTCACCCTTGAAAATTTTAAACTAGATTTTTACCCATCCTATGTGCATGGACCTAATTATACATCTAATATAATAAATATGTATTTCATGGCCCATCTTGATATTTATCAAGAAAACCCATGTATAAAACCAAGGAAAACATTTCGTATTTTGATTTCAACACTTTACACTTTCCAAAATAGGGTTGGGACACTGACACCTTGGGCAACTTTATCCCCTATTTTTGCTCCAATTTTTAATATGTCAAAGTTGGCAATTATTATTCAAATTTCAAATGTTAAATGTCGGCTATCATGATTTAATTTACGAGAAATTAGATTAATCACATATAAATACCTAGTCATTTCATCATTTGAAGACTAATGTGAAATATCTAGCAATACTTACTATTAGGAGCATTATCAAGAAATTATTATCATGTTAATAGCAACTAAGAACATATTTGATGCAACATTTCAACATTGAAGCATCATGTCAAGTTTTATGTGAGTTTTTTCATGTTTATGCTATCATTTTGTTTGTGAGGACTAACCCTTGTAGGTCTTTCAAGAAAAATAAGCCAAATTAAAACCAAGCCTTGAGGAGATTTGCATGAATTTAGTCCTTCAAGGAGATCTAATTTGATTGGTGAGTTGTAGTTCTTTGTTGATTTGCATAATTCGTTTATGATTTAGCCTCTATCCCTCAAAAGGATAAGCTCTCTTTCATCAATTTTTTCATTGTGGAGGTAGAAACACCAACACAAGGATTGATTGAGGAAACCCCCTATATGGCACAACCCTTCCTCTCTCTTTGAATAAGCAATTTATAGATCTAAAGAAGATTGAAGATCATTTGTCTAATTTTTCATTCAAACCCTACATCTTGTAACATACAAAAACACAGTTCTCCTAGTAACCAACAAAGATATAACAGTGGGATTGGGAAGGAAGAAACCTTTGAATAGGGACCTGAGGACTATGAAATGAGATTTTAGTTTTATCTCTCTAGAAAATGGTGTCCTAGGCACCATTTTCCACCTAAATCAGCCTAAAATTTATAGTTCAAGTACCTCTGTGCCTACCTTTTACTCTTCTAGAACCCAAATTTATTTGTTAATTTCTATTTTTATATACTTGATGATAAAATAGTTTATTTCATAGTTAACTAGTTGCATTATTGAATTTCATGAAAAATACATTTCAAACCCCGAAAATAATTTAGATCTCAGGTTGATTGACTCACCTTTTAGGTTACAAGTCAATTTCATGCTATTGCCAATTTGAGTTCTAATGTTTTGTGAGTGAAAGGTGACCAATCCTACTTAAGCCCTAAGGAATCACCTTTCTTGCATTACACTTCCTAAGGGGAGGAACAATGTTTGATGTTGTTGGATCATCTCCAAAATCCTTGTTCATACATTCAATTTTGGTAGAGGATATTCTTCTTTTTGGTAGATTCATTGTCTCATCCTTTCTCTCATATGGGAGATCTTGATTGTATTTATGTAATCGAAGCAACATTTGGGGGAATATTTTGAGTCCTACTTTTCTTTGTCAAATGTATGATTTTATTTCTTTTATGTCTTTTTTGGAGAGGAGTTTTTCTCATGTTGTTTTCCCCTTTTCTGTAGTTATGAGAGATTTCAATTGCTTGTTCATGGGTACCTCATCAGGCCTTATAGCTAGGACCCATTTTGTATTCCATTTAGCTTCCTTTATTCAGTTTTTAGTTTCTCCCTAATTTGATCTTAAGGGAGTTTTATAGTAAGTAAGACATTATTTGATAATTAATTAATTATTAGATTTTTTTTTAGTTTAGTTATTAAAGCTAAACTAAGGAATTTATTTTAATTAATTATATTGAACTAGATATCACACATGTTGTTTGATTGCATGAGATTAGAATAATTATCACAAAATTTAATAAAATACTCCAAGTTTTTCTTTTTTATTCATTTATAAGCATGAATGTTCATTGCAATATTTAGTCAGGTTACTACATAAATTTAATTTATTAAGTTTTTGAGCAACAATCATGCTTTTATCTTTCTTTTGTAATAGGATAATTTCTTGTAGGTGATTTATGGGTGTTATGGAGTTCAATAATCAAATTCAATAGTAAAGAATGTCAGCAAATATATAAAGGATTTGAATATTGTGGTGAATGTTATTAATGTATCACAAGGAATTTATACAAGAAAAAGAAGGGAGTAGTTGAATGAAACAATTACAGATAGTTAATTGTATACAACTGTCACTAAACACAATGTAATATAACCGCATTGATAATAATGCAAACATTCCCCCCTTATTACATTGTTCATACAACTATATCCCTCAAAGCTCTAATTCACCTTTTAAGGGACCCCCCTTAAGGTATACATAACAATACTTACTGATTACAAAATGTGTATACAGTCTTGAGAAAAATTTCCTTCTGAAGAAGCAAATCTTGAATAAGGTGAAACTCCTCCAGAAGCTTCGAGCTGAATTTCGAAGTTCTTCCTCCATGAACTCTTGAACCATATACCACAATTATTAGACAACCACCCTCGACAAGTTGTCTCCTTGACCCTTGTAAAGGTATAACCCTTGGTCCCTAACCATAATTACTTGACAACCATCCTCAATAGGTTATATCCTTGACTCTCGTAAAGGTGTAATCCTTGGTCAAAGTCTCATGAACTATCTGAGCAACAATCAATACTAAGCTCTTCACCAAACCCCTTACCTATCTCCAAAAAGAAAACCTCACAATATATGTATCTTCAAATCTGTCATAAATAACAAAGAAAAGAAAATAAAGCCAAAAATGCTTCTCATACAAAGCATCATCTCAAAGTGAGAAGCTGACTTGAGATGATAGAAATTCCTCCATCCTCTGGTGCCACAAGCCTCCAATATGGTCTTGTTACACTTTATCCTGCCTCATCAAGAATATCAAAGATGACCCAGAAAGTCCAGGAATAATGGTTTGAATATCCATCGATAACATTGACAAACTCAATAATTGTTTTAATATTTTGAAATACACTTTCCAAAACACTGAAAGTAAGAAAATAGATTACTTGATTAACCTCATAAATGATGATATATTGACCATTGTGAATCTCTAAATTAGAAATCACCAATCACTCACAATCTCCATAACATGGCATTAATCATCATTAACAAAATGAACAATCGTATCCAACCATTTGCATACATAAAATTCCTCAACATTATCTTGCAATGGGCAAGATAATCTGTGCAATGGGCAAGATAATATGTGCAATGGGCAAGATTATCTTGCAAGAAATCTACAGACCACTTAATAAACTAGTTATGTGCTCCTATTTCTTTTCTTTTTCAAATCCCCCGCTTCATTCCATATAGTTCAAATTGTTATGCCATATCCTTGCCTTTCCTCTGACTAGTTGCAACACATAAAGATAGAGTAATACACTCTGTTTTATCCAGGTCTTTCATTATTAATGCCAAAAATTTCTAGATTATCGCTAAATCAGATTTTAGCGCCATTTTTTATCTCCTCCACTATCCATTATAGAACTGTCACACGTTTCGTACCTTTACTAACACCTCTAAATTGCTCTAGCCCAATCTATACAAATCTGAATCACCTTGTCTAATAGCTCTTCCACACATCAATCTTCCATAGGATCCTTCGCCACTCTGATAACATATGTTGGCAAATATATAAAGGATCCGAATATTGCAGTGAATGTTACTGATGTATCACGGGGAATTTATACTAGCAAAAGAAGTGAGTGGTTGAATGAAATAGTTATAGATAGTTAACTGTATACAGCCGCCACTAAACACAATATAATATAACCACATTAATAATAATGCTGACAAAGTTGATTCATCCATAGAAGAGATGGATACAATATATATGGAAGAGGTAAGGGAAAAAACCAACAATACAAAGGAGAATTTGTTTCCCAAAGGTTGGTTGAACAAGTGAAAGAAGTCACTAGTATGAATTAAGACATGATGACTTAGAGTAACAACATAATGTTCCAAATTCAAGTATTTATATTTTAATAAAATGAGAAACATGTTGTTTTAAGAAATCAATTTGGATCATCTAAGCCACCAAATCTAGATTTAAATGTTGTCACTCATACGAGATCTAAGAAGCTACTACAAACGGTGGATATTTTTAAATTTGATGGAAAGAATCCACTAACTTAGATAAATCAAATGGATTTTTTTATGTACATCACATTTTAATAGGAAAAAAGTAACAAGGGAGCTTCCTTATATCTATAACTAGAGTAATACATTTGGTATTTATAGACATATGATCAACAAAAGAAAATTAATTTGATTATCACTTGGTTAGTGTTTACAAGGTATCTATAGTCACATTATAGAAATAGTGTGTTAGGAAACCACTTTAACTTGTTATTTAAACTATAAAAAATAGGATGAATCAAGAAGTATTTTTAAGAATTCTAAAACCTATCCTTGATAGTAGTGAAAATCACAAAGGAAAACTTGGTTGACTTTTTCCTTGGTGGGCTCAAGAATCATGCTCAACATGAGATACATATGGGTAGGCCTTCTTGGTGGAGGAAAGGTTTTTTTATCTCTTAAGAGGTAATTAGAGGGATTCTATTGGCTAATAGAATAGAGGAATCACTATCAACAAAGATTGGATGATCCTTACATCATCATTTATTCAACCTATGAGATTATTGCACAATACATTGAAGAAAAAAGGCCAAATAGTTATGTTTCAACAATGATTTAAAATATAGCAAATAAAATAAATGATTTGAAATAGACTTACAAAGAAGTAAATGATGAAAAAGAGCCAATAGTGGTGGTAGAAGACTTATATTATGTCCAACTAACAATCTTTTTTCATACATTTTAGGTATTAGTATGGATGAAACCCTTAAGGTACTAGGTTTCCTTAAATATCATAATATAATTAAAGTATTGATTAAAATTCATAAGATAATTATAGTATTTTTTTTTATCTTGGGGTGTGCTCATAACTTCATCTATAGTAAGTTGGAAGCAAAATCTATTTGTTTCATTTATCAAAATCTAGAATTTTAAGTTATGATTATTAATGGCACACTTAGTTGTTTGGGGAAATACCATACTATTAAAATCACTATGGTAGACAACATACTTGATTTTCCTATGATTTTTGTCTTAGTGACTATCTAGTAGATATTATTTTCATATTTCTATAGCTCACTACCTTCAAATTAATTAAGATTAACTTCTAAGATTTCTTCATACATTTTAACTTAGAATATAGATCATTTTAACTAAGAGGCTTCCATATAAATTATCCATACATTATAAACCTAAAAAAATAGAAGATCCTTAATAATAAAATATATAAGGGTGTAACTCAATTATTATCATTATAACCATAATAGTTAAAAATGATTATATTATAACCCTTATTTTGCAAGGTGTGCACTCTTGGTCTCCTTTTGTTGTGCAATGTTGCTCTTAGGTTCGTGACATGGCTTAACTGCCTCCTATGGATTCATTAACTTTGCTAGTTGTATTAGGCATTAACAGGTTGATCTTTTTGTGCAACGACAATTGTCTATGCAACAATTGGTATCAGAGCTTGGGTCATGGGTTCCAACACCTCGCTTGCATTGGGGGGATTGTTGCAAGGTGTGCACCCTTGGTCTCCTTATGCTATGTGGTGCAGTGCTAGGGTTCGGGCATGGCTTAATTAACTCTTGTGGAGTCATTAACTTTGGTGGTTGTATCGAGCATTAACAAATCGATATTTTGGTGCAACATCAACCGTTTGTGCAACACCTTATCCTATAGTATGTATTGGGTTATGAGTAGTCAAATTGTGGCTATATTAGCTCTTAAATAAATTAAATAATTATCATTATATTCATATATAGGTCTATAGGACTTCCTAGGATTTATACATAAGTATCTAAGTTGGCCTAGCTGGCATAGGTTAGTTATTGTTACCATGTTAAGCATTGTGTTCTTATTGAAGAATGTTGGTGGTATCTCTATCAAATTAGACTACAAGGTTTCCCACTCAAAGTACCATATTATTGTCAAGTATTTTTAGTATATTTTATATTATATTCATCTCTTTTACATGTTATTTTATTACACGTAGTATCAAAGCATGATCTTTAGACCATGAAGGTAAGATGTTTTCTCAATTTTGGAAGTCATTTTAGGAAGCCCACATCTCTCATATTTTGGTAAAAAAATTTCTAATGTTTAAATAGGTTTTGATGAGCATATTGAAGAATATATAATCTATATTTTAGAGCATTTCGAGTAGAATTGAGAAATCTATTCCATAATTAGGGTTTCTACCATATTATGTTTGGAAGAGTATATCTCTTAGATCAAGGTGATTTCCTCCTTGATTTTTAAAGGGTTTTTAAATAATATATTTTCTAATATATAGTCCAAATTTTGGAGATATTGGGGCATAATCATGTTATCTATTTTGAAATTAGGGTTTCAAAAAAGTCACTATAGGGGTTGCAAACTAGCTAATTTATTAGAGATTTTTTCCACTAAAGTAAGATCTCAACCTTGAAGTAATAAAATAAGAAGAAAAAAGGAGGAAAAGAAAGATAACAAGAAGTAGAAGAAAAAGAACAAGAACAAGAAAAGGAGAAAGAGCAAGAATAAGAAGAAAAGAAAGAGAAAGATAAATAAAATGAATAAGAACAAGAAAAAGAATAACAAGAGAAAAGCAATTAAAGAGTAAAAAAGAAGAAAAAGAGAGACACAAATAACGAGAGAGCGAGAGAGAGAGAGAGAGAGAGAGAGAGAGAGAGAGAGAGAGAGAGAGAGAGAGAGAGAGAGAGAGAGAGAGAGCACAAACAAGAATAAGAGAAAAATAAGAAAAAATACAAGTATAGGAAGTAGTAGTAGTAGAAGAAGCAGAGAAATGAGATGAAGATGAAGAAATAGAAAAAGAAGAAGAAGAAGAAGAAGAATAAGATTTTTTTATGCATTAAGGATAATTATTTTGTAAAGAGGGGGGAAATTTTATGATCCTTACCCTACAGTGTGTATTTGGTTATGA
The DNA here is from genome assembly GCA_007258455.2 of Sequoia sempervirens. NCBI lineage: Eukaryota > Viridiplantae > Streptophyta > Pinopsida > Cupressales > Cupressaceae > Sequoia > Sequoia sempervirens. Next base: position 210,344,370 of record VDFB02105785.1, on the reverse strand, counting down.
CTAGTTAGCTTTTGGCTACCTTAAGTCTTAAATAAGTTACATATAATCATTATTATAATCATATATAGGTACTTAGGTCTTAGTAGGAGTTATACTTAAGTATCTAAGTCATGATAGGTTGTATCCATGGGATGTGTATTGTACATAAGAAGCATATGCTAGTTATTATCATTATGTTGACTATTATGCATTCTTATTGAATAATATTAGAGGTATCTAGGCCTCAAAATAGATTAGGAGGTTCCCCCTAAAATTGGCATATTATTGTCAAGGATTTTTAATATGTAGGAGATATTTTCCATAGCGTATCAAATCATGATATTGCTATCAAGATTCAACTATGTAGTTTGACTCATAAAACTACACAGTTGAATGTTGATAGCAATACCACTATTTTAAATATATTTTTATATTATATTCTTCTCTTGTGTAATTTATTTCGTTATAGAAACTCCTACATCATTGAATACACAAGCTATTTTGAGGGATAGGCCAAAAGGATTCACTCCAAAATTGTAACTTGTGGGCATTAAAATTTTGCATGAGAATGAAGAAATTTAGAAAATAACTTTTTTCAAAGGATATTCCTCGAATGAAGGTGCCTTCATTTGAAGATATTTTTAAAATATTTTTGTGTACATAGATATAACATCTTCATAGTACATAGGAATATTTTAATATTTATAAGTTAACAAAAAAACCTTCAAATGAAGGTCATTTAAGGTATCACTCTCCTTCTAACCATAAAATTATGTAGATAAATTTTTGTCTAATATTGTTAGTTGAACCATCAAGTTGAGTCACTAGAACATTAGTTTTTGTTATATTCAAGGCATCAACATAAGCTTTCCAAAAAGTATAATTTTGAATATATTTAGTTTTACTTTATTATTTCCTATTTTCTATTGAATACATGTTTCTTGCCAAATATCTAGGTCTATATTCCACGCGTGAAAAATAGAGAAACAATTCTAAAAAAAATGCACTTACATATTGATGTTGTTTCAATAAAAAAAGTTTAATTTAAATATATAAAAAAAGAATTATGTATTATCAAATTAAACTATATCTAAATTATATGTAATCTCACATCAAAAATTAACACTAAATAAAATATATAAAAGATTATGAAAAAGTGTGCACACTATATATTATTGTCATCAATCTATGTTTAAGAATTTATAATTTTATCCTTTTTGTAAAATAAGTTATGCATTATGGAATAAATGTCACTTTTAAAAAATGCTATTGACTTTATAAAAAAAATGTATTTAAAAATTATGTATTTTAAAAAACACATTTAGAATCTACATATGAAATCTCAAAAATCATTTTTCACATCATCTTCAAATTCCTAATGGTTTAGTTTCTATAAGTGACAAAAAGCTAAAGAGAAAAGATTAAAACTATTGATTTCAATGTCCCAATTTTGCCAAAAATAGAACACAATACTATGAGATCACCCGATACCATTTAATATCCTTCATCTTTTCTTCAAAGGTATACCAAAGGGTTAGAAAACATTTGGAAGAATACCTTTTGCACCAACAAGAGTCACCTTCTAATATTAAGGAGAACAAGTAAAATACATAGAAAATAATAACGAGGCGAGTGGATCAACACAAAATTTAACACAAACAATACTAACTAAGCTAGCTATAAAGGGAGAAACCATGTTGTCGCCTAACTTAATTTTATATGCATACACAAAGAAGGTAAAGACTAGGAAAAATATAGAGTTCCTTAATAAATGATTATTGGTGTGTCAAAGTTAACACCTTGGAGGATGAAGAATTTTTGTAACAATATCCATAATTGCTTAGTGTCGAGGGTGATACTTGCACAAAGGGGGGAGAATGCTATGATCATAATTTTATAGTGTATATAGGAATATGAGTAGTAATATGATTACTACCATAAATTTTAATTAAGTAATATTATCATTAATATAGTCTTATATAGGTAGTTAAGCTAGCATAGGTGTAATCACTATCATATCTACAAAATATATGAGGCCTAGTGGTTAATTTATGATCATTGTACTATGAATTATGTTCTTCTTGGAGAATTTTGGAGGTTTTTACCTTGAAGTGGGTTATTATTCTGAACTATTATCAAGAATTTGTAGTATATTTCATATTATATTCTTCTCTTGTGCAAGTCATTTCATTACATGTCTCATACATGAAACGTTAGGTACGTAGAGAATGATTATACCAACACCAATCAGTAAATACAAATCGAAAACAACATCAACCGAATACAAATAGCCTAATTGAATAAGAGGAAATTGGATACTATACATGATAATGAAGTGGTCCTTCAATCATACAAATTGTAGGACATGTTCCCATTTATAGTAGGAGATCCTCAAGAATATTCAATAATTATAATAAGATTATGATAATTTATTATATGATCATTGCACAAACCCTCGATAGGATCTTTGGTACTAGATACAAATTAAAAATTCATTATGATTATTTATGATTTCCCTCCATTAAATTTTCTATTTTTAAGTTTACTTCATCTTACAAGCCTTATCCTCCAAAATTGAGATTCCACTCTTCTCTTGCCTCAATTTTCAAACCTAAAATCTAAGAGGGCCAATTTATAAAAAATAATCTTAATAAAAAAGAGGCATAAATAGTGACACATGTCATGGAGTCATAAAGAAGATCGATTACATGGAATAATTCATCCCATAAAAGAAGTGCTTAAAAATATCCTCTAATTTTTGTTTTATTGAAATCAATAAACCACAAATAGCTTTGCCCCCTTTTAACTCTCAAACTTGTTAATTGTAGGCCTTACATCAGTAGCATAGAATTTTGCTTGGTACCATCCATATCGAGAATATTAAATCCCTAGACACCTATTAATCTCTAGCATAATAGTACTGCTCCTTGACTAATATCCATCTCAAGCATAGTAATTCCCCTACACACTTGTCAATCTTGAGTGTAATAGTATTGATCCTTGATTGCTAGCCATCTCGAGCATAATACTACCCCTAGACACTTGTCAATCTTGAGCATAATAGTACTGCTCCTTGACAACTATCCATCTGGAGCATAGTATTGCCCCTAGGCACATGTCAATCTCGAGCAGAATAGTACTAATCCTTGAATATTGTCCATCTCAAGCATAGTATTGCACCTTGACACCTATCAATCTTGAGCATAATAGTACTCCTTGACTACTATACATCTCAAACATAGTACTACCTCCAGATACTTGTCAATCTCAAGCATAATACTATTGATCTTTGACTACTATCCATATCGAGCATAGTACTACCCCTAGACACCTATCAATCTCTAGCATAATAGTACTGCTCCTTGACTACTATCCATATCAAGCATAGTAATACCTCTAGACACCTATCAATATCAAGCATAATAGTACTGTTCCTTGACTACTCTCCTTCTTGAGCATAGTATTACCCCTAGAAACCTATCAATCTCAAGCATAATTTTACTACTCATTGACCCATGCTTAGCTCTATAATTGGAAGATAGGTCCCTGATGTAGAATAAGTAGATCACAATCAACTAAATTAGAAGCCTATGCATAGTCATCTAAGTATGAGGTTAATATTCACAATACATAAAAGAATTTACTTAGTACCAACATGAGGTGATCTCAACTCAACAGGTACCCACCACTAAGTAGTCCAATTAATTCCCTTTGTTTATCTTACTTATCAAACACCTATTATGTTATGAAGACATGATATCTAGTTTTCATTCATAACCATCTAATACCCATTCAGCCTCATTTGAAGCCTATTGAAGAGAAAAGGTCAAACCCATTGGGAACAACCCAAATATCTAAGATTTATCCCCTGAGACCCTCCCCCTATGGACTTGAAGTCATAGGGGCATCCTTTGCCTAAGGACTGCCTATGTACCCAGTTCCAAATGAATCAAAGTCACACATAGTTTTCTTACAAGGTCTCTCAAGGATACCTACACAGTGGTTCCCAATTTAGCTAACCTATACACTAAACTTCCATACAATTATGTTGAGATTGAACCTCATGACCACGATTATTCATAACTCAATGTTAGCATCCTTGAACCACTTACAATTTGCTATCATGTATATTGTACCACATTTGGTACCATGATGGTAATACAACATAGTTTATAACATGGGGTTCTAGTTTGGATCCAAAGATGATTTGGTGAACTTAGATATCACATCTGTATTGGTTCTTCATATTTTAACCACTATATTATACTAATAAGAAACACCTCAAGCATTCATTTATGAGGATAACCTAGTGGACTAATTATCTCATTAAGATACATTTACTAATAGTAAGGGGTAGTAATACTTTGGATCTATTCATAGTGTGACAATTATGTGAAGCCCCAATATGGCTCCAATAGATATCCTAATAATATGATCAAGCATCATGATCCTTTTAATTTTTTACATCAATATCAATTAGAATAATGGTCACCTCCATAAAGCCATGCAAAATTATTTGAACTTCAAAAGGTATAAATTTCCAAGCATGGAGACCTAAGCATACCTAGGTATGGAGTTGTTTGATAATCTTAATTCCATTTGATAAGAATTTAATAAAGTACACACATCCCTTTAGTGTAATAGTCAAATATCATTTTCATGCATCAATAATATAAGTAGCGTTGACATGGGTCCAAGTGAGGTCCCAACCCTTATTAATTTATTGATGTCGAGTATCATAATCATATTATATTATAGAATAACATAGGGTCAAATAGTTTTAGTACACTTAAAATGTATAATCCTTTATGTTCAAAATAAATAGATCCTTCTCAAATTTAGAAGTTTATTTAAATATATGTAAACAAGCAATATATTGACTCACCCATATTCTAGTACTAGGTTCTAAGTTCATAAGATTAACTTATCTCTACATGGTTTATGTTATCCTTTAGTGCAACATATGATGATTGTGAATATAAAATTCCTAAAGCTCCCTTCAGTTGGTTTTGTATTGCTAAGTACCAGCCTGCACCTCATATGTTCAAAATGTTTCCCTTCACTTCTTAATCAAGCCTCTTTTTTGTATACTCTGTCAGTTGTCGCCAAGTGTCCACCAGGCACTCCTTGTAGCGATTACTTCCTTCACTCCTCTACTGGCTCCTGCCATGCTTCAATGTGTCATCACCGCGGGCACTTCAAGGTTGCTTCCCTTCACTTTTTAGTTAGGTCCCGTCCACATGCCACGTAACTTTCATCTGCATACACTGTTGGGTGGACCCCACAATCGGCACCAATAGTAAACAATGTTGCCATGTGTCTTCCTAGTGCAATATTTCATTGCAGAAAGGGAGAAATGAATGATAGGCTATGAACTGTCACCACACTTCTCCTCGGTGAGGGTTCTACTAAGGGGAATGATGGAGTGAATAAGAAGTTGTGACATACTGCAATGTGTTCTAACTGCCTCCACTAGGAAGCGACAATTGTATGCACAGATTATTTTTTGGGACCACTGCCATCATTCGTAGGGGATGCATATGGCTGGGGAATGACCATGTTCTATGGTTGGAATATTTTTTGTTGCAACAGCCGAAGGAAATCATTGTTGCAGGCATCATTGCTTGAGATACGAGATCTTTTCTATTACTGGCCCTCCAAGCGGTGGGATTTTTAGCTATATATACTACTTCTTTCTTTAGAAGAAGAGTTTGGAAGACACAAAAAAATTAGGGGGTATGTGCAGGATCATCATGGAAAAAACAGGCCCTTAAAAGGCAAAAAATTCAGAAAAATCAGAGTTAGGAAACTTGACATAAAAATTTGAATAAGTTATCTATATTATTTCAAAAATATGTAAGATTAGAATCTGTAGCAAATTGAATGTAGTTTCTAAACTACTAGGTTTATTTTAAAAAGAAAAAAATCTATTTGGTGAAAATTTGAAATTTTAATGCATTAGTACTTAATTTTAGGGAAAAAATAAGAAGTAGGTGTCTGTCTGACCACCCTAACCACAATAAAATGATAGTATTTTTTTATAATATTTTAGATATAAGTAGAGGACTCATGTCCGGATGTGATGCATATTTTTTTGTAATTTTTTTCCAAGTAAATAATTAATTATGATTTTTTTATTACAACTTTTAAAAATATAAAAACTTGTATGTTTGACCACCTTAACTTGGTCAAAAATTCATGAAATTCAATTTTCTTTTTTAAATCCTATAGTATAAAGCATAGGATGCGACACATGTTTCAGATTCAAAAAATGTGATACCATTTGAAAGCTATAGATGTTTTTCAATCAACCTATCAATCAAGGCTTTAGTCGTAATTCAAATAGAAAGTGAATAATAATAATTTATTAAATTCAAAGTAAAGCATAATTTATATTGGTGGAAAGCTAAGAATCTCATTTAAAAACCCTTTTCTTTTAATCAATTTTGGGTAAAAAAAAGTCGTCAACCACATACCCTACAAATACCCATCATATCTCCACTTTTTGGCCCATCATGATCCTACACATACCCTAGGGAAAGACTCGAGACCTTTAATATTTATTTTTAGATTATTGTGTGACTCTTAGATTGTGCCATTGTTTGGCCTTTCTATTTTTCTTAAGCTATTTGATAAAACATTAATACTATGCCATTATTGTCTCGAATTGTTTATTTAGAGAACTTATATGATTTTAATACAAGTTGTTGGTTTAGATCATTTCTTTGGCTCCTCTTTTCAGTGGATGTGTGTGAGAATCATTTTATGTCATTGAATGAATTTTTTAGGATTTATCTTTGATTTTTGTTATTCTGGAACATAGCAGATTGTTGATTGGGCCCTTAAATTGAATCCCAAAAGATAGATTTACTGTTCCTATATCTACTCCTTGGCGCATCGCCTTAGTTAGATCTTTATTTTTTATATCTGCTTCCTTTTACTATTCCAAAACCCCAATTATAGAAGAAGTTGGCTTCTTTAAAAACCTGGAGGTCACTCAGTTTAGCACAACTAGTTCCCCCATTAACTGAGTTTCCCATAAAGGCTATTACCTTTCCAATTTTTGGCATGACCAATTTCTTTTTTCTGGCACACCCGATGGGACTACTTAAATGAATCTAAATTCAAAGAGGGTGTATGAGCCATCGGCTTGTTACTAGATTTGAAACAGTAAATAATCTTGTTTTGTTAGTGCAGCCACTAGGAACAGTGCAAGCTGCAACCCAGATAGTGAACGTTTTGCTTCCTCCACCCCTTCCATTAGCCATGTTGTCCGCCGCTAACAAAAATTATGTGGCATGGGATGCCGGAAGTCCTCTTGTAGCACCAGTAGCACCCACAATTTGGGTCCCTATTCTGGTCTCTACTTTAAAAGCTATACCTAAGTCACCAAAGATGGCTCAAGAACACCATCCGAACATCAACAAGATGTTGTGGACATGTGTTTGGTGCATGGAGTTACAAACCAAATTTAGCATTAAGGTTCCTCACAACCTCTTTCAGAGGTAAAGCACTGGATTGGTACTACACCCTGCAAGCTAATACCATTGCTACCTAGGACCAGCTCAGAGACCCTTTCTATGAAAGATTCTCTAATGATGGAGACAGGTCTTCCCAATACCATCATTTGGAAATCATAAAGCGGGCCCCATATGAATCCATGACTGACTTCAACGCCCCATTCCATATAACTTGGCAGAGAATTTAGGCTATTATCCGCCCGTCAACCAAGTTGGCATTCATGTTCTACCTAAAATTTATCAACGCTAACATCTCAATGATGATCTAGTCTCTTGGCAGAACCACGCTATTAGACGCATATAACGTTGCAGTTAAGGTATAGAACAATCTAATAGATGCAGGGAAGTTGTCGCCTCATCCCACCATGCCTATATTCCCTGAAGTATTATTTTTTGCACAGGAGATGTCATATGCCAATGCATTTTCTCCTCCCCAGTCTATGTACACATATCTAGGTGCACCGCAAAATGTTTCTTCTACATCTGACTCTTCAAAGGATGATATAAGCAACATCAAGGAGATGTTGCGAGCTATGGCCAACGAAATAATCATCATCAAGTGAAACCAAGCCACCCCTCTGAAGCCAACCTATTATAATTATTGAGGTGGAAGGTCTTTTTACCAGAAAAACCAGTTCCAAGGAGGCGCTCGCACAAATCGGTAGGCACAAATAACTAATCAAATAGTGTCGGTACCCACTTTGCTACAAAGTGCTAACCAAAGCTCTAGCAGAGAACTAACAGTGGGGCAAAACAACTTAGTCGATGACACCAACCCCTGGTGCTTCCCTTGCAGTGACTCACATATACCCTAAAATTGACCACGTGGCAATCTACAGCAAAAGGTGGCAGAGCAATGTAGTCAAGGTGTGGCGTCAAACCATGGAGGGTATGTATATGCCTCTCCACAAATGAAAAACATGGTACTTACCACACAAATGCAAGGGATGTCCTTGGAGCAAGAAACAAATATTGCTCTTGATTGCGTGCTCTTTTCATGGATGGAGGAAGAAGAGGCGGTGTTTTCCAATGATGCATCCACATCAAAAACCGCACAAGTGCAACCCGATTACAACATTCGCTCAAAGAGGAGATTCATAGGTGAACCAGTCATCCCACAACTAGTCAGTCTGCAACCCAAAAGTACTTTCGACCAGTCACCCAGTTCCTTCGCAATGGCACAACAATGTCCATCACGAAAGGAAATTGTTATAACCAGAGCTAAGGAGCATAAGCCTCCAAATCTGCCACCATTCAATGTGGTGGAACAATTGAAAAAATAATTTTCTAATGTGTCCCTATGGGATATCTTAGCTATTCCAGAACATAAGACATTGCTATAGAAGGCTCTTCGGGAAGATCCAATCATTGAGCAAACAAAGTAATTGCTCAAAGGAAAAGTTGTTGATCAATCACCGCTTGCCAAATTCTCATGAATAGCATAGAGGAAGCCCCTATCGAGGTTAAAGATAATCTAAAACCGAAACCCTTATTCTTGGCCCTCATTGAAGGAGATAAATTATTGCACAATGCTATGGTTGAATTTGGCACTAACACTACAGTCATGCCCAAGCAGATAGTTGAAGCTCTAGGAATTATCTATGAGCCTTTAAAGAGAGGGGTTATGCAGGTTGATGGAAACAAAGTCGAAACTATGGGTGTCATCAAAGACCTCCCCTTGACTTTGTTCTCCTTCCCTAGCATCACAGTTTCACAAGATATTGTGATCATAGATGTTCCCCCTATGTTCGATCTCTGCTTATCCTGAGAATTCACTTCAAAGATAGGAGGGTATCTTTCTTTGGACTGGTCACACTTGATCCTAAGGACCAAGCATGGAGTTAAAAGGAAAATAGCGTCTGAAGGCCTGCATTTGGAACATGTGGCTGATGAAGCTATGATCAAATTTGAGGTTGCTCTTACCTCTTTCACTAAGGAGGAAGCATATTGCACCGAGTTTCTAGAAGATGAAAAAGTAACTAGAGATCAGACTGATCAAGAATAAATTCTCTTGAGAAATTATATAGATTTTGACCCTTTTGGCAACTATCATGCTATCGGGCTAGGCACCTATGTCATCTATGATGAAGATCAAGTGCTTTTTAAGGTCATGAAGAAACTTGAAAGTAACCAAGCTTCAGAGCTATGGACACTGCACTTTGATGGAGTAAGATACAAGGTGCGCATAGGAGCTGGGATATGTTTAATATCCCCACACAACAGAAAGACACTCCAGTCCTTCCACTTCTAGTTCACTTGTTTGAACAATGAAGTTGAATATGAAGGCCTAGTGCAAGGTCTAAGTCTTGTAGAGCATATGGGCATTAAGCAATTAATGGTGTTCGGAGATTTCAAACTAGTGGTGAACCAAGTTCGAGGGATTTCCATAGCCAATAATGTCCGCATGAGATCCTACAAACATAGAGTCTAGGACCTGATTGAGGGTTTTGAAGCCTTCAACATCCAAACAGTGCCCCAAGAACAAAATATTGATGTAGATTGCATGGCCGCAATCGAATCCTAGTTTGACCCTGCCTCCAACCTAATCCATAACAAACACTTTGTACAAATGATAGTCTAACTGGCGATTCTAGATAATGATTAGAGCTGGCAGGTATTTGACAACGATGAACACATTGCCTCATTCATCCAACAGTTAGGAGAATTTGCTGACCAACTTCAATTGAAGATTACTGAGGCCCGTGATAGACAAATCATTCAGCTAAGGTCTAATAAGCTTCTAAAGGGACTTGTCACTCTCAAAAACTTTTTTGATTGTGACAATGCAAGAAATGATAAAAAAGAAGTTTGTAGTGGACAAAAGTGACTGCGAACCTTCTAGTTGGAGATGGAAGAAAGCTCAAAGTCAAGAAGGACATTCTGCATCATTAAAAAGAAAGACTCATCAAAATTTTGTGAAACGTATGAAGGAGTGGTGGCCTAGTCATATGATGACCTTAAGGGATATGATCTGAAAATCATCCAGCATACAATAGAGCTGATGGAAGGTGCAAAACTAGTTCACCAAAAATAGAGGCCAGTGAATCCGAAGATTGAAGCCATGATGGCACAAGAACTGACAAAGCTAATTCAGTCTCAAATCATCTTCTCGATCAAGTACAACACATGGGTATCCAACCTAGTTCCAGTCTGAAAGAAGAATGGCGACATCTGCTTATGTGTTGACTTTCGAGACCGTAACATAGCATCACTAAAAGACCATTATCCACTACCTTCTATGGAGTCAATCTTGAAAATAGTGGAAGAATTGGAAATGTTTTCTCTACTAGATGACTTCTCTAGTTACAATTAGATCTGGGTCAAAGAAGAAGACCGACACAAAACAACGTTCACTACCAAGTGGGGAACATTCACATATGCTAAAATGCCTTTCAACCTTTCAAATGTGGGAGCCACTTTTTAGCAGGCCATGGATATTGCTTTCAGTGAATTAATTAACAAGATTATCCTAATCTATTTGGATGATTTAACTGTTTTCTCCAAACATAAAGATGATCACTTTGATCACCTTGAGATGGTTTTAAAAAAATGCTAGGAGTTTGGGGTATCCTTGAACACAAAAAAATGTATCTTCAGAGTATCGCAAGGCAAGCTATTGGGACACGTAGTGTCCAAAGAAGAAATTATGATTGATCTCGAACAGGTGAAAGCAATCAAAGAACTTCCCCTATCGGTCAACAAAAAAGGAGTCCAATCTTTCTTGGGGAAGGTAAATTTTGTGAGAAAATTCATTTCAGATTTTGTAGGGATAATAAGACGAATCACCCTGATGTTGAAAAAGGATCCATTATTTAAATGGACTAAAGAAGATAGAGAAGCCTTCGAGAAGGTTAAGGATGTTATTCCTTCAACTCATGTGTTGGTCGATCTAGACTTGTCAAAGGACTTCATAATGTATATATTTAGTAGCAAGTCAAGCATCACTATTGTCTTAACTCAAAAGGATGACAAAGGAAAGGGAGAACATTTGATAGCATTTCACTCCCCGACCCTAAAAGAATATGAGATAAAATATAATTTCGTCGAGAGGCAAGCGTTCACAATTGTTGAGGAACTCAAGAAGTTCCAACACATAATATTTTGCAATAAGGTGATTGTTTATGTCTCACATTCCAGTGTGCACGAATACATCATGCAAGGAGAAATCACCAAAAAAGGGCTAATTGGATCACTAAGATCTTTGAATATGACATTGAGGTCAAGTCTACAAAGACTGTCCAAGGAAAAGTACTATGCAAGTATTTGGAACACAATGAAGTGGCAACCAAAGAAGAGCTAGTTCTAATGAATGGGTCTGAGGATAAAGGCTACTAGCTGACAGACATGGTGAGATTCATGCACACAAGAAAATATCCACCAGGCCTTCCTTCTCAAAAGAGACGATTCTACTGACTACAAAATACTATGTATACGCTCATTGAAGGGGTATTTTTCAAAAGGAACTTCAACGATGTTCTATTGCAGTGTGTCACCATGGAGCAAGTGAAAAGAATCCTTGACACTTTCCATAACAATCTCATGGGCGAGCACTTCTTTGCAAAGACCACCGCCATCAAAATCATGTGCACTAGGCACTTTTGGCCTACGTTGTTCAATGACTCATACTTCTATTACTAATTTTTTGTTACCAGCTAAATTAGTAAAGTTTTATCAAATAGTTATTAAGCTAGGGTGATAAAAAAATTTGACATTTGAGAAAATTAGATAAGAAAACCATACATTCAAAGATTTATTAGGTACAGGTACATGTTTCATGGCTAGTTCATCATGTTCAACATTTTAGCATGTGGTGTAAAATGGGCTCCCACACGGGTTGAGTCCAACATGCTACCTTTTCAAATTCAAAAGATGCAATGAATAGTGGTTGTATGTTTCAATTATATATTGAAAACTATGACCTGGGTTATTGTGATTTTTGGATATAATTTATAACACAATGAGACAAAAGAACCCTTTAAATTTCTAATTGACCCAATTTGTAGTTTTTGAGGAATCTTCACCAGTTCTATGGAAAAAGATAAATCCACCTTTTTAAGAGGATTGTAGGGCTCAAAAGGTAGTTCTACATTAGTTTTGAGGTCCCATTTGGGTTGACCATCACTCAAGGGGAGTTTTAGACGCTTAATCACTCATTTTGCTCCAGTTTTGAGGCCTTTTTTGCATAATTTTTGAACTTGCACGACCAAAGATAATTCATCATGCATATTGGTGGAGTTGAGAGTTGTCTCAATATTATCATTTAATTTTAAAGGGAAAAACACTTAGCTTGTATCTTTTGCATGATTTTAAATAAGACAAAATATGTAATGAAATATTAAATGTAATATTTTATTACCTTAATATTTACCATAGAATGTAAAAAAAAAAGAGCTCAGATGATAAATATTAAAATAACCATATTGATTGTCTTTAATATTTAATCAAATAGTCTATTTTTCTCAAAATCATGCAAAGAAAAAATGGAGCAAACGGTGAGACATAACTGTAGTTTCACATTAGCTTTGCAGTTCATCTATTTTGAATTTAGTTATCTCCTCTTGGATTTTTGAAGTCCTTTATTGTATATAGGAAAAAGACTTAGTCTTTTTTCCTTAGTTCTTGATAGTTTTGCCTTTGCAATTCTGCAAAGAAGAGATTGATTTTGTAACTCAAATACTTTATAGTTTATATTATGCAATAGTTTACAGGTTATTTTAACTTTGTTATTAATAGATGAATTCCTTTTGATTTCCAGTATTATCAGGTTTTCCTTTAATATTTTAAGCATCATCATTGTGTTGGATTTGATCAAAAGATTATTGTGTTTCAATTTTGAAACCTCTATTTTTTTGTCTCTTTCGTAAATGTATGTATGCAGTAATGCTTAAATTCATAGGTTATACATTGTGCATGTGATTACTTTATCACTTTAGTTGTGAAAACAAAGTTTTCCTTCAAAAGAGATATTTTGTCAAAGCCTTTGTATGAAACATTCAAGTGATTAAGCTGTCAGATTTGGTTGTGCAAGTCGAAATATTGAAAAGTCATTTGTGAGTCAAGTTGCAGTTTAAGTTTTTCATCAGTAGGTGCATCACCTTAAATTTTAAAGTTTAGTTTATACATTCAATTCAATCCTTCTTCCCTTTTCCATCAAAGTTTATAGTCCATTAAAAAATCTTATAAGAAGCTAGCCTATAATCTAGAGGTTAACTTTCAACATAGGGTACCCACAAGCTGAAAGTTTTTCCATGTTACACAGGATTGCAAAGTATCTTTGCTTTCGTATGCGAGTGCACTCCTATTGATAACAATTTTTGGCATGCCTAGTGGGACTCTAAAGTATACTTTAGAGAAAAAAATTGAAATTGCAAGCTATTATTTTGGTATATACAACAATGTATTTTTCCTTTTAGAGGTTACAGTTTAATACCTAGCAACTCCAAGTACAATCTACTAGTTTCAAGCAGAAAAAAGTGTTGGTTTTTATGAAAAGAGCATGTTCTCACCTCCATTTCATAAAATTCATGCCTATACACATCCATATCAAGTCAGTTATAGTGTTGTTTTAACCCAAATAGCTATGCAACAAAAAATAACCAACATGTTTTTTATGCTTACCACCCACCCTTGCTCAACCTTCATATCAACATTTATATGTCCAAAATCAGCTCCAATAGGTTGATGATATGAAGAATAACATGAATGATACCAAATACATATTGTTAGACATCACAAAGAAGATAGAAGAGTTTAGGAGGCAACAAGAAGTTGATATGCAACAATAGGAGTTAGATTATCAGGCCTATCTTCATGAACAGTGGTTGGAGACACAAAGAATATTGTTTGAAGAAAAGCTTGAGAGGGAGTTAGCTACAAAAGATACAAAAATGAGGCTAAAACTTTCCAAACAGGAGGTTCCCAAGGTTAAAATTCCAAGTTTGAGTCAAAATGATTCTCCTATGTCTTCCAATTTTGAAATTCAAAGTTTGAGGAGTTTCCCTTCATTTTAAGAGCCTATTATTGAACAAAAAACTAGCCTAGCTCTTAGTTTTCCAAACCCATGTTTCAGAGAAGGTATTCCTATATTAAAAACACTATGTTTCATACAAGAGGAATTTATTCTTGAGCAGGTTCAACCTACAATCCTTCGGGAGCAGCCTTTCCCCAAACTTGTGCAGTCTCAAAAACCTAAACAAAATAAGACTTCTTATTTAGACACAATCATTCCATCAATATAAGGTTCCATTGATATCTTGATTTATCAAGATATAATCAGGTTGTAGATCAAAAAATTGAGGAGGTGGTAGTTGAAAATCAACAAGTTTTAGATCAAGAAAAGAATGATGTTTCTTATGATCTAACTGATATGATTAACGAACTTCCATGCTTCGTTTATGATGACCAAGATGAGTCTCATATCATAGGAGTATTAGCCTTAGATTAGGAAGAAGGTAAAAAAGGTGATGTTCTAACCCCTCAACAAGGCTGCAATAAGGTAATAAACCATCCTCTTCCACAACAAAATGAAAATCAGAATGAAGAGGACTCATTTTGGGATGAGCTTGAGGTATTTGTTTCAAGTTTAGACTCTAGACAATCATCTTTTGAAGAGAAAAAGGTGGGACAATAGGATGAAGGAAATTAGTTTGACAAGGTGCAGATCCAAGAAGAGACAAATGAAAATAGTCAAGTAGAGCAAGAAAAGAAACAAATCATATATATTGAAGGTATGAGCTTTGAAAATTATCATGAAAATAAGTTAGAGCATACACTGCAAAATGAAATTATTCATGACGAGGACTTATTCTTAAGCATCATTGAAATTTTTTGCTCTAATATTGTTGACAACTTAGCATCTTTCAAGACAAAGGATTGTGATCAACAAAATCAAGCAACCAAAGAGGTTGTGGTTGAAGAGACAATACATGAGAAAGAATCTGACAAAAAGAGTCATCGATTTAGCATCTCAATAGGATGCCCAATCAGGCATCTCTCCATAACAGAGTCCAAGCATGAGATTGAGATTAAAGGAAAACATGGCCATGCTCATTCACTTCAAACCAATAGTTTAGTTGATCAAAATCAAAGGGTGAGTGAGTTTGTATACATTCTTGAACATAAAGAATTGCAACAACTTTTATTGAATATCTTCTTGTTCTTCATCTAGTTTCAGTTGTTCATAAATATGTAAATCAGTGTTTTTTGTTGAAAAGGGGAAGCTACTTTAACCAAATAGTAAATGGATTTGTTTGAGGCTTTCACGATTGTTTGGTTAGGGTAGGGTAGGGTAGTTTTCAAGCTAATAAGTGCTTTGAGCACACTTCATTTCAGTATTGTTTTATTTTTCAATAAAGTGTAGATGTTGCACAGTTTTTTGGCTCTATCTTAAATAGAGTTATGCTAGTTTCTTTTAGTTTTGTTTGCTACTAAATAGTTTCTAGAATTGAGTTATAGAGGTTTTTGAGTCAAAAAAAGATAAAGGATGGACTCCATACCCAATGGAAAAGCAAGACAACTGATCTTGTTTGTTTAGCAGGAAAACACCCCAAAGAGGTCACAAAAAATGTTACTAATTTTTGGCTACCAACTAAATTAGTAAAGTTTTATCAAACAGTTATTAAGCTGGGGTGAGACAAAATTTTAACATTTGAGAAAATCAGATAAGAAAACTAGACATTCAAATATTTATTAGGTACGGTTACATGTTTCATGGCTAGTTCATCATGTTCAACATTTTAGTATGTGGTGTAAAATGGGCTCCCACAAGGGTTGAACTTGACATGCTACCTTCTCAGATTCAAAAGATGCAACGAGAGTGGTTGTGTGTTTCAATTGTATATTGAAAACTACGATCTGGGTTATTGTGTTTTTTGGATATAAATTATAAAACAATGAGACACAAAAACCCTTTCAATTTCTCATTGACCCACTTCATAGTTTTTGAGAAAGTTTCACCACTTTTAAGGAAAAAGACAAATCCACCTTTTTAGGAGGATTGTAAGGCTCAAAGTGTAGTTCTACATTAGTTTTGAGGTCACACATGGGTTGACCATCACTCAAGGGGAGTTTTGGACACTTAATCACTTAGTTTGCTCTAGTTTTGAGGCTTTTTTTGTATTATTTTAAAACTTGCAAGACCAAAAATGATTCATCATGCATATTGGTGGATTTGAGAGTTAAGTCTCAATATTTTCATGTAATTTTAAAGTGAAAAACACTTATCTTGTATATTTTGCATAATTTTAAATAAGATAAAATATGTAATTAAATATTAAAGGTAATATTTTATTACCTTAATAATTACCATGCAATGTAAGAAAGAGAGAACTCACATGATAAATATTAAAATAATCATATTGATTATCTTTACTATTTAATCAAATAGTCCATTTTTTTTCTCAAAATCATGCAAATAAAAAATGGAGCAAATGGTGAGACATAACTGCAATTTAACATGAGCTTTGTAGTTTAGATATTTTGACTTTAGTTATCTCTTCTTGGCTTTTTGAAGCCATTTATTGTATATAGGAAAAAGACTTAGTCTTTTTTCCTTAGTTCTTGATAGTTTTGCCTTTGCAATTCTACAAAGAAGAGATTGGTTTTGTAACTCAAATTCTTTATAGTTGATAATATGCAACAATTTATAGGTTATTTTAGCTTTCTTATTAACAAATGAATTCCTTTTGATTTTCAGTATTATTAGGTTTTTCCTTCAAGATTTCAGGTATCATCATTGTGTTGGATCTGATCAAAAGATTATTATGTTTCAATTTTGAAACCTCTAATTTTTTTGTCTCTTTCATAAATGTATGTATGCAATAATGATTAAATTCATAGGTTATACATGGTGCATGTGATTAATTTATCACTTTAGTTGTGAAAACAAAATTTTCCTTCAAAAGAGATATTTTGTGAAAGCCTCTGTATAAAAAATTCATGTGATTAAGATGTCAGATTTGGTTGTGCAAGTCGAAATATTGAGAAGTTATTTGTGAGTCAAGTTGCAGTTTAAGTTTTTCATTAGTAGGTGCATCACCTTCCATTTTAAAGTTCAATTTATGCATTCAATTCAATCCAAGTTCTTCCCTTTTCCATCAAAATTTACAGTCTATCATTAAAAAATCTTATAGGAAGTTGGCCTATAATCTGGGGGTTAACTTTCAACATAGGGTACCTACAACTGAAATTTTTCCCATGTTATACAAGATTGCAAAGTATCTTTTCTTTCGAATGTGGGTTCATTCCTATTGATAACAACTCCTTGGTAAAAGCTTGCAAGGAATGTCAACTCTTTGGGGGAAGAAGAAAAAATTATGCAATGCCTCTTAATCCAATAGTGGTTGATGAGCCTTTTGCATAATGGGGCCTTGATTTCATTGAGATGATCAATCTTGCCTCCAGCGCTAGACACAAATGAATCCTAATGGCCACAAACTACTTTACCAGGCGGACCAAAGTGATGCCCCTGAAGAATGTTATGGAAGCAGAGATAATGGACTTCCTTGAGGAACTGGTGACAAGATTTGGCCCTCCTAAAACAATCATCTTCAACAATGCCAAAGAGGCTTTCCTAGGCTCTAAGGTATGTCAATTCGCACTCACACATGACATATTCTTGAAAACATCATCAAATTACTACTCATAGGGGAACAACCTGACTGAGTCAACTAACAAAAATTTAGTCTAACTCATCAAAAGAACCGGGTTAGAACACCAACGAGAATGGCATAAAAAACTTTTAGGTGGTGCTCTAGGCCAACCACATAACTCCCAAGCAAGTCCTCAAGACTTTGTTGTACGAACTAGTGTATGGGAAAGAAACACTATTGCCTATCTCCATGGAGATTCCAGCACTATAATTGCTTAAATCTTTTGAGGTAGAACAAAATGACACGATGAAAGTTGGGATGGCTGAGTTGCTAGAAGTGAAAGTAAAGAGGGAAAATGCCTTGATAGCCATGTCCAACCGCCATCAGGTGGTTAAGATATGGTTCAACAAGAAAGATTCAGATCAAGGTCTAAAATGTGGGGACCTAGTGCTAAAATTCAATGAAAGGGCTGCAAAGCTAGGTCAACACAAAAAGTTCAATAGCCTTTGGGAAGGGCCTTACAAAATAGTTCAATGCAAGCAACATAATGTATATGAATTAGAAAACACGGGGCAAGAAGCATTGGGGATTCCTGTTAATAGAATCCACTTAAAATTGTTCAATTAAGCTTCAAAATTATTCTACCAGTGTAGATATGTGAGTAATGTAATTATTTTTCTCTTATGTTTTTTATTGGCCGATTTTTCAATAATTAATTCTATAGTGCGAGGAAGCAGAAACAAATGAAACCCATTATTGAAAAAAGAAGAAAAAACTAAAAGCAACCCATGAAGTAGAGGAAAATGACACCATATGCAAAATTGAAGTAAACACATATATGCAGGAAAAGAAAAAAAACCCATATTGCGGAACCACGGGAAAAAGGAGACAAAATGTTATATAAGCTTTATTTTTCATTATATTTATATATATACTTTGATAAGTACATTGTCAAAATGGCTCAGAGGCCATGCTTTTAGATTATATCTTTATATATGTTGTATCTTCTTTATATATAGCTATGGTAAAGCCTTTTTCTAGGCATATATACAAAGAATGTATTAACAAACTGATGATTTCTTAAAGCATAAAAGTTTTCTAGTCATGGGCAGGGTCAATTGAAGCATTAATGGTAGTGTTTGGAATCACTTCATTAGCAAGGACTACATCAAGATCAATAGCAGCACCTACAGGAGCAATGGCGAGTGGCAGAGGGAACACCAAGTTTCGGAAGTCGAAGTACCAGTCGATGTCAAAGAAATGAACCACATTGTACAAGAAAAACATGAAGTGGCATGCGCAAGTGACCCTTTGACGATGTTCTTCTTGTGACTGTATGCAAAAGCCGCTTAGGAATGGCACCCATGGTACTATTGCATCTTCTTCAATGTACTTCCTGAGGTCGCTCGCTATTGGTAGCCTATACCAAACATAGCATTTTCCACCAACTCTCCAAGGCTACTTAGATACTTCTACAGAAATATCTCAAGCACCAGATGAAGAACCAATGGCTTGGGAACCTAGATGTCAAGCATGGACATGATGAAGTGAGAGCATACATCAATATTAACTCTGTACTTGTCTTCATATTCAATGCAATCCCTCCCCATAACCCACTTCATTGCTATAATGGCCAGAGAATGATTATTCTTGGTCATTCTTTTGAGAGGCCTAGTTGAGATTTCACTAAGGAAATCAGTCTAGGATTTCTTCTAGACTAACCTAATTGGAGTATTCATGGTGCCTAGCTCTACACAAACTGCCTAAGTTTAAGCTCTATACAAATTCTACACAACTGCTAATGATAAATGCTAAACGCCTATTACCAATTCTTCCAAAGATTGCTAAGTGTGATTTCGCTATTGCCTAAGCACCTATTTATAGAAATAGGCAAGATATGTGTGGTAATTTACATACCATAAGCATGATGCTAATTGAGTACCAACTCAAAAATTGCACCAAGGCTTGCTCGAATTTCCCAACCAGTTGTGTCTGCTAGGTACAATTTGCTACATGCAAGATTAATAATGGCTAATTAATTAGCATAAGTTGGTGGTAGTCATTAGCAGTAGCCTGCATGGAAAAATGTTGAGGTGGCATTTTGCGGGCATTTTCCAAACTCCAAAGCAGAAATGGTATCTTTTTAGGAATTTATTGCATAATTGGCTTAATCATTCCTTTTGGATATTAATTGTCATAGCATACGAATGCCCAAGCTACCTTCAAATTGCCGGCTCAAGTTCTAAGAAAACCACATCGAAGGAAATATTTACCAAAGGTCATTATGAATTCTTGTCATTTCAAAATGGTAAGTAATTCATTTCACACGAGTATTTATTGGAAGTACATGCCAAATTTAATGCTAAAAGGTAAGCAAACTGTTGACCACCCTGAGAAGGAAATAACTAAGTATCGCATGCAAAAGGCTAACATTGTGAAATTTTTTTGAGCACGCTACCTAGAGCAAGAGTGTTGAGCGCAGACAGAGCCAAAGCAAATTGCAGAAGATTTGAGCTAAGTAAAAGTCTCCAGTAAAAGGAAAATGGCAGAAATTTCACAAGTAGAGACACAAGTAGAGGTGCAAGGAGAGGCAACACAAAGCTTATTTGATGCTATGCATACAATATCAACCATCTATGTCTTTGAAGATTTCTCTTACGCTTCGCATGGTATACCAAAGAAGCCAAAGTAGGTATGTTGGTGTAATTAAATGTCTTGTACCTTGTCCTAGGTCATAATTACACCTTAGTTAAGTTTACTTAGGGACCACATAGGAGGTTGTTGGAGATTTTCCACTTTTGATGGACTTGACATGTCATTACCACATCACTTCCACCTTTTGTGGACACATCATGTGATTATCTCTCCACCTTTTGTGGAGATTATCACATTATCCTTTCCCACTTTAGGTGGAGTGATAACTCTTCATTGTTGTCTCATGTCATAAGATTACGACACTTGTCATAATCTTATGCCCTCCTATGTTCTCACCTTGGCTATATAACCAAGGGGTCTCCTATGTACATTTGAACCATTATCTTATATCATTGATAGGAATACAGTTTATTCTTGTCATATTTTATCTCTCTTTTGTGCTTTCTATTAGGCCTCTAGATCTTGGGTGGTTACCTTCATAGCCAATTCTTACATGGTATCAGAGCTTTTGGAGTGCCTTTAGTTAGTCATTTAGAGAGATTCTTGGAGGGTTCCATTTTTGGCCTTGTGTGGCAGGTGCATTTTGGGAGCTTATTGCATCAGATCTAAGCTCACCATTGCGTCCAGAGTGTCTGAGATAGTCATATTTGCTTTTTGTTTCGTCTCAGTTGGACATCAGAGGCCAAATCTACAAAGGATTGAAGATCGGAGGTGGTTGCCAGATCCAGGAGGTAGCTACCATTTTGGAGCATTTTCAGCCAAAAAGAACCTCGCCATCGTGCTCAGAAGGGCCAAAAACCCTAAGATCGACTGCCAATTTGTCCAAATCGGAGCAAGTTGTCCATTGAGGCAAAAAAATTTTACTGGCCGAGTCGTACAGCCCAACCATTATTGCAGTCAGGTACAATTTTATAAATTCTGATTTTCTGCGAAATAGTTTTTTGTGAAAAAAATAAAAATCAAAAAATAAAAAATTTGTATTATTTCACAGTAATATTTTGTATTGTATAAAGCTTTTAAAAATAAAAAAAATTAGAATTTGTCCAAGTCTGCGGACTTGTACAGTTCGCAGACTGTACCGTTGGTACCGCGGGTACCGCACCACCCTACACCCCCCACGTGGCTCATACCCACTGGCCTCCCACAGGCCCCTCTCCCACATCCACGGCGACATCCATTAAAAGTTCGGCGGCGTCTCCAAATCCGGTAGGCGGCCGAGAAATTCAAAACCGGCGACTATTCTTTTATTCCAGGCTCACCGGCTACGAAGGAATATTTCAGGATCTTCTAAGATTCTGTCGATGGCCGACAGTCAGATTTCTGACATTCATTACGACTGGCACCAAGGAATATTCTGACGACATTCCGAAAGATTCTGTCAATTTCATAGCCGATGATGACGTTCATTTGAGCGTCAAATTTATGTCCACGTTTTACAGAATATTCTAGTGCCCTGAGTATATTCTTTTTCGACGGCCGGTAGGACATCAAAATTAATGTGATGATTTGCTGATGTCAGCACTGCGTTAGCACTTTTTGAAAATTTTAGACCCCCTCACGGATTGAGTTTTCAGTTTTGCAGTTCATCTTCTGAGGCTCATATCTTGGTCATTTTGAAGCCTTTTTTGGTGCAATTTTTTTTGATCTGGGCTAATTTTTCATGTACATCACAGTGGTGCAATTATTTTCTGATTTTTGTGCACAGATTTTCCAGAAAATTGGCTTTGTCTCAGGTCTTGCTCGATTGTCACCGTTTTTGCAACTTCCGGGGTTCCGTTCAGGCTCATACGAACTCCTTTTCAGGTGCCGTTTTTTTGAAAGTGCATGATTTTTTCTAAACTTCATAGTGGTGCTATCAGTTTGTAGTAATTGTGATCAGAAATTGTACTTTCAGCACTTGGTCTTTTTTGGCCTATTTTGGCATTTGTAAAGATAAGATCTCAGTTTGGTCTTTTGTATCAGTCATTTGAGTCTCCTGTAGCCTACTTAAGGCTGTTGTAAAACATTGAAAATTAGAAGCCCACTTTTCTTGGCTTGCAAGTGGCCATTGTACACGCACTAATTATAAAGTGCCAAATCATCTTTTTTTTTGGGGGGGGGTTCTTTGATTGAGTGAATTTGGGGGGGTGTCTTGAGTGATTGTGCCTCTCTCTCTATCTTGTTCTCTTTCATTTTGCTGCTATGGGTTCTCCTAATTTTCCCTTGTTAACTCCACATAACTATGCTTCTTGGAAAATTGATGCTTGGAGTAAGTTAATGGAAAAAGGATTAACTCATTATATTGATGGAACTGTTGTTGCACCATCTGATCCTCAAGCTAATCCTGTTGCTCATTTGGATTGGCTCACTAAAAATACTATGGCTCTTGGAACATTAAGGAAATATGTATCAAAAGATCTAATCTTTCAAATTGATAAGTGTAAAACAATTAAAGAAGCTTGGGACAAGTTTGGTCAATTGTATGGCCAAGTTGATGAGATTAGAGGTTATCAACTTGACAATAATCTCACAATGTTAGATCCCAAGAATTTTTATACAATCCAAGACTATGTCACTAAAGCAAATGAGCTAAGAGCACAACTTAAGGATTGTGGCATTGATAAAAAGGATGCACAGTTGGTCTACAATTTGTTGGGAAAACTTCCATCAGAATATGCAGCATTTGTTTCTAGCTTCCAAACCCATCACTTGACAGTTGGTAGTTCTTTCACTATGCCATCATTTAATGCTTTTACAGAAATGTTGATGTTAGAGCAAGCAAAGTTGATAAGCATGGGGATTCTCAAGTCTTCAAAGTCCAAGGCTTTGGTGGCTAATCAAGAGAATCAAGGGACTCAAGGAAAGGGTTCCAATAAGAAGCAGAAGCAATCTTCACAAGGAGAGAACCAACAATCTACTCCTCCACAACAAAGCTCAACTTCATCTTCTTCAAAGAAGTACAATAATTCAAGCAAGAGGGAGCAACCAACATGTGCATATTGCAAAAAGTTTGGTCATAAGGAGCATCGTTGTCATGTTAAGCAAATTGATGAGTTGAAACACATCCTTAAGAAGAATAATATCAACTTTCCAGTTGCATATCAAGAGAAGGACTCATCTCCTTCCACTTCTTCTAAGGGAAAAGGAACAACTCTCATGGAAACAACATCAAGCTCTTCTCCTTCTTCTTCATCTCAACATGAGAAACATAAGGGGCAAGCATTTCTTGCTTTTGTAGATTCCAATTCAGATAGGTGGATCCTTGATTCAGGAGCTTCACATCATATGACTTCATCCAAGGATATGTACTCTTCATTTGATTCTTGTTCATCACCACCCATTTTGATGGCCAACAACACATCTTTGGTAGTTTGTGGGAAGGGTTCTATTGACATTGAAGGTGGAGCATTTAATGATGTTCTATGTGTTCCTACTTTGTCAAGAAACATCCTTTCCATCTATCAGATCACACATAGTGGTATAGGAAAAAGTGTAGAGTTCACACCAAATTCTGTCATTGTTCGGGATTTGCATAGCAAGGCTCTTGTTGCAGTTGGGGAGGTTGATGATCATTCTCGGTTCTACACCTTCTCATATTTTGCTCCTATTGATGATTCAGTTCACCCTAGTGTGGACACACTTGAGGAGATTGAGTATGGTTACTTGAATCTTGGAGTGCTTTCTACTCCTGAGGTTCTTGAACCTATTGTTGATACTCCATCTCCTACATTGACTGATGTACCTGATGATACTTGTGTTCTGACAGTTTCAGTGCCTTGTGATTTAGTGCAACAGTGTATACCTTGTCTTCCAGCAGCAGCTTCATGGGATGACTACTTGACATACATTAGCAGTTTGTTTGTGGAGTCCTACATTGCAGATTTGGGAGACACACTTGATTATCTACATCTTCTCTTTGATGAAGGTGATTCTTCTTTAGTTGTTGCGAGGGAACACTCTGACCCTCCTTTACATGATCAGTCTTTTGAGGTTGATGTGATTGTGGATTCATCTTTACAACAGTTGGAGGAGGCCACTTTCTCTCTTGAGGAGACATCATCTTTGGAGTATGTTCTACCTTCATCCTTGCTAGATCTTGAGTTGTCTTTTTCAGCAGATGAGAGTGTTGTTGCAAAGGGTTTCTCATAGATTCTAGGAGGTGACTACAATGCAACTTCACATGGTTTGGGGAAGGCATCTTTCGGCATCAACATAGGGAACTTTGAGCAGATTTCAGAGACTTCTTACATTTTGAGGGTTCTTCCTTCTTCACTTGTGGATTGGGGAGACTTCATTCATACACCTTTAGTATTGTTTCTTCCTAAGGGGAGGAACGTTGTTTGACAGTTTTGGAGCAACTTCTTCATTCCTTCTCGAGCATCTTCCATGGGTGATCATTGTACATTGAGGGGGGGCTACCTTGTCTCTCTTCTTCTCTTGTATGGGGGGGACTTTTTCCTCACATGGGTTTTTATCCTTCTCATGCTATGTTCATAGCTTTTTGTATCTCATCTCTCTTTTGGGGGTAGTTTTTTCCCACTGGGTTTTTCTATCTTTACTCCACTTGTGAGAGATTTCATTGCATTTGTACATGGGTACCTAACATGGCCTAGTAGTCGGGACCCATCTTGCATTGTTTGCATTTGTGTACATTCTCCCTAAGTTGCACTTAAGGGTGTTGGTGTAATTAAATGTCTTGTACCTTGTCCTAGGTCATAATTACACCTTAGTTAAGTTTACTTAGGGACCACATAGGAGGTTGTTGGAGATTTTCCACTTTTGGTGGACTTGACATGTCATTACCACATCACTTCCACCTTTTGTGGACACATCATGTGATTATCTCTCCACCTTTTGTGGAGATTATCACATTATCCTTTCCCACTTTAGGTGGAGTGATAACTCTTCATTGTTGTCTCATGTCATAAGATTACGACACTTGTCATAATCTTATGCCCTCCTATGTTCTCACCTTGGCTATATAACCAAGGGGTCTCCTATGTACATTTGAACCATTATCTTATATCATTGATAGGAATATAGTTTATTCTTGTCATATTTTATCTCTCTCTTTTGTGCTTTCTATTAGGCCTCTAGATCTTGGGTGGCTACCTTCATAGCCAATTCTTACAAGGTAAACATGCGGGTCCTGGACATGCCCAAAAATTACAGGGACTAGAGCCTAATCAAGGAGGAATGGGATAATATTCATGATCCCATCGTCACAAAGAACCCTAAGTCTTTGATGGAGGAAACTTGTGAAAGGATGAAGATAAACAGTGACCCAAATTCTTTGGTGCAAAAGTTATGGTTCAAGGGGCTCCCACAGTATATGGTCTCGTTTGTGCATTATTGTCTAGAATTAGTTAATGTGGCCATTGAAAATTTCAACCCAAGCACTAACACCATTGAGGGTGAAGAGTTGAAGGTTAATATCTACCTAGGAGCTATCTAGAATATGTTGTGCATCCTTGACCAAAGCTCTAGAGTGAAAAAGATAGATCCATTCAATCCAGCAAAGAGAGAGGAAATATGAAGAACTAGACAAAAGGCTTTGTATTTTTATAAAAAAGAAACCCAAAGGCCTAGGGAAGATCAGAAAAAGCCACCAAATATTTTGGCACCACATAATTCCATCCCCATGGACATGTAGGAATCCTTCTCAATGCTGGCATTTATTTGTGGCCTGGACACCAACAAGCATGTGCAAGAGTTTCATTTGGGTTTGAGGTTTCAGTTTCATAGGAAACATTCCTTTTTTTGGTATGACTTCGCATAATTCC
Organism: Sequoia sempervirens; assembly: GCA_007258455.2. Classification (NCBI taxonomy): domain Eukaryota; kingdom Viridiplantae; phylum Streptophyta; class Pinopsida; order Cupressales; family Cupressaceae; genus Sequoia; species Sequoia sempervirens. The sequence goes on along the minus strand of VDFB02105785.1, from coordinate 210,317,865 downwards.
TCATTGATGAGATGATAAGGAAAATAAGGGACTATAAAATGCAACAGAGGTTCATGTTTCCTTCCTTCCTTGCCCATATGTTTTTGCATAAGAACCCTGATTTCTTCAAGAAACATGTGAAGTTGGCTATTTTTGATGAATCAGGAAAAAGAAGGCCAGTTTCTATATGGAATCCTCTCCTCTCCTCTACTTATGACTATTATGCATTCTCAGATTATTTCCTGGTTATGATTCTACAAGATTTGAGAGGGGAGGATGGTATTGACTGGCTCACCAAGGAACAGACATGGTATATGTAGAACTTCACTTCCAAATGTGACTGGTTTCTTAGAATAGATTTCACATTCATCTAGATGCATGGTTTCACTAGGAACCATTTTTCCTTTCGACATGTGTCACAAATTGGGTGTTAGTGCTTGAAATGTTCTAGCAAGAATCCATTATCAACTACACCTTTTGGGAAGGAGCATCCAAGAAGAAGGGATTTTTTCTCTTTCCGCTAAGCTTTTAAAATTGTGGTAATGGCCAAAAAAAAGATGCACAAGTTGTTGGAAGATAAGCTAGCTCATCTTGGGTTAGTGATGATTTATGACAAATGGAATTACAACCTGAAAAATGACTTTCCAAATGAATTTGTCAAGGTAGTGCACAACCCCTAGCCTTACTGGGAAAATAGGTAGAACATGCTAAAAGATTTGGATGATCTATTGGTTGACTTGATTCACATTCCTACAGATGACAGTAGGCCACCATGGAATAAGTTCTACTTTGCTAAGGTGAAGTAGGTTATCAAGAAAATAAGGATGGAATGAGGAAAGAATCAGAGATTTTTGGGTGTACCGTCAAGGGATCAAACAACCCGAGGCCCCTTATGGAAGTGTGGAGTTGGATGAACAATTTGATAAATTATGGAATGATGCACACACGTATTTCAACGTGAGCACTGAAAAGGATGATGAATTTGGTGAGGAGTCTGAAATGCATATAGGGAAGGGAAAGGAAAAGGAATAAGATGTTTAATCTATCTCCGCTCAGCAAAAGAGGAAGGCGACGTAGCAACATAGCCAGGTTGCTTCAAATGTGTGGATGAACATATCGAGAGCCTCACAAACACTCACCTAGACCATAGCAAGGACAAGAATGACTCAACAATAGTCAGAAACCATAAAGGTGGAGGACTCCCTACCCGTTAATAGGTATCCCACATAAGCAATTTCTGGGGAGAGTTCCCAAGAACCTGCAACAAGCTAGGAGGTCATGGCGAGCCAGGAGCCACAATCATCTAGACAAAAAGTAACATTTGTTCCCTCTTCTCTTACTTCACAATATTTGGTGTCCCCTACTGTATCCATGGTGCCCCTCACTGAAAGTGTCAGCCCTTCCTTTTCCACTTCTGTCATTATGGTTGTGGGAGGTTTCTCGCAATTCTCCCAAGTGAGACCATTTGTATTGACTCCTTCGCAAAACCTTTCACCTTTCACCACTCCCATATCCGCATCCGTTGTCTCTTTGCCCTTTACATCCACAACCACTATTGACACCCCTCCTGCTACCACTATATCAAGCACAACTAATTCCACTTAGTGGATGGAGTCCATCACGACTTTGCTATAGCCACAACACCCAATGAGTCCTCATGTTGCATCACAAACTGAGCTTTGGTATATTCCTCCTTTCTCCTCGCAGATAGTCACTCTCTCAGAGAAGGAAACATCTGAGACCACTACCCTCACATTCCCTTTTTCCCTACCTCTCAGTGCACCTTTCAAAGGTGGGCTAGTTCAGTCGCCAACCCAATTTATGGTGCAAGGAAATAATACAAAAGAAGCATAGGCTCTCAGAATCCAAAAGTGAAAGGCCAAGGATGCCAAGAAATCGGTAGAGTTGCAGGTGTATACTATTTACAATGAAGCTTAGAAATCAATCCATTTCATAGCCATGTATCCGAACATCATCAAACTGCAATGGGAGATGTGGCCTGACGATTACAAAATATTCGCCATGGGACTCGATATGAGCATAGCCTGACCACAAGACAAAGTTGAGCTCATGGAAGAAATTCAGCGGGTGGTGACCATTGACTTCCTCAAGTCTGGTCACCAACTAAAGAAGAAGGAAAAGGAGCTAAAAGTTGTGAAGCATAAGGTCGATGTCCTCGTGGCGAAGGAAAAAGTGATGGAAGCAAAAATTGCATGCTTATCAGAGAGAGCATAAGAAACATAGGTAGAACAGAATAAAATCCAAGAGGAACTTGCAAAGTTCCAATCTGTTGACCCGACCTTGGTCGACGCGATATGGCAGAGGAACCAAGCCTATCAAAACAGGTTAGATTTGGCAGAGCAAGCGTTGCAAGAAAAGAGTGAGGAGTTTGAATGATAGTATGATCAATTCAAGCAACAAATACAATAGAGGGATGTGGAATTTGAGAATTGAAAGGCCCAATTAGAAAAGTAGCTTCAAGAAATGAAGTCTTCCCTTTAAACAAAATTAGCAAACAAAAACTAGGCTGAAGAAAAATGATTCGCCAAATGGAGGACTTTATCAAAACAACTTGTGTCTATAAAGAAAAGGATCGTGGAACTAACACAGGATGTCAGATCAAGAGATGCAGATATTTCCCTTCTAAGAAGTGTTCCCCAAGCCCCTACTTCCTAGCCAGATCTCATTTTAGTGGCTTAGTAGCTATATGTTTCATACTGGGAAAAGGTCAAGGCCTTCTTCCTGGCACTACAACTGACACTCCAATTTATGTCGGAGGTGACAAGCTTGGATAGGGAAGTTTGTGTAACAATTGAGCAGTTCCCACAGTTTATTACAAAGAGGGTTCCTAAGGAAAAAAAATTGCTAAATAAGTTGTACATGGTCTCAGATGAAGACTTAGCAAGGGAAAGGATCGACGATCTAAAGGATGCTACCAAAATGGTGAACAAGTTCATCCATTGCCACTCGACTATCCTTCGTGCTAGTGCATGCATGGCCCCTTTGAGCCAGACTATGGATATCATACAGGAGAAATTCTCCTAGATAACTGAGATGGGCTTGTCCTCCCCATTTCTTGTAGATCAGTTGGTGGCCACAACAGAACAAATTGCAATGAAGATTGAAGAGAAGCAGCATGGCACATCCACTTTCTAGAGCTTCAACCAACCCCCTACCCTAGTAGATATTGAAGGTGTCACTCATCAAATTGTGCTACTACTCTTCCAACTTGAGTCCAGGGTTGGTTTATCTGCAATGCTTCCTTACAAAGAAATGATCGACTTGAGTGGAGTGCAAGAGAATCTATGCAACATATCGACACCATCTGAGGCTGACTGGCTTCCTCTATAGGATGATCTCTCTAAGCTCTAATTTTGTCATCCTATGGATGGGGGTCTGGTATGCAAACTAGAGAAAATTTTGGGTTCCTTGTACCGCAAGAGAAATGCCCCTGGTAGTCACCAAAAGCTATGAATATAAAATTCCTTGAGCTCCCTTCAGGTGGTTTTTTTTTGCTAAGTACCAACTCACACCTCATATATTTGAAATGTTCCCCTTCACTTCTCAATCAAGCCTCTGTTTGGTAAACTCTATTGGCTGCCACCATGTGCCCACCAGGTGCTCCTCGCAGTGATTTCTTCTTTTGCTCTTCTACTAGCTCTAACCATGCTTCCATGTGTCGTCAACATGGGAACTTCAAGGCTACTTCCCTTCACTTTTTAGTCGGGCCCCATCTGTGTGCCATGTAACTTTCATCTGCATACACTTTTGGGCAGACACCACAGTTGGAGCCAATAGTAAAGAATGCCACCATGTGTCTTCCTAGCACAAGCTTTCATCACAAGAAGGGAGAAATGAACCACAGGTTGTGAATTTCCCCCACACATCTCCTCGATGGGGTTTCTAATGAGGGGAAGGATGGAGCGAATAACAAGTTGTGACATACTACCATGTGTTCTAGCTGCCTCCACTGCGAAGTGACACTTGTCTGCACAATTTTTTTTTTGGGACCACTACCATCATTCACAGGGGATGCATTTGGCTGGGGAACGACCATGTTCTATGGCCTGAATCTTTTTTGTTGCAATGGCCAAAGGAGATCATTGTTGTAGACATCATTGCTTGAGATACGAGATTTTTTTTGTTACTAGTCCTAAAGGTGGTGGGATTTTTAGCTACATATACTACTTCTTTCTTTGGAAGAAGAGTTCAAAAGACAAAAAATTTAGGGAAAGACTCCAGGCCTGTAATATTGTGTTTTATATTATTGTGTGAGACTCTCAAATTGTGCCATTGTTCGACCTTTCTATTTTTCTTAAGCTATTTGATAAAACATTAATATTTTGCAATTATTGTCCTGAATTGTTTATTTACAGAACTTCTATGATTTTAATACAAGTTGCTGGTTTAGATCATGTCTTTAATTCCTCTTTTCAGTGGATGTGTGTGAGAATCATTTTATGTCATTAAATGAATTGTTCAGGTTTTATCTTTGTTTTTTTTTATTTTTGGAACATAGCAGATTGTTGATCGAGCCCTTAAATCAAATCCCAAAAGATAGATTTACTGTGCCTGTGTCTACTCCTTGGTGCATCAACTTAGTTAGATCTTTATTTTTTATATTTTCATCCTTTTTCCATTCCAAAACCACAATTACAGAAGAAGCCAACTTCTTTAAAAGCCCAAAGGTTACTCAGTTTAGCACAATTGGTCCCCCCATTAACTAAGTTTCCCATAAAGCTTTTACCTTGCCAATTTTTGGCATCAACAATGACCATCTCTATCATGAATATAATACAATGATACCATTGAAGGATACCATAAAACATATTTTATAGGCCTACCAGGAAATGGTATATAATCAACATAAAATTCTTGATAAAGTATAGTACAAAATCATACCATATTCCATTTTAGGGTAGACTACATCGTAGGTCAACCCCTATATACAAAGTTAAAACCTTTCCATGGAGAGTTTTATTTATATAGATGGACCTTTACAAAATAGTCAATGTATGACCTCTTTTAATATAGTTTCCTTACGATTATCACAACATTGATTCAACCTACAATTATAGGTCTATATGGACATTTCTCTAATAACATTTAAGTGTCTTAGCCTATATTTTATCACAACTAATAGGAGAATACCCTTTACAGGGAAATAAAATCCAAATTTCCAACCCAGAACATTGATCCAATATATAATCTTAGTGTTCCTTAAATAAGATATAAAGAACATTGAAGTATTGGTTATTAATCAAGTGTGTATGTGTGGGTATAATTATATGTTATAGATCTCTATAAAAGTAACCTTATTTCAAATATTTAAAGATATCATTGACATATTTACTCAAGCTCAGTGTACAATTATTCCCACAAGAAAGACATAATTTTGCATCCAATATTCATATGTACACAACCTTCACTAGTAAAATAATATAAATATTATTCATCCATTACAGAGAAAACAAATTGTTTAATAAATTACTTCAATGAAACCAAAAACATACAAAATATAGAACTTTCTCATTTAGAAGGAGAAGATATGTGATTCCTCTTGAGAACTACAAGATATTGCAAAATGAGAAAACTTAAGACTGAGGAGTTTAAGATAAATACCATAATCCCTCATGTATACATTGAACTTCATACCAATTTGATGACCTGGAATTAATCTTCACCAAGGAAAAGAAATCACGTGCATAGATTGTAGATTTGATTCTTACCTCTACCTTTCCCCCCTTGTATATTCTACTATTATTGAACCCTACTACTTTTTTCCTGAGAAAAAGAACCTCCCACACCCTTTCAAATCCTTCCCTTTCTCTTTTCGTCTACACCATAGTCTCCCTTCTTCTCATGTCCACCTCTCTTTGGTGGATTTCTTCATACCAATTGCATTTACATCCAAGTTTTTTTTTCTTTCCATCATGCCTTTCATTTTTCCTTTTATTCCTAAAACAAAGCTCTAATTGGCATATTAATAGAGGATTGTGAGTATTTTTCCCTCTTTCACTTCTCCCCTATTCCCTTCCTTTGTATTTCTTCTTTAAAAAAATCCTCTATAAGTTGTATCCTTCCTTATGCTTTGGTGGATGTCCATATCTTTTTTTTCTTCCTCCACAAAACACTAGCCTTATCCTTTTCAAGGCTCATGCATAGTTGGCTCCCATTTCCTCATAGGTGGGGAGGACAATAGCTTTGGAATGTGACTTCATGCCTACCAATAAAATTTTCTAAAGTTGTTTCAAAAAATCCATTTTCTCTATATTCCACAACCTTTGCACTCCATGAGACCATGTTTCTTTGAGGGGTTTTCTCCAACCTATACGTGGCTTCCACTTCAACTCCACTTCACTTCTCCTCCTAAAATTAAAGCCTCTTCTCTTATCAACCTCTGCTACTATATTCTTATTGCATAATTTATTTTCCTTCCAAGAAAATCTTCCATCCTCTTTACATGCCATTTCCTTGAAGTCTCTCTCTCTACATTTTTTTACAAATCTATGTGTGTTTCCTCCTTTCCACACCCTTTCTCTCACTCCACTTCCAAAAAAATCCTTGAATTCGTAGATAAGGGATCTCAAGTGGGGTTTAAAATTGTCTAAAGGAATCTCTTTTTTTATGTGATTTTTCCTTGGATAGCTTAGATAATTGGGGTGCCATTCCCTGTAGCCATCCCCACCTTACTTGTGCCATTCTCTTAAATGTAAATTGTCTCCTTAATTTATTGTTTTCTTGGAGCAAACAACTCCCACAACTTTATCCAAATTTGTCTCCTCATGTTTTTTTTTATTGAAATGTTATTTAATTTATATTTTATTACCCACCCAATGCTCAAGTGAAAGTGTCCTCTTTTATAGGGATGTGACATTCTAGTCAACCTTTTAAATTTCATTTCAAAAATACAATTAAATATTTTTACATAGAACCTCACACAATCATATATTAAAAAATAAAATCTATAAAAATATTTTTGATTCCAACATATTAATATTTTCACAAACACATTATAAGAATTATAAATACTAAATAAATGGGACCCATGAAGAAATGAGAATCCTATTTTAAATTCATTCATGATTTAAATAAGTAGTCTATGTAAAGCACATATATTTATTGAGATTTAACAACACAAATATATAAAATTAGAATCAATTTGGATAGTGTAGAAAAGTGTACTCCTTTCTGCTAGAAAGAGATCTTGGAGAAACCAAGACCTACATGCCATACCCTTACCATAAATATTTGATGGAAAGTATGCCTAAATCCCCCATAAAATTATGGATATGGGTTTGGATCCGTTCCAAGGGATAAAATGACAGTAATAAGTATGGGTGCCACAAAATCCACTCGCAGAGGCCAGCGAATGTATTGAATGTTGTCCTTGAAGTCAAGAAGTTGAAATAAGTAGCTAATGAAGTGGTTCAAAAAATAATGGTATTTCCCAAAAAACACACCAAACCCATTGAAAGATTGGGGCATTGGGCTTGAAAAGAAACCTTTGCATCATTAAATGGTTTGAAACTATGGAAAAGAGTAGCTTCGTTCAGGATCGAGCCTTGGGCCTACTTCACACTACTTGTTTCATATTGGAATCAAGCCATTAAAGATCAAGATTCAAGAGAACCACCTATTTGTATCAAAGTAAGGAAAAAATAAGGAAGAGGAACGAGGGAACTGTGAAGTCCGAAAAGGTCACCCTTTTTGGGCTTCAAAGGTCAGGGATGAGGCTTACGCCTTATAGAAAATGTGAAAAGGGTAAAAGGGAAGATTGAAGTTTGAAAGGATTCATCTAAATTTAGAGAGAAGAGTTACCTCTTACCAAAGAAAGGTAAGAGGTAAAGGAGAAGGCCAAAGCACGATGTCTAAAAACCCAACACTTCGTTGATTTTTTGAAGGAAGGAGTGAAAGTGGAAGGAAGAAATGTGGAAGGTGAAATTACGATGTCCAAAAGCCAAAGATGAGATTTTGGGGGTGGTGTGTTAAGATGAAGGATTACACCTTTCTTGAAAGCATGGAAATCAGTAAGAGGGAAGATCAAACCCTGAAATCCGAAAACACAAGACTTAGACAAACCTTGAAATGACTTTGCTTAGGTTTTAGGTGTCGAAAGGTAGGCTTATGGATTACCAGAATAAAGTGGTAAGGATTAAGAGGTAATGTTTAAGTTTGACACCCAAAGATTCACAAAATAAAATGGGAGAATATGGAAGAAGTAAGAGGGAAGCCCAACCCTCCAAGTCTAAAAACACAACACTTAGGGAAATCTTGAAACATTTAATTGGGCTTCGGTGATTAGATGGTAGGCCTAAGGCTTACCAAAGGGAAGCATTAAGGGTTAAAGTGTAAGGTTCATGGCCAAAACCCAAAACACTTAGCAAGAAATGGAAGGAAAAGGAGCGGGAGTGATGAAGAAGGCATGTGAATAGAGATGTAAGGAAAGGCCCAAAATCCCAAAAACTTAGGATTTAGCCAATTTTAGGAACCTTCACTTGGAGAATTCATGCAAGATGGCCCATGTAGGATCGAGCTCAAATTGGTTATCAAGGAAGGGTCATCAAAGGGCGGCACGAAATTTCAATAGGTAGTAGTGGAAATTTTTTCTAAAATGGCACATTACATTCCTTATAAGACTAATGATGTTGTGCATGTTGCTGAACTATTTTTTAAGGAGATTATGAGGTTGCATAGATTACCAAAGAGTATAGTTTTAGACATAGACACCAAGTTCATTGGATACTTTTGGAGGACATTATGGAAGAAGATGAAGATATGTTTGAATTTCAATTCAATGTACCATCCATGAATATATAAACAATAGAGGTTGTAAACATAAGTTTAGGTAACTTGTTAAGATGTTTGGTTGGAGATAAAAGAGGAAATTGAGATATGATTTTACCACAAGAATAATCAAACCCTATGAAAATAAATGAAATCATAAAGGAATGATAAAGAAATAACATGGAAGTGTCATGAACTCACCAAACCCTTGTTGTTGAAGTCTGAAGATATGTCACTAGCTGCTCCAAGATGATTGAATGCTTGATTGAATGATTAAGGATACTAGAATACTTGAATTATATGATGGATTAAATGCATGAATGAATGGGGCTTAAAATGAATAGAAAAACATATATTTATACACAATTATGCCCTAATTTCCCAAAAATACATCACAGGCCAACCTAAGGTCTTAATGAATAAAAAATTGAAAGAAATTTGAATTTATTTTGAATTTTGTGCCAAGAGGGACTCATTCGCCACCCATGGAGAATGGATCCCACTCTAGGAAAGCAAGTGGGTGTCGGGAATTAAGTTGTATTTAATGATGTTTTTTAGGTTTATATTAAAAAAACACACTTAATTAAGGCCTATAAGTGCATAAAGGGTCCAAATAAAGCATAAGAAAGGTGTATTTAGTGATGACAAGTCTAGAAAAGTGTGGAAGTTTGTTACAAGACTTTACAACACTTTAGAATAAGACTTGGTAAGGGATAAAAATGGAATATTTAGATGAATTATAAGAAGAATAGTCTATAAAAGTGTATTAATGTGTCACAACACTTCACAAACCTTCACAAGACATCATAAACTCTTAATAATTTAAATATTCAAGACCTAATGTGAGTGTATAATTTACATTACAACATTAAATCTAAGAAAAATAGGCCAAGCATCAAAGGAAAAAGACCCAAATGATTGTGAAAATGTCCAAAGATTCATTTTTCTATGGTACAATCATTCATAATTTACACCATAAAAATTGCATGAGATGTAAAGGAAGTGCTTTTATTCTATATTTAGTTATTCATTCCATAATGTTTCATACATTTGTTGCAAAAGAAAAGTATAGAATTGAACAATATTTGCACAAAATGTTGTTTTATATTCATTGAGATAAAAGGAAGAATCAAGTGTCCCACACAAGCCGTGGGAATAGTTCAGCCAATAGAACACAAGGAGTGCACTACACTACTGAAGATAAAGAAGGAAAGAAGCTCATAAGAGGGAACATAGCTATCATTTCCTGAAGTGTCTTCAAGTTTCCTTCAATGTTGTTCATTCCTCCTTGCTCCTGAACTCCAAGTGAACCTAAAAATGATTGTGCATGCTTTGTTAGAGCTCAGTTTATGAATCCTCCTATATTATCTATCAACAGTAATGTAGAACATTGCTTGTGGTGCATTGAATCAATTGAGAAAAGATAAGAAGTGTGCAAGAGAATACAAAGGAGGAAACATCACAAGAACATTGAACTTATTTTTTTTTAATCTAACATTGTTTTTTCCTATGTAGGTATAGGAAAATTCATGTTGTTGATTTTCTTTGAAGACTTATAGCATGTGGTGTAAAACAGGCTCCCACAAGGGTTGAGCTCGGCATGTTGCCCCTTAAAATTCAAGAAGGGGGTTGAGAAAAGAAACAAATTCATAATTTCACAAAGGAGATATGCATCTAAAGGACTACATCACAAGTTTCCTAAGAGCTCAAGCAATTGATCATTGAGGACAATCAAGTCTGGGAATGCAATGAGTTGATGATCATAAATGATCAATTTCTCACATAGACCATCACAAGGAGTACATCATCATGAAATATGATAGTGAATAGGCATACATAATGCCAATCAAAAAGTGGCAACTAAAGCAAATGGAGAAGCTTCAAAACACCATCATCAGGTGTTTCTTATTTCAAAAACTTCTATGCAAATATCAAGATTCACATCAACTTTAGCTGCCCTAGAGAAATAAAAATGCATGAAAAATACAGAGGGAAACTTTCTCTCCATCAAGAAATGAAATTACAAGTGGCTGCAAGTGAAATATGAAGGCCAAGGTATGAAGGGAAAAGAAGTTATTGTAATCTGTGTACAATTTTTTTGAGTTGAATGTAACTTGAAACAACATCACTAATGCAAATAGATTGCAAAAAATCAAGTCTTGTTTCAGTATGATTTATGGTACAAATATAAAAGAGGATCTCATTGCATTGTTCCATGAAACTGTGGTAAAAGTGGAACTTCAAGTGCAATTTTCTGAATATTCAATTGCTTAGAATGGGTGACAATGAACAACAAGTGACATGCAGATGCATCATGATGGCTGAATGCAACATTGCAAAAAGTAAGTAAACATAATAGATGTAGCACCATGCAGTACATTTGAGTGTAAGTAGAGTGTTTTCTGTGTGTGCTTCCTAAAGCAAGTGAGTGCAAATACTATGGCAACCATGTTAAATAGTGAATGAGAAAGTGCATGGAGAGTATGAGGAAACATGTTTTTCTAATAAGCAACTAAAAAGTATCAAATGGGACTTGAGTTTCATTGTGTTTTATGTAGTACAAGAAAAATGGGAAGCAAGCAATTGTTAACAACCTATGCATTCGAAAGGAAAGAATACAAATTCCATTGGAGCATCATGTTCTTCTAAAAGTAGATAGTACAAGGAAATCAACTTGCTTCATTAAGAAGAGTTTATGAGTGAAGTAGAGCTTTCATTTTGAAGAGAAACGAGTGAAGCCACAGTGATATGCACATGAAAAATGAAATCATTTTTTCTTTTCAGAATAGTGAGCCAATGCTAAAATAACGATAGGGTTTCAAAGAAAAATGAAACAATGGTGACTTTCTCATAAAAAACCAGAAGAGTTCCAATATTCAACCTTGCTTGGAATGGCTTAAATTTTGGTTCTTATTCAAGAAAAAGCAAAGGAGTAATGTTGCTTTCTAAAAAAAAAGGAATTTGTAATGCAAAGAAACCCAATTGATGCTCTCATGGCTGCGGCCTGAGAGATTTTTTCATCACAAATGGTGATACCCACTTAAGGCTTTTGCTTCAAAATACAAATGAAAAAGTAAATGGTAGGGTTTCAAGTTTATGCCAATGAAACAACTCAGAAAAATGAAGGAAATGAAGTGAGTGGCCGTAGCCATGAAGGGTTTTACAAACCTAGAAAATGATAAGCAAATACAAGAAATTCCTCCATTCAACAGTAATATCATTTTGCTATCACGGGTTGAGCCCAAGAAACTAAGTTATCTTTTGCATAAATAAGGGAATGCACAAGTGTGGCTGCAACCTATGCAAGGCTAAACTCAAAGATTCAATCATTTCTCCCACAAAACCTATAGATTATTCACTTATTTTTTTGTGAAATAGGCTCAAATCGAGCCTATTTAAGAGGGAAATGTACAATGTAGAAAGGAATTGAAGCTTACCCTATGTTTGGAATGGAGAGATACTCTCAAATCCATGCACAAATGCATCTCAAATACTCATAACCAATCTCTCATGGTGGCCAATGTAAGCAACACATCAACAAAGCACACAAAAGAAAGAAAAATGCATCAGAAAACTAGTCATGGTCGCAACCTAGAGGCCCAAATTTTCTTCAAAATGGAGTTAAAATACCTCAAAGTGATGAAAAATATCTTACCATCGAATTCAAGAGAATATTCAACAAAGATGGAAAAGAAAGCAGCTTGAAATGGTGAAGTTCGAAACTCCAAACCCTAGTCTCCATGGTAGCTCGAGCATAGCTCTTCTTTTCCCAACTTGGCCGATACAAATGATGAGGAATTAGGTATTGGTGTGAGTTTTGATGTTAGGGCTTCCTTCATTCCCTAAGTCAAATGTGATTTTTATCACATTCTTTTAAAGAAATCAAATTATTTATTAATGCCTTGTTACCTATGATGCCTAGGTTGAGCCTTTCCTTAGTAAATTTTTCTTGATTTTTGAAGAAAACCAAACTAAATTCATATCTTTCCTTTTTATTTTAGGAGAAAAAATATGCACCTTAGCTCCTATTCACTAGGTCAATCTGCGTATGTGCCCTAGTTGCTTGGAGGAGATATGATCCATGGTCAAATTTTATGTTTTTTTATAGAAAACTCAAGTATATAGGATCCTTTGCTTAGATATATTTATTTTTCCAAAGTATTAAATTTTACTGAAAATTGCAAAAAATTAGAATATTTGAACTTGAACTGCAAAAATAGACATAATAGGAAGGGTTTCTATTTTGTTTTCTGAAACTACAAGTGTTGTAAAACAACATTAAGGTAATGTTTCTATAAATTACCTTAATGTCTATTATCGTTTAAATGCAGTTGATGTACTTGAGTCTTCACTAAAGCTTTCTATTTTGATTTGAGTTCACTTGGGTGAATTTGGAAAAGAGGAGGCAAACTGAACTTTCTATTTTCAGTTTTGAGCTATTTGTACCTAATTTTGTGGATTTTTTGGATCGATCCTTCAGAGGTGGGAAGTTTCTATCTTTTTGATGTTGTTTGGAGTAGTTTATGACACTATTTTTTAGGCTTTTCCCTTGAGCTTGAAAATGGGAAAAATTTTCTATTCAGAGATGGAGTGAAGTTTATTTTTGGCTATTTTTTCACTATTGTGACACTTGGAGGATATAAGTTGGAGAAAATTTTGATTTTTCTCAGTTTAGATTGATGGTTTCTTGCTCTCATATTCACTCAGAGAGTTTTGTAAACTTGTTCTTGTACTCAGATTCTGGATTTGTCACTCCTTCATTTCAATAAATAATAGGACTTCCTTTCTCATTTTCTTGTCTCAAATCTATAGTCACAATTTGATGTTAATTGTGATTCAAATGCATAATCCTCTTTATGTCTTGTCATTATAAGTTTGTTTGCAAGAGTTTCATGTGATATAGGTTGCATTCTTTGTTCTACTTAATTAACCTCTATGCAAATCACTATTTGATCATGTGCTTCTAGGGTGGGATTGTGAGAATCAAAGTTTTAGAGATATTGTTGTGAGTGGAAAATTGTTAGAATCTTCATATTGTTGGTGAATCACCTTAGGTTTAGAAATTTTGTTTTCAATTTTTTCCTTCTAGCCCTTTTCTTTGAAGGTCTATTAGATTAGGTGGTTTACTAGGGGAACTAGCCTACTCTGGAGATTCGCTCTCACCTAAAAATTTACCCACAAATATGAGAGCATTTCTATGTTGGAATAGGATAGGCAAGTCTAACTTGGCTAAGGGTGCAATCCTGATTGCCAACAGGAACACCTTCTTTGCAGGTTTGAGGACCTGTGAAGTGCTTGCAACTTATAGGATTTTTCCATCATTGGTTTGCGGGCCTTCGATTTACTTTTCTCAATTTCATAGTTTCACAAAGCTATGGAGTCCTTTGCCTGCCCTATGATTTCGAGCTTACCAAATCACGGTCTACTTCCTCAATGATTTAGGTATACACTTCTAACTCTTTGATCTACTTTACCAAACACTCATCGATACTCGTGCTCACTAAAGTGGGGGGGAAATGTATAGGAGCGAATTTTTACCCCTTATTTAAATTCCACTTTTGCATACCCTCACCTTAGGATATCAAACCCAAAGGTAAAATTCCACATCATCCACCTACCTTCCATCCACTTGGCGCATGTTGTGAATGTCGATGGGGGAATTTTTTTCAGGGATGCGAGCTCAACATGCAAACATCTACATGACACTGTCATCCATGATAGATTCCCACCTCTACAACCTGCAAGGATGTTACACTTCTCATTTGGGATGAATTGTAACACCTTTGTATGACCAACCAACTCAAAAATGGCCCCTTCTCTTCCATTTTTGTTTTCAAACACATTCATTTCACAATCACTTCATCCTCGTAGCAATTCATGATCCTTTACCCACTCATTCATTCATTCTTCCAAGATTTTCTAGCAATTTGATACATTCTCTCAAAAAAATTTCAAAACTCCATTGAGCATTGGAACAAGAAAGCTTGTTACTCCATTAATTACATCCTTGTACGTGTGGTTCTACCATAGAAGCTATGATTTTTGAGTCTTGTGAGACCTCCCTTCATCACTATTATGGCCCTGTTGACTTTTCCAAGCTTGTTGATTGCATTCTCCCTTCATTGGCCTTGAGATCCTTTGGGCAAAGGTGGTATCACTTCATTTTCCTTTTGTGGTTTGATAGAGTAGCGTAGCATCTCTTTTAGTGTTCAGTACTTTCCTTTCTATTTCCTTTATCATACTTTCTACTTTGTGGCTTTTTTGGCTATCCGTGGAGGTGGAAACACCAAAGCTGGTGTTTGACTGAGGCAAATCCTTATACAACCCAAAAATTTTCCCCTCTTGAATGTGTGTAGGTGAATGTGTGCTTGGAGCTCACTAGAAAACTAAAACTTAGTGAGTTGATATTCTTCACCCTTGTCTTCATCTACTTGCTTTATCTTTTACGTAACTACTTTTCATACTTCATAATTTTATTTATTTCATTGAAACTAGCTAGCTAGGTAGTTAGTAGGTTTTTATGCTTTTCACATTGCACTTTACATTTTATGGCTATATGGATGCTAGTGTGCTAGAGAGATTCTAGTGTGTTGCACTATCGTCCTAGACCCGCACTACCATCCTCAGATAGAGAGCTATTTGAGGTGCAGTCTAAACTCCAAAAGTTGGATTGTCTAGCCCATTTTGGACTCTTGAATCTGCAGAGTGACAAAAGCACTCGAGAGTGCTCTTCATTCTTGATTTTTGTCCTAAACACCTGTTAGCTTGAGGTAAGTTAGGGTATCCCTCCACTCTTGGCTCTCCATGACCTAGAGCCTTGGTGTGGTTGGCTCCCCTCTCTTACAAATTGGCATACCTATGCCATTTTGAGGGGGATACCTTCAATATTATTCAGTAAGAGGACAATACTCAACATGATGATACTAACTAATCTACACATCCTATATATACAATTCTTATGCCATGGATGCCACCTAGGATGACTTAGATACTATTGGTTGACAAATTTATCTTTTAAATTTTTTTACTGAAATTGACTCCATTCTACCCAAAATAAAGACTAAATTGATCACCAATAGTTGGAGAGATAATCATTGCATTGGTGATGTTCCTCTAAATTTTAAGAGTTACAACTCCCTCGCATGATTTGAATTTGGATTTTTTAACTTTAAAGAAAATGGGGTATGCTTTTAACCAAAAGGTGGGAATGGCAGACTAACACCAACCCATAATAATGGAACAAATACAATTGAAATAAACTTCTAAATTACTAATTGAACTAAAAGTATATTTACAAGCTACTAATATCATGACTCAAAGATCAAATTACTAATAGCTAGCTGACTCGACTCAAATAAATCTTGACATCCACTAAATATATATGAATGAAACACCATGAATAACAAATCCTAAAAGAGAAGGAATATCCTAACGCTTATCAAAGCTCATAGATTTACTCATAGATGCTAAGTAATTCATTCAAATTTACTACTCAAATAATAAAATCCTTCAAAAAGTAATCAAAACTATAAAACGTGATCCTTATTTAGATTGGCTCTCACTCATGCATCATAGTGCAAGGGGGATTGAATTTCAAACACCTGCACCATTGGTTCAAAGCATATTTAAAGTTTTACTATGTAACTATCACCAAAATATTGAAAGAATCTGAAACCAATTCTCTAATTGAATCATAACTAGAGATTTCATCATAACATGCATAGTTAAAATAATTTCCAAGAAAATGAAAAGATACCTATTGCAGAGGTGGCTAGGGGTTCAGATCAACAAAGGCTTCCTTCAATGCTAGCATTTTTTTTAGTGGATGAGCTACACATGCATTATAATCCATCAATTCCTACATGAAGGGATTAATCTCAATCTATTGAGGAATGATAATGCTCCTTGTTATCAACTTCCATAATGCCTTGTTGTCATAAATATCCTCCACCTTGGTGGTGATGTTGATAGGAGAGTCCTCATGCAAGGATAATGCAGAATCAATTTTGGCTAACTTCTTCAACATTTCTTTGTCTAAAACCTATTCTTCTGACAAGGTATCAAATACCCTCAAGAACTAATCCTTTAACTCCTCAATGGTAGAAAGGCCTCTATGATCACTTTTCATCACCTAACATCCAAAATTAGAGAAATTTTTAATTGAAATTCTTGTTGAGGTAGTTGCACTCCATCAACTTATTCTATTCTGGAAGGTTTGACTTTATGACAGTAAGTTTCTATTCTATGCTCTTTTCCACATCACGATCTTGGAATCATCTTTAGATGGGATAACCTTCTCAATAGAAGATTTCTCCATTCCCATTGACAAAATATCAACAAGTTCTTTATTAGTTTGTCACCAATGAGATTCCTCTTATTTGCAATTAACTATCTATGACTTAAGGAAATTCCTTAATAGCGAACATTTATCATACACCCTTTTCAACTTTTCAATCAAAGGAGGACCCTTTACCTTAACATTTAGCATTCATTGTTTAGAATCCCTTCCATAATGGGTGTCCCTTTGTACCTCACTCATCATTTAATTTCCAGCCAAAAAATTGGGATTGAAAGAGGGACTTGATTAATTAAGGGGTTGAGGGAAGGATCTAATAATGTCCCGAGACAATTAGAGAGGAGTTTCAGTTCTTACTTCAATTCATCTTTATCTATTTTTTCCTTCTCCATTCCATCTACCAGCTTGGAGGCAGTGGCCTAAAAATTGTGAACATCCCTATCTCTACTAGGTAGGCCTAAATTTATCTTAGTTATGTATTATAGCTAGTTATGGTAGCCTAAATAGGATGTTTTTGCATAGAAGGCTAATTGGTCCCCATGAACAAGTGTCTAGTGTTGTCATCCCCTATTAACCTTGAGGTAGTGTTTAACTTCTTGACCTTAAGGGTCATGTGAAAAACTTTCCCAACTACATTATCATTTGGTAAATCAAGAGGCATTATTTTTCTCTTTCAAGATAAGGTGTTATCAAGCCAGGAAGGTGTTGAAGTCATAGCATTAGAATTTTGAGAACAATCTAGTGTGGAAAATTGGAGAGCTCTTTACAAAGGGGGAGTTTTGAATAGAATTCATAAATTGAAAGAGAAAGAGATAAGAGATTTACCACTTTGTGTGTTCTTCGCAGCCACGTCTTCTAGTTGATTTTTTTCTCCTCCTAAATACCAACATTTTCTCTTCTAGTTTCATATTCTTGTTTATTTTCATTTCCTCCCTACCATTAGTTTCCTTTTCTACATGTTCTTCAATATCAACATCAATGTGAATATCCTCTCCACATGTTTACTCAAGGCCCTTTCTCCTTTTGAGTGGATCTCCTCCACTTCTAATATAACTTGGGAATGATGTATTCAATGGTGGCAGAGGAGTTGATATAGTAGAAGATGCACCAACTTGACCTATATTAGCTTACCCTCTAGCTCCCTTCTTGTCTCTAGGAGGGGCCTTGGAAGTTTCCCCTTTCTTCTTAGCAAGCCATTTCTATGTCCTCTTTAACATCATAGTAGTCCTAGCATGTAAATACTCAAGATATTTACTGGTCCAATAAATTGGCATTAAATGTTGTATTTGAATTTTATTGACATAAACAGGGTCAACTAGGTTGGACCCTTCATCATCAATTCCTCTAATATCCCATCTCAATTTAAAATTGTAAATCCTTCCTAGGGACAACCTCATCCATCTCCTATTCCTTACTTGAAAATCATTAACACAATAATCCCAAAATTCCTCCAAATGTGGCATATGGTAAAAAGAAGGACCTAGATGAAGATATTCCTTGCAAAGTTTTTGCTATCAGATGGGAACCTCCTTTCATAGGTAGAGATAGTATAATTTGTAACTTATCCTTTCCCAAATTAATGGAATTTCACTAAGACTTACATTGATAGTATCCCAAGATGATGGGAAAAAAAATTCCAACCTTCTTCCTCTCTACACATCTATTATTGAACTTTGTGTTGGGAGTTGAGCTAGTCATTATTCCCAAAAGGTCGACGTGTCAGGAATCTACTAGCATCCCACATTAAGGATCCATGGGAGGATATTAAACCATTTCATGAATCATGTGGTCAGTGCTAACTGAGGGGTGGAAGATTCAAGCTTCCAATAACCCCACATCATGACAATGAGATTCAAACTAGCAACCCCCACTCTGATGCCACTTGTTGGGAGTTGAGTTGGCTGTTATTCCCAAAAGGCTGACCTATTAGGAATCCACTACCATCCTAGATTAAGGATTCATAGGAATCTAAATTAAACCATGTTGCAAATCATGTGGTCAACACTAATTGATGGGTGGAAGCATCAAGCTTCCAACACTTTCAAATCTATTGATATAAATCTATCAAGATAAATTTATCTTCAACATACGTAGGAAGTTCCATCAAACTCTTTGACTCTCAAATAGTTAAATTTTTAAAATTGAATGAAAAGGCTACCATATTTGGTAACTAACTAAAAAACATTCAGAGAAACCTTGTAGCCTAAATCACCTTGTAGCCTCCTAAACAATCACATAGTAAACACATCATTCACCCTTTAAAAAATTTTGTAGCTCTTCTCAAGCTGCAAGTCTAGATAATAGTCATAAATTTGTATCTTCTAATTGTAATACTTTACAAGTTCTAATCTTGTCTCTAGGGTCTGGTAAATGCTAGGGCATCGAAAAGGTAAGATGACATGTAGAAAAAACTATTGCCACCATTTCATTTGAAAAGTAATATTCTTGGATTTTGTGAATGAAGTCATGAAATATAAGTCATCACCCATTGGTAAGTTTCTCTAGCATTCTTTAATCCAAATCTTATGACTACATAACAAAAATTACGTCAACGGGTAGTAAAGGTTGTGTAATGCTAATATTTTGGGTCAATATGGATCTAATTATAGTCTTAGAATCCATCCATGATGAATAATAAGGCCTAGCCTATAGTCAAGTCTACAATCACATCAATATTAGAAAATGGAAAATCATCATTAAGAGAGGCCTTATTGAGATCATGAAAGTCAATGAAAATATGAATTTGATCATCAATTTTACTAATGATAATGAGATTTGATATCCGGGTATGTGCAGGATCATCATGGAAAAAACATGCCCTTAAGTGGCAAAAAAATTAGAAAAATAAGAGTTAGGCAACTTGAAGTAAACATTTGAATAAGTTATCTATATTATTTAAAAAATATGTAAGAATAGAATATGTAGAAAATTGAATGTAGTTTCTAAACTACTAGGTTTGTTTTAAAAAAAAAATCTATTTGGTGAAAATTTGAAATTTCAATGCAAGTGGTACTTAAATTTTAGGGAAAAATAAGAAGGGTGTTTGTCTGACCACCCTAACCACAATAAAATGATAATATTTTTTTATAAGATTTTAGATATACGTAGATGACTCATGCCCTAATGTGATGCATATTTTTTTGTAATTTTTTTCCAAGTAAATAATTAATTATGAATTTTTTATTACAAATTTTTAAAAAGTATAAAAAATCGTATGTTTAACCACCTTAACTTTGTCAAAACTTCATGAAATTCAAATTTCATTTTTTAATCCTATGTTATGTGAAGCATAGAATGTGACACATATTTTAGATTAAAAAAATGTGATACCGTTTGAAAGGTATAGATGTTTTTCAATCAAACTATCAATCAGGACTTTAGTAATAATTTGAATAGAAAATGAATATTAATTACTTATTTAATTCAAAGTAAAAAATAATTTATATCGATGGAAAGTTGAGAATCTCTTTTAAAAACCTTTTTTGTTTCATCAATTTTGGGTAAAAACATAGTTGTCAGCCACATATCCATCATATTGCCACTTTTTAGCCCATCATGATCCTACACATACCCATCCATGGTGAATAGTTTGTGGGATAGATAAAACTAACTTTTAAAAGATTTTCTATCTTAGTCTTGACAAATAGAGCCACCATGGGATTCATTATGTGGATCTTTTGCTTAACCAACTTGGCATTGAGATATAGGATGATATTATGGACTACCAAAAATTCATCAATGCCAGGAATGTCCTTATATTACCAAGCAAAAATATCAGGATGAGAATTTAATAAATCAACATGTTTTTTAGATTCTTCTGAAGAGAGACATTTTCCAATCTTAATCACTTTCTCAAAATATTTATGATCTAAGAAAATATTAGAAGTATCCCTTTTCGGGAGATGAAATTGTAGACACTCAAAATTTGTCCTCACAATTATCCTATTTTTCATCTATTAATTAAATAGATATTATTGTTTGTTTAATTGATTTATTTAATATTTTCTTTTATTCACTCATTAATTCCCTCAAATCATTAACATATTATAAGCATATATCTATTTGCATTTATCAATCATTTATCCATAAATCATTTCATATTATTCCATTTGCATAATCATTAAAATATCATTTGCATTCATATTATATTAATTTTTATCCATTTATATGTTTCATTAAATTATTTGATATATAAACCCATTTACTTAAATCATTAATTTAATTAAACCATTTATTAATTCAAAAATTCACTTTAAATATAATTCCAAACCCTCACTATATCATGCATCTACCCATTTATCTCTCTTATTTCAATCAATTGTATTTGATTAAAAAATAAGGGATAAACATATATTTCTCCAGTTCATTCTTTAATCCCACATCTCTCCTACAACATGAACTGACCCCATGAGGACATCTATAAAAAACCTTCTCTTCTCACCAGAAAAAAACATACATTGAATTTTGATCATGCAATCCTCTCTTCCATAAATCAAAGTTCTTGTTGCACTTGTACTTGTAAAAATTTGAGAGCACCAAATGCATAAATCAAGATCATGGTGAATAGGAGAACAATGAAGTTGGTTTTTTTTTTAATGCATATGTTTGGTTTCACATAGTTTAGTTTTATGTTTTTGCATGTGTTTTCATTTAAAAAAGGCTTCATTGATGTTATGCTGGAAATCTTGATTTTGGATTTATAGTTTAAAATTAGTTTTTCAGTTTTCAACATAACTCTAAATAGATTTTCAATAGATAAAATGTGATAAATGGTTTTTCATGTGGATTTTCATGTGATTTTTGTTGGCATTTGTTTGAGGCCTCTTTTCAAAAATATTCATCTATTTTATCTATGCTTTCACATTTTTTACGCATGTCTATCAAGACACCCACAAAACCTTTTGTGCTTTTGATGGATGCCTTTAACCCGTTCCAAAGCTCTTATTTCAGCACATAAAAATATTCTCATTCCAATGCAGGAAAGATTTTATCTCTTATTCTTATTCTAGCACATGAAAGCTCTTATTTCTAATTCCAACACATAAAATCTCTTATTTCTAATTCCAGCATATGAAAATATTTGTGACCATAGATATAAAAATAGTTGTATACACCTAAAAATGGTCACATTATAATAAGTCTGGTAATTGATTAAATACAAGTTATTTAGTTAAATCTCTAATTCAATCTACATATAAATAAATTTAATTATTTATTTATATTGTTCATTTTCTAATTCTTCTATCTTAATTAAATAAGTTTAATTATTTATTTAATTTAATCACTTTTCTAATTCTTCTTAATTAAATTAAATAAGTTTTACAATTTATTTAATTTAATTATCACATTGCTTTATTTTGAATAAAATAAATATTCTTCTTTTTCCAAAATCATAAAATCATCTTTAAATCTTCTAAATATTCTTTTTTTTCCAAAATCATAAAATCATCCTTAAATCTTCTAAATATTCTTTTTTTTTTCAAAATCATGAAATCATCTTTAAAATCTTCTAAAAAGCCATCTCACATTTAACTAAATATTTTTCAATATTTAATTAGAAACTTCTTATCCACATTTCACACATAATTAAATATTTTTCAATATTTAATTAGAAACTTCCAAAACCACATGTCACATGAAATTAAATAATTTTATTATTTAATTAATGAATTATCTTCAACTACAAAACCAACTCATAACTAAACTTGACAAATGGCAAGTTGCCTTCATTTTTGAGTGAAAGGTTTTGTGGGAAGGAAACATCTTCCTTATTTTTCTCTAGCTTCCATATTTCTCTCCAACTTCTCCATCTCTTACCGTTCATCTCAACTGTTGATCTTTTCCAACTAAGCTTTTGTCTTCACAAACTCTATAAATCTAACCTTTCGCAGGCCATTTGCATTGAATCTTCTTCTAGAATCTTCAATCTTCCATCCATCTTCATCTATCATCTTCATCAGGTCGTTATGCTGCAGAATTGAGCAACCAACATTCCTCCAACAATCAACCTTCAAAATCTTACATTCTAATGCAGGTGGAGAAAAGCCATGGAGATCAATCAACTCTACTTTAAAAATTGCTTTGCATGTCTTTCATTTATTTACATTTTCATTCTAGTTTGTACTTCATGGTGCTTGATATGATTTAATTAGTTTATTGTTTTCAACACATATAAACCTTTGTATTTTTCCCTATCTACAATAGTGTTTTATTTCAACGATGGTTTTGGTTCAGTTCTTTTCATTAGATGCACTTTGTGTATGCTTCCAATATTCGCTTGCATGTCAGCTAGGGTAGTTGCAAATAGAATGTTGGAAAAAAATTCTCATGGCCTAATGATAGTAACATGTATGTGAATAGAGAATATGTAATGAATAGACAAAAACATAAACCAAAATCAAAATTTCTTTCATTTGCTTTCATATAGTGCTCACTGATATTGTTAGCCCCAACTATCTTTAGCTGTGGTCACCCCTTTGGTCCTCCAAACCAGCACTTATAGAATCTACATTTTGTGATATAATTGTGATATAAGTGCTTCTTTATTTGAAACTAAAAATCTTGGTTGGATAAAATATTTACCCAATTTTATATTTTGCATGCTGCTCAATATTTTGTATCCAGTTCCAAATGTTATTAAAAGAGGAATGCTCACATCCGCTATTGGTTTGGAGTTTGGCTTTTACACTGCCAGCTGCATTTAAAAGTTTTCTTAAAAGTTTCTAAAGTTGATTTGAAAAATGCACAGTTCGCTACCACGATCCTGCAATCACGTTAGTCAGCTCCATTTTTAATGTATCCTGTAAATTACGCCAAACATCACTTCATTTTATTTTGAGCATAGCTCACAATCACAATGTTCCATTTTGAACACATCATATCCCGCAATCACAACATTTTATCTTCCAATCACAACATCTTCAGAGCCTGTCATTTTGAACCAGGCTGAAACATGCAAATCACCAGTTCTATGTTGCCCAGCTGCAAGGATTGATTGTTCATCTATCGTCCCTTCTAAATTCGCGAATGCCACATTTCTAAACTGATATATTCTATTGAAATAAGTCGATGCTAGAATAAGTCCTCTTTTTTTCTATACCTGAAAAGCAAACATAAAGCTTTCTTTTAAATGCAATGGAAAAAACCTAAATTCAACCAAAATGTTCCCTTAAAGTCTTTTATAGATATTGTAGGCTTTGCTTGCTAGATTAATACTAATATAAGTTAGATTTTGATTTAGATTTAAATCTAGTTGAAGTTCAGATTTTGTGGATTTAAAAATTTAGATTTAGATTTATTAGATTTTATTTTATTTTAGTTTAGATTTAGCTTTTAACTTCTAAATTAGATTTATCTTTTAACTTTTAATTTAGATTTAGCTTTTAACTTTTAAATTAGATTTAACTTTTTAACTTTTAATTTAGATTTAGATTTTTACTTCTAATTTAGATTTAGCTTTTTATTTTTTAATTTAAATTTAGCTTTTAAGTTAGATTTAATTTTTAATTTAGATTTAAATTTAGAGTTAGATTTAATTTTAAATTTAATTTTTCTAATTTAGTTTAAATTTAAAATCTAGATTTTTCTAACTTATTTAGATTTAGATTTAATTAAATTTAGTTTAGATTTAGTTCAAATTTTAGATTTATTTAATTTAGATTAAATAGATTAAGTTGGTTTTATTTTGTTAGCTTTATATTAGGTCTTGTTTGTTGATTAGTATAACATCTTTTTCCTTTTTAGTTTAATTTTGATTTTGGGGCTTATTTTGTTAATTTGGATTTTGTGCAGGTTTGCATATGAGAAACTTGAAAAAAATAAAAAAATGAATATACGTTTGTCAAAGACTTGGAGGCTTGAAACTACTAATGACATTTGGTGCAAGACATTTCTTGAAGACTTAATTTTTTAAAACTGATTGTCTTTTAGTATAGCAAATATTTCAATTGGTGTTTAGAAAGAAATTTGTTTGTCATGTTTGGCGTGCTTGCACATTATGCGTTACCTCAACTAGTGTGTATGTATCCTCTCCCCTTGCACACTTGTGCGATCTTGGGTGACGAATATACACGCTAGGCTCCCCTTTTATTTTTAGTAGGAGGCCTGCTTGGGGATTTCATCATCCCAGGGTTTGACCTCAAACACATTTTTCTATGGGCTATATCAAAGGGGGGAGAACAAAATTCATACCCCAAGGAGTGGATAGCATCGTTCAAAGCCAAACTATAAGACCCTCAGTCTATCGAGACTTGCTAGTGATGAGAGTGGGAGTGGGACTCCCAGTTCTTAGGCTATTACAAACGGGCTCTCTATTCACAATAATCCCCTACTAGACACCTCTTATTTTTAGCTAAAAAAACCCTTCTATTTGCTAGTGCAGGAGGTCGGACCTCTGAAGCCATCTCACATTCTCCCAGTTCAAAGTTGAGATAGAAAGTTCCTTGATATCTTTGAGTCTTTGCAAATTCAAATTTTGGTGCACCTGAGAAGTGCATGATGTGTAAGGGGTCCGAGCGAGTGCCACCAATTTTCTAAGCTATCCGCTGTGAATGAGTGTGGCTAGAGAAATCCAAGTGGGAATCCAGAAAATATTATCTCTGCTAGCTTAGGATTTGTGAGCTAAAAAATGTTATTTTATTGCAAAAATCAAACAACATTCACAATAAAAAAAAACAAACATTTTCAGTCACAATAAAACACCACACTTGTCCTATGAATCTTAAAAATTGTCCAAAGATCAAACTCAAAAAAATTATGTCTATTGTGTCTTGTGTGTGTTTTCAAAACAAATCTCAAACAAACATCACACCTAGTAATTTGCAACATCTCAAACTCGCAAACCCAAAAAGTCAAATAGGAAAAATGTCCAAAATGAATCAATCATTCAAATCTCTTGGTGGCATCATCTTTCATTTTTGATCTTTTAATCCTTGAACTATGCATAGTCCTTGCATATCCTCTGCCCTTGCATATCCATTATCGGTCAAACAAACCTTTAGCATTTCACTTAGGTTACTCTTCTTAAGTCTTGAAATCAAACCTTTGGCCACTAGTCACCTAAATCACTTGAGGTTCATCATCCTTGAGTAGGGAAATCTTTTTGGAGTTCATCTTCTCCTACATACCCTCTCTTGATCACTTATCCTTGTGTCTATCCATCATAGCACAGGTAAGACTTTGCTTCATAATTAGCTTTGGACCTAGAGTTTCCTTTGAGCTCTTGCATTCTTATTATATCAAGATTGTCATATCATACCATATCATTCTCATTTCTCATCTTAGAATCATATCCATCTTCATTGCATCCTAATCTTGAGTCTCATACATTATCTTGTCTTGGATTAAAGATTAGAACAATCACCCATGACCCCTAGAACAAGAGAAAAAATGTTTCAAGAAGGGAACCCTTGGGGAAAATAATTTGATGGGGAAGATCACATTAGTGTTGCAAATAGTGAAACAAATGAAATTGATAACAAATAAATAACTCAATCCAATATAGATGAAGCACTCAATGATCATAGATTCACTAAACTACTTACAAAGGTAGTCAAACATAACCCACAACAATACTTCAATGCCCTTGTTGATGAAGGAATTAAAATGCCTCTTGATTTTGACATATCATTACTCACGATGAATGACCAACCTAAATCTTGTTAATCTAAGTAGCCCAAAACAAACAGTTATGATAGAATCAAAGATCATAGACCCTTTTATTTACAACCTGGTTACAAGAGATCTTCAAGACATCAAAACTTGCACCTACAAACAATCCTATTTTGGATGAGCTTAGAGAACTAAGACAATAATTTGATACTCTCAAGAAAAATAAAACATCATCCCACAATTTTTCCATTGAAGATATATGTCCTTATCATTTTGATCTGAGCATGTACCAATGTCACCTTTTCCTAGTCACTAGGACATATTGAAACTTGATAAATATAAGGGAAAAGGAGATCCTAAAGACCACTTAAGATAATTTTGTGTTGCTACCTTTGAATTTGCAATTGATGAGACATACCCTATGAGATTATTACCTCACAGTCTAGGAGGAGAAGCTATGGAATGGTTTTCATGATTACCCCCAACTATCAAATCTTTTCAAGAACTGGTTGATAAATTTGTCTCTAATTATAGTTTCAACTATGAACTTAAAGTGACCATGACAAATCCTTTTAACACAAAAAAAAGGAAAATATTTTGTGTCATTTTTACAAAGATCGAGACATTTAACAAAATGATTACCTTATGAAATTCCAAATAAAGAATTGGTTGACCTCTTTTGTCAAAATTTGAACAAGGAAATTGGAAAGAAAATTCACCTTAAATGCTTGGATTCCTTTAATGAAGCCATAGAAATGGGATTTTGAATCATTTGAAAAAAATCTCATTAATTATGGAACTATTAAACTTAATAATGACAGAGATAAAAAATTAGGTTCGAGCAACAAGACACCTTTTTGGATAAAGAACAAAAATGTAGTCAATGACAGAGTTTTTAATGCAAAAAAAACAAAAACATCATCACCTATCTACAACCTTAAAGTTCCATCTTTAAATAAAGGAAAACAAAAACAAAGAAGCTTCCCTACACAAAATTTTACACCATTGGGATAATCACTTGAATCTACATTAAAAGAACTTCTTGAAAATAATCTTATAATATTACCTAAGATGAAAGAATATAATCCACAAGTCAAACCCCCATGGTGGAATGAGGATCACTTTTTCTACTATCATAGACACAAAGGACATAAGACTAATAGTTGCAATAAACTTTGACATCTAATACAAGACCTTATCGATGATGGTAAGATAGCAATCGATAGACACACTCCTTCTGGTAACTCTAATCACGAGATGTTTAAAAACCCTTTCCCTAAGCATGACAAGGATAAAGGAAAGGCCCTTGAATTTGGTGATGGTGTGAGTTATACTACTGCTAAGTATGATTATACCATAAATAACATCAATGAGATTGATAATCATGTAAACACTTTCATTATAAAAGGAAAAGAACCTTATTGCACAATGTTACTACTTGCAAAGGAACAATTACCCTTAGAGGTCCATATTCAAAAATTGTTGCACCAACTTCACAATACAAACTCATAGATCATTTAGGTAAAACACACATGCCAATTTCTATACTTGAGTCGCTACGCCTAACTCCTGAGCATAAAGCTATTCTAGATAAAGTGCTTGCTACTGCTACAGTGCCTATAGATCTACATGTAGATCAATTCCAAGCTATGGTGGAACACATCACCTCTCCTCATACTCTCACTTTTACTGAGAATGATGATTTGTCCATATGACAACCACATAATGCACCTTTACACATTGACGCCCTTGTCCAAAATTTCAAGATCAAGCAAGTTTTGATAGACACAGGAGCAAGTCTTAATATTTGTACTCTGAAATTGATCACACAATTAGGGTTCTTTGAAAATGCAGTTGATCCAAAGAAAAATATTACCATAAAGGCATATGATGAAGAGGAACGCTCGTATAAAGGATCAATTATTCTACCAATTAGGTTTGGGCCTATGGTAAAGGATGTGGTTAAATTCCAAGTTCTTAATCTCCCTCCAATCTACAACATCCTCCTTGGAAGGCCATGGATTCATGTAATGCAAGCAGTACCTTCTACATACCATTAGTGCACTAAATTTCCACACAATGGTGTTGAATCACAATATAAGGAGATCCTAACCCTTTCATGTATTGCCAAAATCTAAGTGCTAAAATTGAAATCACAATCACAAGCAATAGTGAGGCATTTCCTTCTCAAGCATACATTGATCCTGAGTCCTTAAAAGCATCCACCTCAAAATCTAATGAAGTTGAGACCAAAATAAAAATAAAAGGAGTAGGAGAATATACCTTGATTCATGCTCTTTACATTGGAAAGCTACCTTTATCTCCCCACACCTATGGAAAACCATAGATGACTAAGACTACATCAAATGCATATACTATAGTGATTTGTAAATCAACTACTTTCAAAAAATGGGGAGCCCTTTATAATGAAACAAAAGAAGTTGATCTCCTGAAATGGCTATACAAGGATGAAGATAGAGAAAAAGAACAAACTAAAAAATTAGAGACAAAGATATATGTGGAACAGTATGGTAAATGATTTGATCTTATGAAACAAATGGGATATATAATTGTAAAAGTCCTCTCAAATTATAGAAACAAGGGATCTTGGAACCAATACAACCTACTCGTATGAAAAAATTCCCTTGTTTAGGATATGATGTGTAGAAAGATAAAACCTTGAGGGCTATGTGTACTTCAAGTAAGAAAGTAGTGTCCTCTAATGCTACACAAAAAAATGAGGAAAGTGTCATCCATGACTTCATTGACATTTACGACTATGATAGTATCCCTACCCCTGAACCCGATCATAGCATTTGTACCCTTGAATCCATTCAAAATCTTGACTCAAATCACAACCCTTTACCCCTAGTTCACCTCAAACAAATTGATTTGGATTAGAAGGAACCACCACAATTGGATGTATTTCAAAATGATGAGGCAATCATAAAATTTTTGGGAGCACAAGAAGATACACCTTTTGAGAATCATAAAGAAAGTTTCTCCATAGAACTCAATAGTGCACCTTACTTTGGGGAAGGTGCCAAGCCTTTTAGTCACAAAATTATTGAAAATATAATTAGGTCTTCTAGTGAAAACCTCTTTGTGACACTTTAGACTATAAAAATGTAAAAATAAGGATGTATCCAAGGGTGAAAACCTCTTTGAGGTTCTTGAGGATGGAAGGCTTGACACACTTCCCCTAGCACTCTATCATGAAAATTTATCTTTGTTAGTAGTAAAGATAGTACCAACAAATCTGGGCACATAAGAAAAACCAAGGATAATTAATCTAGCAAAATCACTAACACCTAAAGAGAGAATGGAGCATATACAATTTTACAAGGAAAGACAAGTCAAATTTGCATGGTCCTACACATAAATGTCGGGACTTGATCCATATTTAGTATTGCATCACTTGTCTTTTCCACTGGGGGAAAAACCTGTTAAGAAAAAGTTGAGAAAAATGCACCCACATGTTGCTCTATTGGTAAAAGCTAAATTAAAAAAGTTGCTAGATGTGGGGTTATAGGACCTATTGAATATGCTGAATGGATTTCAAACTTACTAGTAGTTTCAAAACCTGATGGGGGTATCCGAGTTTGCACATATTTCAGAGATTTAAACAAAGTTTTTCCTAAAGATGACTTCCCACTTCCAAACATTGACATGATAGTGGATTTGACAATAGGGCACAAAATGTTATCCCTCATGGATGGTTTCTCAGGTTATAATCAGATTAAAATTGCTCCTGAAGATCAAATTAAGACAACATTACTTGTCCTTGAGTAACTTTCTATTAGAATGCCATGCCCTTCGGGTTGAAGAATGTTGGAGCTACATACCAGTGTGTAATGACCACTATCTTTCATGACATGATGCATACCTATTTGGATGACTATGTAGATGATTTAGTGGGAAAATCCTACACTAGAGAGGGACATCTAGATATCATGGACAAAATTTTCACCATATTAGAACAATAGAAGGTTTGATTGAATCCAAAGAAATGTTCCTTCGTGGCAACCTCTAGGAAAATCCTTGGATACATTGTCTCATCTAAAGGAATTGAAGTTGATCATACAAAAGTAAAGGCTATACTTGAAATTCCTCCACCTAATAATATCAGTCATCTCTGTTCATTACAAGGAAAACTTTAGTCTATCTACCATTTTATAGTACAACTTGTAGATAAATGTCAACCATTTCAGCACCTGCCACACAAGAATGTTCCATTCAAATGGAATGACAAGTGTGAACAAGTTTTTCAGAAGATCAAAGAATATCTGATGACATCACCAGTATTAGTACCCCCTAAAGATGACAAGCCTGTACTTTTATATATATCCACAATCACCACAACATTAGGGTCACTTTTAGCACAACATGATTTTGAAGGAAAGGAATGTGCAATCTATTACATATGTTGTACTCTAGTAGGATATGAGCTCAATTATAGTCCTATTGAAAGATCATGCCTTGCCATATTTTTTACCTCACAAAAGCTACGATATTACATGCTTACACACTAGAAAAAGCTCATTGCAAAAATTGGTCCTCTTAAGTACCTCTTGAACAAAACATGACTCACATGACAATTGGATAAATGGGTCATGATTCCTAGCGAGCTTGATATTGAGTACGTAGAAAAAAAAGCAATCAAAGGACAAGCTATAGCAGATCAACTCATTGATGCTCCTATGATAGATAATCATCCTCTTATTAAAGAGTTCCCTAATGAATCAATCTTCAACATGGAATCTAAACATCTTTGGACTTTATATTTTGATGGCTCCTCCACACAAGGTGGTTTCAACACTGACATTCTCTTTGTCACACTGCAAGAGGATTGTATACCTAAATATTATAAGATACAATTTTCATGTGCCAAAAATATTGCAAAATATAAGGCATTAATTTCTTGGCTCCATATGGCCATGCAATGGAAAATCCTAGTGTTGTGTGTTCTTGGTGACTCTCAGTTGGTGATTAGACAAGTTAATGATGACTATAAAATAAAAGATGAAAAATTGATGCCTTACAAAAGAATGTTGGATGATTTCAAAGTCTATTTCTAGAGATAATAATAGAGTTGTAGATGCAATGTAAACAATTGGTTCACTTGGGAAAATTCCTAGCAATGTTTCTTACTATGAGTTCTTAGTAGAGCCTCTTTTGGAACCTACTTACAATATACCACAATCTGAAGTCATTTGTCTTATTTTTGGTCATAATTCTCAATGGTATGGGGATATTTACACCTATCTTCGAGATAAAACCTTGCCATCAGACCTATCCAATAAATCCCATAAAACCTTTATCTATCAAGCCTCTCGTTATGTAATCCTAGCCGATACCCTTTACCACCGAGGTCTCAATGGTACTTTACTCAGATGTATTGAGAATGACAAGGTCAAAACTGATTTATGAGAACCTTAGCTAAGAAACTCTTACGTATGGGTTATTATTGGCCTACAATGGAAAATGATGGTTATCAATTTGTTAAAAAATGCAAGCAGTGTCAAAAACATGCAGATTTGATACATGCGAGCTCTAGCACAAGAATTGCAACCTCTTGCTACACCATGGCCCTTTTATCAGTAGGACTCGATCTCATGGGAAAGATCCATCCACCTTCATCCAATGGTCATAAGTTCATTCTCATTTCCACAAACTCTTTCACGAAATGGATTGAAGTTGTTCCCCTCACTCAAATCGCTAGGACATAAATAGCCACTTTCATACTAAACTATTTCATCTACCACTATGGTGTTCCTTTATCCATTATCACAGATAACGGTTGACAATTCAAAAATTAGGATGTCAGTGAACTTTGTGAGAAATTCCATATACAACATCATTTTTCTACACCTTACTATCCTCAAGGTAATGCTCAAGTTGAGGCCTCTAACAAGACCATTCTTAAAATTCTTAAAAAGATGGTCAATGAAGCTAGTCAGGATTGGCATGTTCAACTGAATCTTGCCTTATGGGCTTCCCGCACAAGTGTTTGGACTCCCACAGGAACTACCCCATATGCCCTTGTCTATGGATCTGAAGCCATCTTTCCCATCAAGGTTGAATTACCTTCTTTGCAGATCTCCTTGTGCAATCAAATCAGTGATGAAGACTACCAAGTTTCACATTTGCAAGAATTGGAACTATTGGATGAATGAAGACAAACTACTTTTAATCATCTCAGAGAATACCAACAACATATGTGCCAAAGTTATAACCATAAAGTGAAACCATGTACATTTGAGATTGGGGATCTTGTCCTTCATGAAAATCCTCGCAATCAACAAGATAGAGAAAAGAAGGGTAAATTTGAGCCTAACTGGTTGGGTCCATATGTTATCACTATTGTCTATGGATCTGGGGAATACCACTTATCTACTCTAGAAGGTGAATTGCTCAATGACCTCATCAACAATATGCATATCTACAGGTTTTATACCTGAGTACTTCAGATAGTATGCTCTTTTAAAGTCCTGAAAAAATACAAAAAATGGAAAAAAGTCCTAAAAAAAATAGAAAAAAGGAAAAAAGTCCTAAAAAAAATGAAAAATAAAAAAAATTAAAGAGAAATCAAATTTTTCAATGGTGAAAACCATTTTGGTGGCACCTTGAGCAAGTACCATGGTGAAAACCAAGAAATCAGCACCATGTGTAGTGTCTTTGCTCCTCTTTCCTTTGGAGCTCTACATGATCTTTCCATCCTATTTCCATTCACCCTCCACTTCATAATAGCCTTTTCACACTCACCATGGCTTGGGAATTGTTTGACATTCCCCTCACTTGCTCGCTTCACCATGCATACTAGGTTGTTCATATCCCTCACTAGGACATTTCCTCCACCTTAGACATGTGGGTTGGGATACTAGACATCTTGTGGTTAGAGAAACTATCCTCTTTATCTGTCAGCTCACTTGCAATTCATCTTGTTCTATCATAAAACTCAACAAATGAAAAAAATCAAATATTCTAAAAATTCAAAAAAATCAAATATTCCAATTTTTTTTAAAAAATCAAATATTCCAAAAATCCAAAAAATCAAATATTCTAAAAATCCAACAAAAAAATAGATAAACTTCAAAAAATTCCAAAAAAAATAGTGACACTTTCATATCACCGCATAGCTTTGAACTTCAAAAGAATCAAAATGTGCCATGATTGACAATCAAGTAGACATTACAACATACCTATAAATCTGTCTTTTCAAACCCAACAAAAGCATAAACCATGATAGGAATCGGTTCCACATTGAAACATGATGTTTGTTTGTTTGTTATTTTTTTGATTGATTTATGATTTTATCTTTGTTGGCATGTATTTTAGCTTCTCGAGGATGTCTTGGACTAGAGAGGTGAGGATGGGGCATATTCACTTGTTTGTTGTCTATGGATTATTCTTATTCGCATGATGACTCATCTTAAGACATGGTTGTCTAAAACCATCGAGGACCTATGAGTCTAGTGTGGATGAGAGCATTCCTTGTTTGATAGTGTCTTCCATGCAATAAGTATTCAGGTCATCTAAGGTCCTTATGGTCTAGATGCTTAAACTTCACCGCTAAATAAAAATGCAAATAGTATTCAAGTCAACTAGACATTCATGTTACCTAGATGCTTATACTAATTTGTGACATAATAAGCTCTATGATGATAAATAAATTTGTAAAGCACAAGAAGCTTCATCACCTTCATTTCATTCATATCTCTTTTTCATTTATCACTTCTTCCATCATCCATTTCCTTCATCATTTCATTTTCTTCATGCTTCTTATTTCAAAGAGTAATTAATTAGTTTATCTAATTGATGCATGTCTTCTCATCCAAATATCAAATCAATCAACTTTCCTTTTAGCATGGGAGTCCACTACTCCCTGATCACTCACTCACTCAATCAATCATTATATCCACTTGTTTTGTGCTAGCATCAATCTCAATCAGCTTAATCAACTCATCAGCCTGGCTATACTAATCATTTCCACCAATTGTTTAGTTATGCCCATCAACTTTGCATTTTCATCAAATGTACATCACTGCTTAATCACTGGCACACTATCAATTATCTAATTATTTTCCTATACTATATCGAGAGATCAATCTTCTTACAATTCATTTGATCAATCTCTCGAGGGGGCATATCATCCTTATCATCATCCTTACCATGATGCCCTTGGGGCATGTATTAGTTAATCAATTCTTTTTCTTTGAAACAACACAATAGGATGCATTGTCTCAAAGAGGGGAAAATGTAGACACTCAAAATTTGTCCTCACAATTATCCCATTTTTTGTCTATTAATTAAATGGATATTATTATCTATTTAATTGATTCATTTAATACTTTCTTCTATTCACTCATTAATTTCCTCAAATCATTAACATATTATAAGCATTTATGCATTCATAAGCAATTATCTATCTGTATTTATCAATCATTTATCCATAAATCATTTCATATTATTTCATTTTCATAATCACTAAAATATCATTTGCATTCATATTACATTAATTTTTATCCATTTATATGTTTCATTTAATTATTTTCATATATAAACCCATTTACTTAAATCATTCATTAATTCAAAAATTCACTTTAAATATAGTTCCAAACCCTCATTATATCATACATCTACCCATTTATCTCTCTTATTTCAATCAATTGCATTTGATTAAAAAACATGGGATAAATATGCACTTCTCCACTTCATTCTTTAATCCCACATCTCTCCTACAACATGAATCCACCCCGTGAGGACATCTATAAAAATCCTTCTCTTCTCACCAAAGAAAAGCATACATTGAATTTTGATCATGCAATCCTCTCTTCCATTCATTAGAGCTTCTTGTTGTACTTATGCTTGTAAAAATCTAAGAGCACCAAATGCATAAATCAAGATCATGGTGAATAGGATAACAATGGAGTTGGTTTTATTTTGAATGCATATGTTTGGTTTCACATACTTTAGTTTTACATTTTTGCATGTGCTTTCATGTAAGAAAGGCTTCATTGATGTTATGTTGGAAATCTTGATTTTGGATTTATAGTTTAAAATCAATTTTTCAGTTTTCAGTATATACAAAAAAAATTGTAATTTCTAAGTGGATATTATCTATTTTGTACTCCCTGACATAGGATTCAATAAATTTCAAGGATCCCCAATCACCACCTAGGCATTCATTTGATTTAGGAGAATATGTAGGAGTAGACTTAAGAATTTTCACTTCAAGAGGATCTTCCTTATGCACATCTATCTCAAGAGCATCCTTTGAGACAGGTACTACTAGAGTACATTTTTCGATGTATTAGAAGATAATAAAGGGATAATATTTTTAAGAGGTGGTACAATCAATGTTTGACCAACAACTGTCATTTCACATAAGTGTATAACATTAGGGTTAGATTTAATTGTGATCACCTCACTATTAGAAAAAAAATTCACCAAATGATGCAAGGTAGAAGTAACTAATCCCAAAGAATGAATTCATGGTCTTTCCAAGGGAATATTATATTGTAACAGTCCTTGCATAACATATACTAGAGTGGGTACTATAATGAATCCCAACCTTAAATGTAATATTTCCCTACATAAATCTTGTTGACCAACATTATTGAATCCACAGACATGCAAGGAAGAAGCGACAAGGGAGGTTGGATAAATATTAATTTTAGGGAACAATTCAATGCTACATATGTTGAGTGCTAAATCGGTATCAATGAGATCACACATAATTATGATATTATTAATATAAACTATTATCATCAAAGGATCTTCTTTCTTTTGTAATTCTAGAGGCGGGAGATCATGCAAAATGGAACATAATATTTAATTAATCTACACGAATATGATCTATCAATTCATTAACATCCATTAGTGTGGTGAAAGAAGGAAAGATAATATTTGCAAGGGTATGTGCAAGATCATGATGGGCCAAAAAGTGGCAATATGATGGGTATGTGTAGGGTATGTGGCTGACAACTTTTTTTTTCCCCAAAATTGATGAAACAAAAAGGGTTTTTAAAGGATATTCTCAGCTTTCCACCAATATAAATTATGCTTTACTTTGAATTTAATAAATAATTATTATTCATTTTCTATTTGAATTACGACTAAAGTCCTGATTGATGGGCTGATTGAAAAACATCTATAGCTTTCAAACAGTATCACATTTTTTGAATCTAAAACATGCATCACATTCTATGCTTCACGTACTATAGGATTAAAAAAACAATAATTGAATTTCATGAGGTTTTGACTAAGTTAAGGTGTTCAGACATACGAGTTTTTTTTGTTTTTAAGTTGTAATAAAAAATTCATAATTAATTATTTACTTGGAAAAAAATTACAAAAAAATATGCATCACATTGGGACATGAGTCCCTACTTATATCTAAAATATTATAAAAAAATTATCATTTTATGGTGGTTAGGGTGGTCGACAAACACCTACTTCTTATTTTTCCTTGAAATTTAAGTACTACTGCATTGAAATTTTAAATTTTCACCAAATAGATTTTAAAAATAAAAATAAACCTAGTAGTTTAGAAACTACATTCAATTTTCTATAGATTATATTCTTACATATTTTTGAAATAATATAGATAACTTATTCAAATTTTTACGTCAAGTTTCCTAACTCTAATTTTTCTAATTTTTTTGCCACTTAAGGGCCTGTTTTTTCCATGATGATCCTACACATACCCGCAAGCGTTCTTGAAGCATACCCTTGTAAATTGAAACATTCTAATGCAAATACCAAAGTGAGATCTTGGTGGGAGTAATGCATTTTCTCAACAAGATCATCCTCACTCAGTGGATTAGATAAAGGATTAGGTGCTTGAGGAATAATTATTTGAGAAGGTGGTAAAGTATTAGTTTGATTAAAATTTTGTTTATTCCTTCTAGTATTATAGGTATGGGATACCTCTTTATAAAAGAGATGCCTAGATTTAAATTCCAGTGTCTCACTTTTGATAGGGACCCCACAAATGGAATAAAAATTTTAGGAGATGGCTAGCTGAAGTCACATAAATGATCAGGTTCTTAGGCCTTCAAGGGGGAATAAATAATATGACTACAATTATGGATTCTTTGACTTGCAAAGAAGAATTTTTTAGTAAAGGAGTTTTCTTATCATTTTTTTGAGTAGAAGGAGATGCCTCTAAGAAATCATCTAGGGCATCATCATATATATCAAAATCTTCTTTAGAAAAATGATTACCACAAGCATTGAAATTTTGAAGAAAAAGATCCAACGTGATTTCATTCACATTAGGTTCACTAAAATCTAAAGGATGGAATTCACTACCCTCAAGACAATGGTGTCTTAAGGAGAAAATAGCTTCCCATTTCCTCATGTATCAAAGCTCAAGTGATGGGATAAAGAATGGATAGTATTTGTAGAGTTTAATTGAATAAACACTAAACTACTAATGACAAGAATAAAAAAAATCACTTAATTATAGTAACTACTGACATAATTAAAATATCTACTATAAAAAAATAGGAAGTACATTAAATATAGATTTTAACCTCAAGAGGGTTAGCTCCCTACCATGGATGACATTGGACGATGACGACATTTACACCCCACACCATTGTCTATAATAGAATTAAAAATAAGAGCCCAAGATCCAAAAATTCCATCTTGTCAAACCTATACATCTACACATAAGAATAAAAAGAAAAAATGTTTGGGGTTGTTTTGGGGCTTGCCTTAGTCAAACCCTTATTTTGGTGTTTCCACCTCCATGAACAACTAGATAGGATTAAGATAGATAAAATTCATAAAGTAAAATATGTGTGATAGTAACAAACCTTACAAAAGAGGAGAATCCCATCACTAATATTAAAGATATATGATAGAAACAATCCTCACAAAGGATGATAAACCCCATCATGAATAAAATAGATAAGATCAAAGAGATGGGATAAGATAACAAGAGAGCATTACCAACAACCCTTGGCTCCCCTCTCAAATTGATAGACATAATGGATACGCATGCAAAATAATGCTCGGCTATTCTTGAGAGAGAAAGAAGAAAGCAAGAGATAGTAAATAGAATATGAAATATTGAGAATGAGAGTGAAAAATGAGGTTTTGTGAGGCTGCATAGGCAGGAGGACCTGCTACACACGCTTCCTTGCCACTACAACATATTTCATAGGTAAGAGATGTGAAATATTCTCATTTCAATTTCAAAATGTTCAGAGATGCTAGTGCAACATGTAGATGTCTATGCATCACACAAATTCCCTACTTAAAACTTTGTATAAGGAAGGTATTCATGCTGCTAGTGTTTCAACATTGTTTCCTATGAAGTTGGAATCATGAAATTCCAACTCAGAGGTTTTTTTCATAAATGTGACGGGCCCAAATGTGTAAGTGTGAAATTTCCAGAGGGTGCAATTTTACGACACTACACTTACATCATTCATTCATATGGTATCCATCTCATTTATTGATGAATCAATTTTTTTAGTAGCCTTTACATGAGTGTGGAAATTCTTTCCCCTACCTTTAGTCTATAGTCTTTCCATGCTAAGGTTTATCAGTACAACATATAATTTTTTACCTAACCTTTCTCAAAAGATTTCAAAAAAATTACACCAAAAATTATTATTTTAAAAGAGTAATACCCGTTGTGAATTTTCCCAATCTCTCTTAAAATTTACAAAAATATGTAAAAATCATAAAAGTGTAGCTTATAAGTTAATATATGAGAAACACAAAGATTGATGTAAATTGCTCAAAGTGACACAACTGAATTTAAATTATGACAATTGGTAGTTCAATGTGGTCATATTGTTGAACTCTCTAGAATTTGAAAAAGTATTTATTGTTTTATAATATTGAGTGAATTTGTCGGAACCCTTGATTTCACAATGATCTAACTCCCTCAAATCTAATCCAAATGACATTAAATTTACACTATAGCAACTACACTATATCTTTAATCAACCCTCCAAAATTTAGAAAATAAACCTCCAATATATGACACCTAGTATAAACTAGCATATATATATTTTTATTTTTTTTATAAAATACAAGAGACTATTCTTAAATTTACTATTAAATTAAAAGTATGTTTATGAATTTATGTAAAAATGACATTCAAGATAATCATACTTTTTAAAAAAATTAAAAAATTATAAAAAGAAAAAAAGCATTTGTATTTTATCTTTTAAAAATATGTTTCTTAATTAACATCAAATAAATATTTAGAATAATTTTAGTTTTAAAATTTTAAAAAGAAAAAATCATTTATATTATACATTTTGAAAGTATTCTAAATTAATATTAAATTTATATTCTATGTTTTTAATTTAGTATTAAATTTATATTAAAAAATTCAAGAGAATTTTTCTTTTAAAAATTCAAAACATTCTAAAACAAAATATCATTTATATTTTATATTTTGAAAATATTTTAAATGAATATTGAATTGATAAAAAAAAAATGATAATCTTGATTTTAGAAGTCCAAAAATATTTTGGAAAGAAAAATCATTTATATTTCAAAATATTCTAAAGAGAAAAAACATATATATTCTATTTGTTTAAAAAAATGATCAGCACAACTGTCTTATATATGAACTTTTATGTATTTTGTAGATAAAATTCATTAAACTACCTCCTATGCAAGAAATAAGATATTTTTACTGAAAAAATAAAATATTATCCTTTTTTGTGTATCATAGATTGTTTTTCATGCTACTAATGAATTCCATACTATAAAGAAGATATTAGATGTCATAGATCCTTGAAATGATTAAAATGATAATGTGATAGACTAAATAGCTATGGATTTTCTCCTTGCTATGTGGTAGTTTTAATACACTTAGATACTCATTACCATACATGAGGGCACACTATATTTTTAAAATCATTTTTTCATCATTAAGGAGTAATACAATACAATTCATAGAAATTGTCTCTTCCCTTACATTGGGGGGCAAAGGTAGTTAGCCTTATATAC
This sequence comes from Sequoia sempervirens, assembly GCA_007258455.2. Classification (NCBI taxonomy): domain Eukaryota; kingdom Viridiplantae; phylum Streptophyta; class Pinopsida; order Cupressales; family Cupressaceae; genus Sequoia; species Sequoia sempervirens. The sequence goes on along the minus strand of VDFB02105785.1, from coordinate 210,277,208 downwards.
AAGGTATATTCCATTTTATAAGGGATCCTTTATATATTTCATTTTCTCCTTAAAAAATTATTAGATCAAGTATAGTAACATTTTAAGGGGGAATATTACCCTATATTTACAATCATTGAATTAAAAATGGTCCCAAGCTTTAGTGGTGATAGTATACATGGACCCTAAAGGTGTGGCCTTGTTTCTCACATTGTTTCCTATATATTATTAATATCATGTATATGCTCACTAAAGTGTGCTCTCCCAAACTTATGTTTTTGATAAAGGGAAAAATAGGTTTTATAGGTACTCGAAACCACTAAGTTTACAACAAAAGAGAAAGGACTAAAAATTCCAATAGAAAAAATAGGCTACATAGAAGGAAAAATCCAGAAAAAGTAGCAGCCACCTGCAAAAGACCAGGAGGTTCAGATGAAAAACCAGCCGAAAAGCCAACAAAAAGTCTAGCCGCAACTAACCCAGAGTCTTTAGAACAGACTCGGTCTCAGTACTCCAGGTTCTGCATGTCCTGAATGCCCTTCTTGAAGGTTTGAATCATTTGCAGCATAGGAGGATCCTTCCTCTTCAAATTATCCCTGGTTCTTTTTGAAATACCAACATCTTCATCCTAGTTTTTATCATTGACCTCTTCCAGATCAACCACCAGAGACCCCTATTGAGCTTTGTCCAATTTTTCAGTCATTGAACTTATGTTAGTACATCCTTTGTGGTGATATTAGATATGATACCCCTCTCAAGTATGAATTTTCATATCATAATGTGTCCCTTTAGTCTTGGTATTATGCTTGATACCCCCTAAGCTATGACCCTTCATCCTATTATTTGTCCTCTTCAAGTTTTGGTGTCATGTATTATACTCCCTAAGGTATAAATTTACACACATTAAGTAGTTTCATTTGAAATATAGTGATTCATTTATTTGTTGGCATATACCCTTACTGGTGGTGTTCTTTATATTTCCCCTTTAGGCATGGTTTTTTGATATCTTTTATCTCCCATGACATTAAACTTTCTACACCCCCTGAGGTGACTTTCATCCCCTACAATGTCAAACAATCCCTCATGACATTAAACTTGGCACACCCTTTGAGGTGACTTTTATATCGTACAACATTAAACAATCCCTCATGATGTTAAAATTTATGTGCACTTGCAAAGGTATGATTTGAAAATCATTTGATGGATTCAACATATATTACACCTTGTTGATTCATGAGCTTGAGCATGTTTTAACATGCTCACCTAGAATAACACAACTTGCTTGCCAATGGAGCCATTTCTTTCATGATTTACCTAGCATATGCAACTTTCTAGTCTTGTGGAGCCCATCATATTGTATGAAAACCTAGCATAACATAATTTTCTAGCCAATGGATCTATGTAGCTCATGAGTGACTTAGAATAAGACAACTTACTAGTCATTATGAGCACACAATCTTGACAAACATCACATTCAATGGATGAAATTGCTATTTGAGACAAAATAAAGGCTTAGGTCTGTTTACCTTACCCACTTGAATATTTTTAGTATTAACCTTTGTGTTTGTATTATATTATTTATTTCTTTTATATGTCTTCTTTGTGTTTGTATTTTTTCTTCTTACATTTTACTTTTTTCTATTGTGTTATTTTTGTGTTAGTATGCCTTGTTCCTTCACCATGTATGCTTTATGTTTCTCATACTACATTATATAACAAACAAGTGTATTCCTTTGTCCTTATGTTGTCTTTTCATAGGATATTGATTCTTGGGGGCTAGTGCATCCCCTGGATTCAATGTCATCCTATATCTTCAATATTTGGATAATTGAACCCATCTTGACATGTATTATTATAGTGTCAAATTTATCACCATTGAAAATTTCAAATTAGGTTTAGCTCCCCTTCTTGGACCTAATTTGGCATTACAATTAACCATTTTATAAGCATATCTTGGAAAATAAAACATGGGAAATTAAACTATGCCTTTAATATTTTTTGAGGACACTTTTGATCCCTTAAAATTAAGAATCTAGTCCAAGATGCCCTACACCATAGAGAAACCTTTTTGGATCCAAATTTGAATATGTAGATGATGGTAATTTATTAATTGAATTTATAGTTTTAATTGTTAGCTAAATTAGCATTTATTTTTGAGAAGTTAGGAGAATTCCATATAAAAGCAAAGAATTTTCACTATTTTAATCCTATCTGTAATACACCTCATACTGTTTAGACTTATTAATTTCTATGTGTTAACTTGATACGTTGATACTATGATGACACTATTAGGGTTTGATTTGGTGGTTGTAGTGTGAGGATGTTGTTATTCCTTTAGTTGACCTAATCGTTTGATATGACATTATTAGGATGATTGATGATACTCTGTGTGTTGTTTGGATTATTTGTTTAAATGATTTGTCATTAATGTTTATATGTCAATATGATGATTCTATGGTGATGTTATTTAATCCAGTAGTATTTTATAATGCAATTGTTTAAAAATTAGTTATGATGCAGTAGTTAGGTATCATGTTATCTTATAAGCAATTTGGTTAGAAATGTTAGTTTGTTATTGGTATTGGAATTGTTAGAATAGAGTAGGTGAGAGGACAGTGTAGCATCACTCATTCACGAGTGCCTTGCTATACTGCAATTCCTTCTCATGATAGGATGTTTGATTTTATATATATATACATGTACTACTTGACGTTTATTTGGATGCAGGATTGCAGGAATAAGTCTCAATTCCACCTGCTTCAGCAGGACAGGGCAAGCAATAAATTAACCCAATGGGTAAAATGTTGAAAAAGGGAGTAGGTTTGGAAGTGTCCCCGTCCCAAGTCCGTTGTCTGTTGTGAGTCGTTGTGTTATGACTGAAGTTTTTTCTTTGTCTTTATGTAGTTTGACTGCTGAGTATTTATTTAATTATTGGTTAGTGTTTAATTAATTAATCGTATTTCATAAAATAATTAATTAATGTTGCATTGTTATTTGACTTAATTGAGAGTTAGAAAAATGCTAAAATTAAATATATAATAAATTAAAAGTGATTTAATTAATTTAAAAGTGCAAATAATTATAATTAAATTAATATTGTCGAGAGTAATTAAATATTATTTTTATTAATATTAAATTAGGAAATTATGTGAAGATAATATCTAAATTTAAATAAATTATTTCAATTAAAATTTTAGATAAATGTGAGCTTTTAAAAGCTGAAAAAGGACCAATAAGGAAAGAGGCTTTTTGAAAAAGAAAGCGAAAAGAGATTTATTGATTTTAATTACTGATTTATTATTTTTGTGAGGGAAGGGATTCAGACACAAGTTTTGCTCTGTAGTTTTTGGATCTAGAAAGGAAAATAAGAAAGATAGTTGTTAGTTTTGAGTTTTGAGGGTTTTTTGGGTAAAAAAATTATTATTATGGTATTGGAAAGGAAAGATTGTTCTGAAGAACGTTGAAGGCGGAAGATCGAGAAAAGAGAGGAAGGCAAAAAGTCGAGAAGAGGATTTAGAAAGGATTCTTCATCAAACGAAGGGTTTCAGGTTCCTTTCAAGTTCATTATTTCTTTTCTGGTTTATTCTTCTGTAATAAATTTTGACTGCTATGTTGAAAGATTAATTTCTCCTTGTATTTTGAAAAGATTTTTTCCTGTGATTGAGATTCGTCTGTTTAAATGTTTGTAGTGAAAACCTTGTTTTAACTTCTTCAGTATAATGTAGTTATGAAATTATTGAAAAGAAAATTTTATTTTATTATCATTTGAATTTGGATGCATCTGGATACCCAGATCTATATAAGAAAACAATTTATTCTTTTAGTTATTTTTGAATCTTCTGATAGATCTATTATATAAATTTATTTACTCTATTTTTTTTTATAATAAAATAAATAAATATATATAGAGATTTTATGTATATGTTTCTTTGTATTGATCAAATTTACGAAAGGATTTTTATTATCAAACAGATTTGTTTAAACAAATTCATGCTTAGGATTTCATTTTTATTGAAAACGAAAATAAAATAAAATAAAATAAACAGAATATATAACTCTGTATATTAATGGCTTTTATTTTCGAAATTTTCTGTGTGTGAAATAGTTGTGAGAATAAGTTTAAAAAAAATAAATAAATATAAATCTAATTTTAAAATAAGAAAATATAAGTTTATATTAAATTTTTGTGGGGGTGGGGGTCGGTCGAGGCCGTACCACCCACGGCCCCACCGTGGGGGCTGCGGCCACCATAGGGTGGTACGCAGTACCACCGCCTGTGGGGCTGCGACCTCCCAGGCACTGGTATAAAGAAATTTATTTTAGATTATTTTATTTTATTTTAATGTTTGTTTTTATTAGTATTTTAATTTATAATTCCATTTTTTTTAATTAATTCATATTCGTTTTATAATATATATATATTATTTAATATATATTTATTATATATTATTTAATATATATATATTATATATATTATTTAATATATATTTAAATTAATTGTTAAATTTTTATAATATGTTTTAATAAAATGATTGGTGTTATAATCAAATAGTTTATTCTTAATATATTTATATAAATGATTTTGAAATGTTTTGAATAAAAAATTTAGTATGATAATTTTTACCAGATATAGGGATATAGTTTAATTGGAGAAATTGGAAATAAGTTATGTAATTATAATTAAATCAAATAGTTAAAATTTAAAGGTATGATGTTATAATGTAAGTGTGCGAATTTGAATTTAACAGTGTGTTTTGTTTTGAATTGAATAATCTCGTATTGTCGATCTATTTGTTTGACAAAATTATTGAGTTTGGAAATATTTCTTTATGGAATTGTTCTTAAGTAGTTGTTTTCTTGAGGTTATTCGTCAAGTTGTGGTGGTACTCTCTTCTTTATGTAATTGTGTCGTATGGGAAAACCCTAGGTTCACCCTTCTGTTCGTAAGAGTATAAGTTATTGTTAAGGGCTTCCAGAAATGGAATGCTTGTCTTTCATGTTTCTTTTATTCTCCATGTCGGGCAAATGGGGTTAAGGGTCTATGTAAGTCTTCCAGAGAAGTTCTCTAGAGTGGGATGTTATGTGTTGAGGATTACTGTGTGAACCACCTTGAGGTATTGTACTATGATGTTGTACCCGGTTTCCACGAACGGGAATTTGTGCCTCCTAGGAAATAGGAGTGGGTAATGAGATTTGTACCTCCTTTGGAAGGAGTGTGTATTCGAATTGGTTCCTCCAGTGTTTGGAGTGAGTTTCCTTGTTTTGTTTTCTCTGTGGATTGGAGAGTTTATGTTGTCTAGTTATCTATTGTGGTATTGTACCTTGTGTGTTGTCGATAGGAGAGTGGCTCTTTGTGGGGGTCCGGCACACAAAGGGGCACCAGGGTAACTCACCCAGAGTTTAATTAAGTGATAATCTAAAAGAATTAATGGGGAGCTTTCACACTAATAAAGATAAAGGATGTCTCTCTCGTGAAGCAAGTGAATGATAAGGCTCGAGATGAGATGGGATGCATAGTTTTGCGTGAGGGTCCGGCGGCCCGTAGAGGCAAGCCAGGGTAACCCAGGATGGGGGTCCGGTAGCCTAGGAAGGTTGAGCCAGGGTAACTCATGGCAATTTATGCATGACACTCTTCCTATGTCAACAGTTAATCAGTTATTGTGCGATGTTCATGATCTTTGTTCTCTAGAAGCATTGTAACCTCGTGTTAAGTGATAATGTGTTATAGTTGTTAATTGACTTTGTGATTGTAGATGTTAAGTGATATTGTGTTTGTTGTGATTAAGGGATTTATTGATTTGTCTTTGGTTATTGTTGGAAGTAGTCTTTGATATTATGTCTTGAGTTCGTTGATGCTTGTGATTATGACTTGTTGTGTTCTGAAGTGGTGTTGTTGTGCCTTTGGATTTGTCATTGTTGAGTTTCTAAGTGATCTTTGATGTTAAGTTGTCTATTGGGAGTTAGTCTTTGTTATTGTTAGGCGTGCTTGGTCGGGGACCCTTCCTTGTCTACTCTCAGCACGGGGGTGGTTGGGTGGAACGTGCTTCGCACCCCATTGGGTTCCCCCTTCTATTGCAGATGTATCTTTTACTTGCAGGTTTTGGCGGACGTGGATGATCCAGTGTCCTTATGTACCAGATAGATGTATATACTTCATACGTAATGTATTCATTGGTGTATTGTCTCCCACGTGTGTTGGGATGACCTTGTTGTAAATTGTATATGTAGTTGTTGAGATGTATTTTCAGTCAGTTGTATTATACTATCATTGGGATGTAATAAGTTTTCAGGCCATGTATTTATTCAGGATCTTGTGTTATAGTTGGTTATGTTGAGTTGTATCTATCGAAAATAATGTAATACTTTATATCTTTATAATTCCATGTATTGTCATATGTGCATATGTTATTAATATGGATATAGTTGATGGATATTTTAAATGATGTAATGGGAATGAATAGATTTACGTAATAGATTAATTATTGTTATCTTGTCATTGTTGTTACGGGTTAGTGTAGTCATGTCACTTCGTGTACCCCATTGGAATTAGTTGTGCTACTTAATACATTGTTATGTTATAATGCTTAAGTATGTTATTATATTCTTTAAAAAAAAAAATGTTCCGTTGTTATTAGTTCCTTTGGGGTTCGCACGGCGGGGCGTGACACTATCAATTTTATTGAGTAAAAAATGAGGATCCTAAAAGAATTCAAGAGTAGTCAAGAGAAAAATTATAAAGATTATTATAGAATTTCATCATTCAAGAATCATGTCATGTTTTGTGTGAGTTTTGTTCATGTTTTTCATTCATTTTGTTCGCAAACACTAACACTTGTAGGTTTTAAAATAAATTCAAGTCAAGAAACAATTGATTCTTAAAGGTTATGACTATGACTTTAGTCTATCAAGGAGATTAAATTTGCATGGTGAGTTGTAGGAAGTTATCAATTCATTACTTGTTTATCATTAGCCTCTATCCAACCAAGGATAATTTGTCTATTATATCATAATTTACCATTGTGGAGGTAGAACACCAACATAGGGTTTGACTTAGGTATGTCCCTATATGACACAACCCTCCCCCATTTTAACATGTTTAGGTTGTAAATACGAAGTCAATTGCATGAATATTTAAGGCTATTTGTTCATTCATTCACTCAAACCCTAAAATTTTTCAAGTCAAGGAAACTAGATTTTCTCATCAATAGATAAAGTTCTAATAGTAATCTTAGAAGGAAAAAAAATACAAACTAGTATCCTTAGGACTGTACTTTCATATGTGATAAAGAAGGGGGATAGTCCAAGGTGCACTCCACTATATACTAGCTAATTCAAGCTTAGATTATGATCCTAGATTCCTCTATGTCTATCTTCTACATTTTTGGATTATATTTTTATCTTGTTGCATTCCATTTTTAAAAAATTATAATAGATTACTACACTTTCATAGTTTATGTAATTATTTCATTACATCATTCAAATTTAGTCAATCAGCCACATCATTATTAGGTTTAAAGTGTCATCCACCTTGTAAATCCTATGTCATGGTTTCAACATCCTTGGAAAGTGTCTCTATGTGCTACTTTTTTTTAAGATTAAAATAAAATTTATAATTTACTTATAATATTTTCTAAGAGAAGGTGATGAGGGCGTAGCCCGAGTCTTAGAAAATAACCCACAAACAAGAGAATAATTTTATTATTTAGAAAATGGAGCTTCTTACATAATTTTATTATTCAGAAAATGGAGCTTCTTACATGTAGAGGATCTCAAATCCCCAAGTTCTACAACACATGCAAGTTACAGAAAGCTACAAAATCACCCTTTTGCAATATGCGAGCTTGTCCCCCAAAAAGTTACCCAAAAATTAAAAACCCGCCCATAAATAGAGCTCCTCTTTAGTTTTGGAGCCAAAACAACATTCAACTTGGAGTATAGGCAGTTTGATGCCGAAAAATTACAAATTTGAGTTCAAATTTCAAAAGAACATTTGCAATTGTATCTTCTAGAATGTGCGCTAATTTCCCGGGGCCATAACTTTTGATCCAGGACTTCAATTTGTGAACCGTTTGAACTGTTGGAAAGGTCTCAAAGTCAATAACGCACTTGAAATATTCTATGCCAATTTTGGAAAGTTTTAGGGCCGATCCAGGAAATCTAAGTGCCTCAAATCTAACTCAGAAGATTTTCAGGTGCAAATCTGGGAAACTAAAACTACAATATCTTTCCACCCAGGAATAGAAAATAAAAATCATAAATTGGGAATTTCATTATGACAAAAAGGGTATCCAAAAATGTAAAAACATCTAAAAACTAAGAAACTTGAAATTTAACTATTTTTGGGTGATGCAAGATTTCCCTTACACCACTGGATGCTCCTGCATCAAAAGGAGAGGATGATGCGGCTCTATTCCTTAACTTTCTCCTTCCCACGTCCTATCAGTTGATTGTTGTTCAGTATTTTTAGGACCTTTTTTAACTAATATTAGTTTATTGTTCAGTAGTTTTGTTGTTGTCCAACTTTAATTAACAGCTGTTAAGATCTTTCTATTTTTAGATTGACGAAAAAGAGGAGTGAATAATAGTGTTGGAATTAGAGGCTGTGAAAAATAGGTTTTAAGGAAAGTTTCAATGGAGATGTATGTTAGTTTCAATGGAGAAGTTAGTTTTTGGATATAAGTTTCGATGGAGATGTTAGTTTGTGGAGATAGAATTGAGAAGAAGAAAGGGAACATAGAGAAAAGGGGCTGAATAGTGTGAAGACAATGTTTCTAGATTCCTTCACTATGTCTATTAGAGTAGTTTTCTAAGTATTAATATAATATAAAATAGCTTATTGTGTATTTCATATATGGTTGAATTTGTGCCTTTTCAGTTCTCTGCAATTGATATTGTTTGCATTCATGAGTTAAAATAGATCAGAGTATTTTTTCTCATGAGTTAAAAGAGATAAGAGTATTTTTTCTTTAGAGACTAATCTATAGGTTCAAGGAATGGGTCTGCATCAGAAATAAAAGATGAAAGATAAAGGTATTTGGGTAGTTTTTACATCACCATCAGATGAGACATCAGTATGGTGTATGAGACCTCTATTGTAGGAGCCTGCAAGGGGATTCTTTTTCGGTTTCCAATTACCTTATAAGTTGTCCTCGATTTAAATTTGGTACCTCCACTACAGAATACACAATCCTTCAACATAATGTAATTATATTATGTCAGGCAGGAGGGCGTCACTTCACTCTGGACCGGCTTCGCTTTGATGGTGCAGAGGGCAATGATTGTGATGGCCTCGCAATTGGCGTCATATGACCAACTCAAGGAGACTATTCTTTCGTGATAGGAGGGTCCTATGGCAAATAAGTCTTTAACTTGGATTCATGCTCATGGATTTTCTTTAAAATTTGGATCTGTGGTAATAGATATTGTGCCTTTGCTATGAAATTTCCAATGGCCTTGGGGTGGGTGGTGTATCCATATGGCCTTTTCCTTGCCCTTTTTCCAGTGTTATTTTTTTTTAAGATGGGGAAAATTGAGAATCTCTATTTGAAGAATTAATATGGGCAGAATTGGGAGTCTATGTTTAAAGATTTAATATGTGAAGAATTGAGAGCCTGTGTTTGAAGAACAAGAAAGTTTTAGTATTTTTTTGGTAATATGATATTTTTATATGTTAGTTAAAAGGGTTCAAATGGATAACTACATCTACCATGTTAAGTGGATTATAAATCTTTGAAATTTGATGTAAGATTATGCGCTGACCATAAACTTTTAAAATTATGTGCTGACACACCCAATAGATGAACACTTGACTAAAAACACCAACCAATATTCAACACTAATCAATCCACTCTTCAAATTCCACATGGTTTGAGTCTCTCCTCCCATGTTCTTGGGAAATGACATTATGGTTTTATTTTATCATCCTTTTCAAAAAAATTCCTTGCTTCTATTGGGTATAGTTGCTATGCCTGAAGAGTTTGGTTTTTCAGCCTCTGCTTCTTTGCTTTGTTAGTTTTATTATTTCAAAATATCTACTTGTTGTGATCTTGCACTTGTAGTTCTTCATTTGGAGGCTTCAATTCTATTTTTATGGAGACATCATAATTCCTTCACCTTAGATGTTGATATTAACCTTTTAAGTCCTTTTATATGGTAGCTTGAAATTATTTTAACCTTTTACACTTTTCTCATTCCAACTTTTTTCTTTCAGCATCTCCATTCACATGGTTTATAAGGAAATCGAAATAGTTGCATCAAAATATAGGGTTCTTAAATTCATAATATTCTAACTGAATTTTTCTTCTTCTTCTAGGTATTGCCAATAAACTCCACACATGTCTGCATCTCTCCTGCCATGTACTTGGGAGATGGCATTATGGCTTCCTTGAGGCCTTTATTTTCTAAACTGACCTTTATCTACTGCTAGGAATATATGCTATGCCCAAAGTGCTTGGGTTTTTAGTCCTTTCTTCTTTTCTTTGTTGGAGAAATTTGAAAAATAGGAGCAACATCCAAAATCAATTAAATTTTTAAAATTTGTTAATCTTTTGTTGATTCAGTTATTCACAAAATTATAGGTAAAAAATTAATAGTTGTTGTAAACTATGAAGATTGCAAGTTGGGCATTTTAATTTAAAATATTCAAAACAAAATAATCTCTAAGAAGTGAAACTTGAAAATAAAACAAAGCCTCTAAATAATTTTCTCATATGTTATTTAAAAATTTGTTTAGAGGATATTTTATAAGTGATTCAACCATGTATTTACAAGTGAATATTTTATAAAATATATTTATTTTTTAAAAAATATAATGTAAATTTTAGGAAAATTTAGATAGGTTAATTATATAATGAAAATTAAAAGAGAAAGATATTTATATAATCCAAGAAAATAAGTTTAAATATATTTAATAGAAAATTACATATTCATTTGTTTTTCTTTTTTAGAATGAATTAAGAGTATGATTTAAAATGTTTTAATTCAAATAACATAAATGATAAATTGAAGTGGGTAAAACTTGATTATTATTTTAAAATTTTAAGGCTTCACGTTTATATTTTTGAGATTGATAAATAATGAAAATTAAAAAAGAAAGATATTTATACAATCCAAGAAAATAAGTTAAAATGTATTTAATAAAAAATATATATATCAATTTTTTTTTCTTTTTTAGATGAATTAAGAGTATGATTTAAAATATTTTAATTAAAATAACATGAATGATAAATTGAAGTGGGAAAACTTGAATATTATTTTAAAATTTTGAGGTTTCATATTAATATGTGTGAGATTGAGTCTAATATTCCAGAAAATGAATGTTAAATATCATGAAAAAAATAGGCATAGAATGAATGTAGAAGTAAAAGTATATTTGTATATATTCATAAAATAAAATCTAATAAACAAAACATGTATGCAATTAAAAATAAAGGAAAAATAATTTAACCCAAATTTAGATAACAGAGATAATCAGATTATATGATAACTTTAAGGCTAGGGTTAGGGTTTGATTTGGATTAGTGTTCACTTAGGGTTATGATTAGAGTTATGAATCTAAAATTAGGGTTCAATTAGGGATATGATTAGAGTTATGAATCTACAATTAGGGTTCAATTAATGTTCACTTAGGGTTTCTTTCTTGGAAGAAGTTTATTGAATGGTAAGTGCATTTTATAAAATTAATATGTCAAGAATTAATTTTAGATAATACTACATGTGTTTTTTCATATGGTATTAAATTGTAGATTAAAATTGATAATAGATCTCCTTCCTTCTTTTGCATTGTAAGCTACCATAATGTATGGCCTTAAAATCCTATTCATATTTTGAACTTTTCTAAACTATACAACATGACATACAACAACAAAAAAATTTATGCATTCTTCCCAAGCACAAATCCTTAGAATTCTTCATGCGTTACTTAGGTTAATTCTTTATTGCAATAAATAAATACACATTAGTATTTATATTATGGATTTGAGGGAAAATATTAAAATATTTATCTTAATTGAAAAATTTAAATGCAAGGGATTCAAGTACATACCTTTTCTTTTGTTAATGTTGATGAAGATAAAAGTATTGATGAAGTGCCAAATTTAATGACATGATATAAAAAATGGAATATCTTTGCTCTATGTGGCACTTGAAATTTTGTACAAAACTATAACTAACTCTACATCAAATTGGTGACTTTGGACCTATTTTGCACCAATAAATATGAGCTTTGACACATGCTTCCTAATCTAGAATACAATATGTACTTAAATGCTCAAAATAATTGGGAGTAGTATTGAGATTGGTGGATCTTTGGGAAGGTCCAATGCTTCACCTTTGTATCTCTCCCTATAGATAGAGGTAGAGATGAATATAGAATGAGAGAGGAAAATGGATAAAAATAGATAGAGATATAGAGAGAGATAGAGGGAGAAATAAAGATATGGAGAGATAGGGAGATAGAGGGGGGAGAGAGAGAAATATATATATATAGAGAGAGAGAGATATGGCACGATAGAGATATAAGGAGATATAGAGAGAGGGGGGAGAGACAGAGACATATAAGTAGAGAAAGACAAATAGAGATGGAGAGGGAGATAGAAATAGGGGGAGATAGAGAGAGAGAAAGAGAGAGGGAGAGATAGATAAATGGGAAGAGAAAGACATAGATATAGAGATAAATGGGAAGATAAAGGGACAAAGAGGTTGAGATATGAAGATAGATAGGGGTATAGGGAGGGAGAAAGAGAGGGAGAGATGAGGAGAGATAAAGAGAGGGAGGGAGAAAGGGAGAGAGATATGTAGAGGAGGGAGAGAGAGAAGATGGGGAAGAGGGAGATATATGTAGAGAGGGGGAGAGAGGGAGAGTGAGAGGGGGAGGCTAATATAGAGAAATAGATAGAGATAGGAAAAGATATAGGGAGATAGATGCATAGGGAGATATACATCGAGAAGTATATGGATAGAAAGAGATAGAGAGATGAGAGAGGGAGATCAAGTAGTATATGGATAGAAAGAGATAGAGAGATGAGTGAGAGGGAGATCGAGTAGGAAATAAAGATAAAGATATAGAGTAAAAGAGATGGAGTGATTAAGATAGAGAGAGGTAGACATTTCTAGAGAAAGGAAGTGAGATGGATGAGTAGAGAGAGTGAGAAATTTCTATAGATGGAGGGCGAGGGAGGAGGGTAGAGAAATATAGAGTGATTGATAGAGGTGAGATGAATATAGAGAGAGATAAATATAGAGAGAGAGAGATAAAGAGAGAGATAGAGAGAAAGACAAATAGAGATGGAGAGGGAGATAGAAATAAGGGGAGAGAGAGGGGGGAGAGATAAATGGGAAGATAAAGACATAGATATAGAGATATATGAGAAGAGAAAGGGACAAAGAGGTTGAGATATGAAGATAGATAGGGGTATAGGGAGAGAGCTCAGATGGGAAGAGATAAAGAGAGGGAGGGAGAAAGGGAGAGAGATAGGTAGAGGAGGGAGAGAGAGAATATGGGGAAGAGGGAGACATAAAGTTAAGATGTGTCAATATTTAAGAATCCTTGTTTATTTTGAAATTCTTGTAAACGTTGTTAGTTTTGTTGAACATTGTTAAATTCTCAGTTATGTTCAAGTATAATTGTTAGATGAAAAAATGACTTTCAGTTAGCACCAAATTATAGGTGACAAAGTTTTCGACCAGATTAATGAGCATATATCCAATATTTCAACACAATTTTATATCCTGCCTATAGCAATTTATATTTATTCACATATTCCACCCAAACTCAATCTCTCAAATGGAGGTGTAGGCAAGCATATATGCAATATGTGATGTTTCTGCTAGATGATACTTACAATGATCTCCACCAAGCATGCATGTAAAATCATGACAATGATGTAAAATATTTTCTTCCATCATGATATTGTTAGCTACATTCTTCCTTAATGACATCTTTAGCTACTTTAAATTAGAATTTAGAATCATCATCCAAGGTTGGGATATGATACAAGAAGAGATCCTACTTTTCTTCTCCTTTTTGTCTTCATTTTCCTCCATGAGCATGTTTTCCAAAGAGGAAACCAAGAAAGCCTTGATGGTGTCAAGATCATCATAAGTTTATCCCTAAGCATATTCAATCTTCATATTATGTTTCTTTGCCTTCTAATTTTGTATGTTAAATGAAAAAACTTGGTTTTACACCTTATTTAAGTCATTTAATCCTTTATTTTTGTCTCCAATAGATTTATTCAAAACTATAGACACCATCCAATTGAATTATAAGATTCCTCTCTTCTCCTATTAGGATGTAAGAAAAATCATTTGAGAGGTCTTTTTGGATCTTAGCCATTCTACTTTCAAGGAGATCCTTTCTTTGAAAAGGTTTCTAAAGACTTGGATATTCCACTCTTTTAGTCTAATTTTTATGAATTTTAACTTTCTATTGAAGATGCACATCTTAGTGCAATAATCAATAGTCTGGGTGAGCCAGGAGTCAGTGCTAAGTTTGGGTTTTCCATCTACACTTTTTCAAACTTGAAAGACACTCTTCTAAAGAATTTGTCCTTGTTTATGACCTATAATCTGAACCAACTTCAAAAAGGGTTACAATTAGGGTTCAAATAGCTTTATGGTTGGGTTTAAGATTCAATCTGGGTTAAGGTTCAATTGATTAAAAATAAGCATCTTGAGAAGAAGGATATCTCTCAGCGTATTTTACATATATTTTTAAAATATAGGTATACTAGTTTACATACAATACAGTCATAACCAGGATTGAAATTTGATGGTCACCCTTACCTATCATATGAAAAATTTATGATTGTTTGATCATTTCAATTCCTTTCATTTGACATTTTAAGAAAAATATAGATTGTCAAAAAATATTTAATATATGCAAAAAATGTGTGACACTTTTATATTAAATATTTGATTAATCATACATATGAAATACAAAAAATTATAAATTTCTCTTTTTAATAAAGAAATGTAAATAATCTAGTTATTATTTTAAAATATATTATTATACATATCATTTAAAATAGAAAAGTATTTTTTTAAAGAATCATAATTCTTAAAAATTCTTTAAAAAATGAAAAATATAATTATTTAAAGTTAAAATATAAGAAAAATATATATTTATGCACCATAGCCATAAAAAATAAGATTTTTAAAGATAAAATTAAATATACAAAAATGATAAATCAAAAGTGCATATCATTATAGAGATAAAATTTAGATATAACAACAATGATAAATAGAAAGTGTGTATCTAAAAGTCACCAAATCACTGATAAAACATGTAAAATAAAAAAAACAATTGTAACTAATAAGAATAAATGCAAAAAAAACTTAAATTTTGAATTCATATTAATAATATTCAAGATAAAATGGTGGGGCTTCTTGTTTGTAGAGCCAACAACCAAGGTTCAAACCTTGCGGGGTCACTCTCTATGGCGTCAACAATGGAGTTTGTTATTTACCCTCATATTAAGCTGAGGTTCCTTGGTGAATTGGTGGGGCTTCTTGCCTGTAGTGCCAACAACCAAGGCCCAAACCTTAATATTAATTTTTAAGGATGGCATTTTGGTCTGCAACTGCAAGGAGCTGAGCTAGGGAATTCGAGCCCTAGCTTGTGTTTGCTTTCTCTGTTTGTGCGAATGTTGGGGTGGGAATTTGCTTTGTTCTGTGGGGGGGTTAATATTTTTGTTGTGACTATCCTTTGAAGCTCTGGCCTGGTTGCACGTTTGGCCATTTTTCCTACGTGTGAGGGTTTCCTCTGATCTACTATGCTTGGGGCTGGATCTTTCTTGTGCATGTTTGTCCTGGGCCTTTTGGCTGCTATGTCACAAGGTGAGCCATCTAAGGTTGCAACTGACATGGATTTTCATGCTATGGTGGGCTTGAAATCGCCAAGACAAGGAGTGAGGGTTTTTGAAAACACCCTCTTCTCTTTGAATACAGGGTCTATGGAATCAAATTCGTCTGGTGGATCTTAGATCTCGAAGATTAATGGCTGCCTTGAGCATTGCAAAAAGAGACCTAAATTGGTGATTCTGATTGAGATGATTGCTGAGGATATTGAATATTATTTAAAGCATTCTCTGTACTACAAATTTTTGGGAATGAGAGTGTCTCTACAATTTTTAGAAAATTGGGCTCAGAGGACTTGGAAGCCAGAGGGTGAAATGGAGGTCACACTGCTCACAAATAATTTTTTTATGGTCACATTTATTTGCTTGGCTGATCACAATAGGGTTTTTGAGGGGGCGCCCTATTTTCAGAACCAGCTTGGGTTGTTTGTCAAGCCATGCCATGTAGGCTTTAATCCCTCTAAGGAGCTTCCGAATCGTGTTTCGGTGTGGGTTCGGTTGTCCAGATTTCCAATTGAATGTTGTCGTGAGGATGTTTTGCACATGCTTGCTTCGATGCTTGGGAATTTGGTGGGGTCTTCAACACAAACCCTAGGTAAGAAAGTAATGACTTTTGCTCGAATTTGTGTGGAAATTGATTTGAGTAGACCTTTTCTAGATGCTTTGGATATGTGAGCAGGCTCCCATTCTTGGGTGCAACAATTGGATTACAAGACCCTTCCTTTTCGATGTCACCTCTGTCATGAATATGGTCACCTATTGCATAGATGCTCGAAGGCTAAGCCTATGGTGCCTCAGCCTCCACCTCCTCCTCGTAACACCCCTAATGCTGATAAGGGGAAGAATCATGTTTCTGTCGAGGGGTGGATGCTAAGGGTTATGTTCCTATTAAGGCTTGTAACCAAAATAGAGGTCAAAAGAGGACTTTGATGGAGAGACAAGATGAGGATACTTTTAACAGGTTTGAGGTCCTAGATGATTTGGGTCAGCAAGAAATTAATCTAGGGTTAATAAGTTTGGATCCGAGTGTGGTGGGTTCTATCCTAGAGGATCACACTTCCATTACTCCTCTTGCTCCACAAGAGGAGTCTGCCATGCCTATGGTCATTGATGTGCAGGTTGGGGCTCAGGTGATGCTGGGTCCAAATGTTGAGTTGGGGCAGGGGGATGGAGGCACTTCTTTTCCTGCACAGAATGTTGGATCGGATGTGGCTAAGAGTAACAAGGCTTCTCCTCAACTGGGCATTTTTCAAAAGGATGGCAAGAAGGGGGGTTGGAGAAAAGCGCTAAACTTGGCAGGAAGAAAGATTTGGAGAAGATTAAGATGATGGGGGAGACTTTGGTGGAGTCAAGGTCTGTTAAGACCCTGTAATCTCATTTTTTTAATCCTTTGAAATGATCATTATTTTATGGAATGTAAGGGGCTTGAACCGTGGCCCTAGACAAAAAGCTATTCGTGAGTTGGTAAGAAGTCATTCTCCTGATGTTCTTTTTGTTCAAGAGTCCAAGTTATCTATTGAGTGCATGATGGGTGTAGTGCCTAAGTTGTGGAAGAATGGTCAATGCCAGTGTATTGGGGCTCAGGGATCCTCGGGGGGTGTGGCTTGTTTCTAGAACCCTCAGAAGATTCAGCCTTTGTGGTGGTTATCCTTCAAGTCCTCTTTATCCATGGTTGCTTTGTGTCCTGAGTCAGGAGAGTCTGTTCTTTTCTCTAATGTTTATGCTCCTATTGAGTTCCAAGGTAAACTTCTTTTATGGAAAAATATCCATTTTGTTCGTAGCCTATTTCCCTATCTGCCATGGATCATTACAGGTGACTTTAATGCTATTATTGAATTAGCTGAGAAACGGGGTGGTATTGCAAGACTAGAGCCTTCTGCGTTGTTGTTTTAGGAAAATATATCGGCTCTCAATCTTGTGGATATCAAACCTAGCAATGGTCAATTTACTTGGAACAACAATAGGATGGGAGACAGTTGCATTGTTAAACGTCTAGATCATTTCATGGTCTCCTACTTTTGGGTTGGGGGAATCTGGTCTTCTAGTTCTGAGATCTTAGATTGGAGAGGTTTGGATCACTGGCCTATAAAGCTAGTTATCTCTTCTACACGGATGCCTCAAATTCCAACCTTCAAATTCTAGCTAATGTGGTTGTGGGACCCTGACCTTTATGGATGTGTTGCTGAATGGTGGAGGTATGGTAGACCTGCTTATGGTACTGCAATGTATAATTTTGCTAAGCTCCTTCAATATGTTAAGTATCAACTTAAATGGTGGAACCGACAATGCTTTGGAAACATTTACCATGCAAAGCATGCTGCACAAGCTAAGTTGAATGCTATTACTAGGTTGATTAGGGAGGATGGGGTGTTTGAGGATTTGTTGCAGGATGAGGCTAGGGCATTCAAAGATCTGGAGGAGTGGGAGCTGAAGGAGGAAATCTACTGGAAACAAAAAGCTCAGATTGAGTGGCTTCAGGAGGGAGACAAGAATACTACCTTCTTCTTCAATTTGGTGAAGGCCAGATGTCATGGTAATTCTATATCAGCTTTGGTGATTGTCAGGGGAGAGGTTCTTTCTTCTACTCAAGATATCTCAAATGAAGCTGTGCACTATTTCACTTCTTTATTCAGGGAGGACTTGCAGGGGGACTCAGTTGAAGAGGCTTAGGTCCTCTCTTGTATTCCTTCTTTGGTCTCTTGGGAGATGAAGGAGCATCTTATGAGTGATATTTCATTGGAGGAGCTGGAGAAGACTGTTTTCCAGATGAAAAAGGGTAAAGCTCTTGGTTTGGATGGTTTCCTGATTGAGTTCTTCCAGGAATTTTGGGAGATTATCAACCTGGATTTATTGGTAGCCATTCAAGAGTCTCAAAAGAATAAGAAAATGCTTCAGGCCCTAAATTCTACCTTCCTTGCTCTCATTCCCAAGGGTGATGGGGCTGCTCATTTAAGTCAATTTCACCCCATTTCTCTTTGCAATGTTATTTATAAAATTATCTCTAAGTTGATTGCTGATAGGTTAAAAAAGTGGCTTATGCTACTAATTTCTGAGGAACAAAGTGGTTTTGTGGTAGGCCGCCAGATTCTGGATGGGGTGATTATTGCTACAGAGACTATTCATTCTATGGCCAACTCCAAAGATAAGGCTATCTTCATCAAGCTGGACATGGCTAAGGCTTATGATAGAGTTCGATGGTCCTTCCTTTGAAAGGTTCTGGGGGCCTTTAGTTTTGAGGAGGAGTGGATTCGCTGGGTTAAGATTTGTGTGACTTCAGTTTCTTTCTCTGTTTTGATTAATAGGGAGCACTCTGAACTCTTTGGTGCTTCTCGAGGTTTACGGTAAGGTGAACCCCTCTCTCCTTACTTGTTTCTTCTTTTGGTTGAAGGTTTGGGTCGATTGATAAAAAGGAATGTGGAGGGGGGTTTTATTTAGGGATGGCAATGGGGAGGTGGCTTACCAGTGCAATATCACTTACAGTTTGTGGATGGCACTGCTTTGATGGGCATGGCTACTATTAGGGAGGTTTCAAACATGCGCAAGGTGTTGGATGTTTATCTTGCTGCATCGGGCCAGTTAATTAATGAGGGCAAGTCTTCCAATTTTTTCTTCAATACTCTAAACTCCAATCAGAGGAGAATTGCTCATATTCTTAGATTTCAGATTGGGGATCTCTCACTGACCTACCTTGGGATTCCTATTTCAGTTGGTAGGCAGTCTAGGGATTCTTGGTAGGCTATTCTAGAAATTTTTTGTGTCAAAGTCACTCATTGGACCCTTCGCTAGTTATCTTTTGCAAGTCAGGTTCAGTTGCTCAAATCTGTGGTTCAGGCTCTCCCTCTTTATAGGTGTATGATTTAGGTGGTTCCGATGGGTTTTGTTAGAGATCTTGATTCCTTAACAAGACAATTTTTATGGGTTGGTAGTTTATTATCTTCCAAGTGGAGCCTTGTTAGATGGGATGTTGTTTGTAGCCCAAAATAGTTTGGTGGTCCTGGGTTAAGGCAATCATTGATGTCTGTAATGGTTCTGGCTACTAAATTGTATTGGCATTGGTGTGTGGAACAGGACCGGGTGTGGGCCAGAATTTTGACTCAGAATTACTTTCCAAAAATTCCTCAAAGTGATATCCCTCATTATAGCTTGACAGGGAAGGGATCTGTGATTTGGAATACTCTCAAGAAAGGGGTTGCGCTTGTTAAGGGTGGCTTATTCTAGATTTGCAAGAGCGGGTTAGATGTGTATTTTTGGCATGATGCTTGGGATGGTCACCCTCCCACTGTGCTAGAGGTTCTATGAAGTAGGATGGTCAAGGATGTGCGACTTTAAGTCTCTTCCCTTTTAGGGGCAGTTGGTGGAGGCGAGATGGAAGAATCTAGAGGAATGGCCTGTTGGTATGGAGGAGGAGTGCGTTGAGCTTCATTACATTCTTTCTTGTCAAAGCTGTAGCTCCCTCATGGATGAGGATGTGTTAGCTTGGTCTCCTAACCCCAAGGGTGCTTACACTGTTTCTTCTGGGTATCAGGAGTTGCTTTCCCAGCAGATTGAGGGGGTGGAGGTTCATTGGTGGAAGAAAGTTTGGAATAAGTTTTCTTGGCCAAAGTGTAATTTCTTTATTTGGACTTTGGCTTGGAATAGGTGTTTGACTTGGGATAATATCTGGAAAAGAGGTTTTTCTAGCCCCTCTAGGTGTGTTCTCTGTGGGTGTGGGGAGGAGGACTCTCCTCACTTGTTCTTCCATTGTTCCTTCACCTTACAGCTTTGGCATTTTATGGTGGGGTGTTTTGAAAATCCCATGCATTCATGCCTCCTCCCTAATTGAGTTTTGGATTAGTCTGGGGAGCCCCCCCTCCTCAGCCTCTTTCTTGTAGGATGTTTGGTATGTTGGTCCCATCTTTCTGTATTGGAAAGTTTGGTTGGAAAGGAATCAGAGAATCTTTCGGGGTGAAAAATTAGGGATTCAACAAGTTTGGTTTAGAATTGTGGGAATGATCTAGGAGACAGTCGAAGCTAAAGATGAGATTATGCTACCGTTAGAGAAAGGAGATGCTGAAATGGTTGATCGGTTGGGAATTTAGGGGCTATCTTCAGCTTCTGCTTGTGTCAAGAGAGGTAGGCATGTGAAGCAAAAATTTCAAAGGGTGGGGAGTTGGTTGCTCCCTCCAACTGGCTTTTTGAAAATTAATACAGATGGCTCATCTAGGGGAAATCCAGGACCCGTTGGGATTGGCAGGGTTGGTATGGATTCTTCTGGATTAGTGGTGTTTCTTTTTTCTACTAATGAATGGATACAAACTGTTAATAGGATGGAAGGCTTTGCTATCCTCTATGCCTTAAAGCGGGTGTATGCTTTAGGGTGGGGTAAGGTTATTTGTGAGTCTAATTCTCAGGTCTTGGTCAATTTACTTCATGTAAAGAAGATTTATGATGTTAGCTAGCAGTTGGCTATGACGGTGTAGCAAATATTATAGGTTAGCTCTTTGATGGAGTCAGTGTCTTATGTCCATATTCTAAGGGAATGGAATAGGGCATCTGATTGTCTGGCCAAATGGGTATCAGAGAATATAGATGGTGCAAATATTGATGGGTGGGAGCAAATATCCCATGAGTTAGGTTAGGATTTGGAGAGGATTCTTGCTGAGGATGGGAGTGGTATTGGGGATGTTGGTGTAATTAAATGTCTTGTACCTTGTCCTAGGTCATGATTACACCTTAGTTAAGTTTACTTAGGGACCACATAGGAGGTTGTTTGAGAATCTCCACTTTTGGTGGAATTGACATGTCATTACCTCATCATTTCCACCTTTTGTGGACACATCATGTGATTATCTCTCCACCTTAAGTGGAGTGATAGCTCTTCATAGTTGTCTCATGTCATAAGATTTTGACACTTGTCATAATCTTATGCCCTTCTATGTTCTCACCTTGGCTATATAACCAAGGGGTCTTTCTCATTTATAATTAATCATGATCATATCATATCATTGACATTGAATACAGTTTATTCTTGTCATATCATATTTTCTCTCTCTTTTTGTGTTTTCCATTTGGTCCATAGATCTTGGAAGCCATAGCCAATTCTAACATGGTATCAGAGCGGGTTGGGTGCCATTGGAGAGTCTTATTCTGAGGAGAGATCCTAGATCTGAGGAGGTTCTGTTTGTGGCTCTTTGTTGCAAGTTCATATTAGAGCTTGCTGATGCAAATCTAAGCTCACCATTACATCCGGAAGGTTCAAGATAGTCAATTTTTCCTTTTGTTTCATTCAAATCAAAGATACGAGGCCAAATCTATGAGGGTTTGAAGTTGAAGAGTGGTTGCCAGATCTAGAAGGTAGCTACAATTTTGGAGCATTTTGGGTCAAATCCGACTCTGCTATTGCATCCAGAAGGGCCAAAAACCCTAAGATCGACTGTCAATTCATCCATTTTGGAGCAAGTCATCCGGTGAGGAAAAAATTTTTTGCTCGTAGAGCCGTACGGCCCCTAGGTCATCATAATTACCCAACAGTACAATTTTCTGAAAAAAATATATTATAATATTTTTTTGTGAAATTTTATTTTTTTAAATATTGTGTAAAATTCGCAGTTTTTTATATTTTCATTTTGTGAAAATTTTATTAAAAATCATTGAAAAAAAAAATCAAAAAACAAAAGGGCTGAAATTTGTATTTCTGTGGATTTGTTTTTAGCAGTACAAGGTACTGCTGCTGCAGACAGTACCGTTCGAATCGTACCCCATGCGACACTATACCATTCATCACCAGTGGTCCCCAGTCCCCACACTCCTGTGGCTGCCATTCACCGATAGATGGCCAGTCAAATCAAAACTGGCAGCAACAATCAAAATCCAGCAGAAAATAATTCAGGTAGCGAATGTTCTGACGGAATCCAAAAGATTCTGGTGCTGACGCAGGTCGACCTCCGACGACCATATAACTATCAAAGTTAAGCTTGGCATCGGAGAATATTCTGTAGGCAGGAATATTCTTTTTTGACAGTCTGTGGGACATCAAATTTAATATAGTGGATTGATGACATCAGCAATACGTTAGCAGTTTCAAAAAAATTTTCCCCCTTCTCCCTTGGTAGTTTTGATTTTGCAGTCCATTTTCAAACGCTGATATCTTGCTCATTCTGACTCCTTTTTCAGTGCAATTTTTTTTTTATTTGGGCTACTTTTTTGTGCTATTCACACTAGTGCAATCAGTTTTTGGTTTTGGCACTTGGTTTTTCCAGAATTTTCAGATTCACACAAGTGTTGCTACTTTGTCCTCATTTTGGGAACTTCGAGAGCTCATATCTTGCTCCTACGGTAACATTTTTGGGTGCAATTTTTTTTGAAAGTGCATGATTTTTCATGTACTTCTTAGTGGTATGATCAGATTGATCTCATTTAGTACCAAAAATTGTACTTGATACTGTGGCCTATTTTGGCATTTGTAAGCATCAAGATCAAAGACCACTTTGCTATTTTTTGGCAAGTGGCATTTGTAAACTCACTAAATATAAAGTGCCAAATTAGATATTGCTTTGGGGGTTCTTTGATTGAGTGAATTTTGGGGGATTCTTCTTGTGGTTGTGGTTGCATTCCTCTTGATTTGTGTTCTTGCTTCATCATGGAGCCATCTACAATTCCACTTCTAACACCTTACAACTATCCTAAATGGAAATTAGAAATGAACAAATTGCTAAGAGTAAATAGATTATATAGGATAGTTCATGGGCTTGATAGTGAACCACAAAATGATGAAGTTATAAAGAATAAGTGGTTGAATAGTTGTGAAGAAGCCATTGGCTATTTGTGCTTGTATGTCTCTCTTGAGTTGTTTCACATTGAGCAGTTGGATACACCTATGGCTATGTGGACTACATTGTCAGAATTGTTTGGGAAAATAGATGAAATTCAAGGACATTTGTTGGAGAATGAATTAATCAGTCTCAATCCATGTAATTTTGACAACATACAAGACTTCATCACCAAATTCAAGTCACTAAGAACACAATTGAAGAATTGTAAAATTGAGAAATTAGATACACAATTGATCTTAAGTGTTCTTTCAAAGCTAGGACCTGAATATTCAGTGTTTGTGTCTACTTTCTATGCTACAAAGAATGCCTTTGGGAGTGAGTTTAAGATGCCTTCCTTTGAAGATTTTGCTATGCAACTCACTAGGGAGCAAGATAAGCTTATTCAAATGGGTACTTTGAAGTCTTCAAAATCACATGCCTTGGTTGCAAAGGATGAGAAGTCTTCAAGTGGCAAAGAAAAGACAAAGAACAAGCCTAAGAAGAACACACAATCCACATCAAATTCCACAGAAGAACATAAAGATTCATCTTCAAAAGAGAAATCATCTAAGAAGGAGAGACCTTTTTGTGCATATTGCAAGAAGGATGGACATGAAGAACATTATTGTTATAAGAAGGATATTGATGAGTTGAAAAATCTTCTCAAAAAGAATCACATTGATTTTCCTTCTAGAATGTTTGAATCATCTTCTTGTCCTTCTACTTCAAAACAGTCTAAAAAGGACAAAGGTCAAACATCGGGATATAAAGGACAAGCTATTTGTGCTCATTCAAGTCCAGGATCAAGGAGATGGCTTCTAGATTCAGGAGAAACTCATCATATGGCATCTTCACAAACTATCTTCTCTTCATTTCAACCTTGTTCTATGTCTCCTATCTTGATGGGAAACAATACATATATGAGTGTAACAAGGAAGGGATCTATTAGAATTGGGGAGAACAATTTTCAGGATGTCTTGTGTGTTCCTCATTTGACGAACAATCTACTTTCCATATATTAGATTACGCATGGTGGAGATGGGAGAACTGTGGAGTTCACACCTAATTCTGTTATCATTCATGACCTGGAGACTAGAGATGTCATTGCTAATGGGGTGGTTGATCATTCATCTCGGTTGTATTCCTTTGCACAGTTTTCTTCTGATGATGATGATGTTCCCTCGACTGTTGATCACATATACCATGATTTAGAGGATACATTTGGCTTTTTGAACTTGGGCATACTCACGTCAGATCCAGTACTTGAGCCATGCATTTCCTCTCCTCCATCTACTGTTGTACTTGATGATACTTGTGTTGCTACAGTTTTGGCTCCTAGTGATTTAGTGCAGCAGGATATAGATAGTCTTCTAGATATGGCTACTTTGGATGACTTTCTGATAGGCATTTCAAACTTGTTTGTGGAGTCTCATCTTGCAGATTTGGAGGACACCATCGATAGCATTCATCTTCTCTTTGATGAAGATGCACCTTCTTCAGTTGTTGTGAGGGAACACTTTGACCCTCTTGTTCATTCTCTACATGATCATTCTTCACAGATTGGCGTGAGTGTGTATTCTTTTGGATAGCATTTGGAGGAGGCTTCTTTGTCTTCAGAGGGGATATCTTTGTCTTTGGATTATGTTCTACATTCATCTCTACTAGATGTTGGGTTTTCCTCTTCAGCAATGTGGCCTAGAATGCCTAATTGGAGTGTGTCAGCTTTTGGCATCAACATGGAGACACTTGAGCATGCTTCAGAGACAACATCATCATACATCATCCATCTTCATGATATCTTGCATACATCCTTGGTTTTGTTTCTTCCTAAGGGGAGGAACGTTGTTTGGCGAGATTGGATCATCTTTAGCATTCAATGTCGAGCTTCTACCATCATTGCAAGAGACTCAACATTGAGGCGGGGGCTACCTTGTCTCTCTTCTACTTCTCTCTTATGGGGGGTATTTTTCCTCACATGGGGTTTTTACCTTCTCAATCTTCATTGAGATCATTTCTTTTTTGTATTTCATCTCTCTTTTGAGGGGAGTTTTTCCCATGAGGTTTTCTCCCTTTCCTCGCTTGTGAGAAATTGCATTGTGTGTACATGGGTACCTAACATGGCCTAGTAGTTGGGACCCATCTTGCATTGTTTTCTTTTGTGTACATTCTCCCTAAGTTGCACTTAAGGGGGGATATTGGTGTAATTAAATGTCTTGTACCTTGTCCTAGGTCATGATTACACCTTAGTTAAGTTTACTTAGGGACCATATAGGAGGTTGTTGGAGAATCTCCACTTTTGGTGGACTTGACATGTCATTTCCTCATCATTTCCACCTTTTGTGGACACATCATGTGATTATCTCTCCACCTTAAGTGGAGTGATAGCTCTTCATAGTTGTCTCATGTCATAAGATTTTGACACTTGTCATAATCTTATGCCCTTCTATGTTCTCACCTTGGCTATATAACCAAGGGGTCTTTCTCATTTGTAATTAATCATGATCATATCATATCATTGACATTGAATATAGTTTATTCTTTTCATATCATATTTTCTCTCTCTTTTTGTGCTTTCCATTTAGTCCATAGATCTTAGCAGCCATAGCCAATTCTAACAGGGGAAGGGTGATTTTGTTCTTGGCTTTTCTTATGGTTTCTGTTGGTTCCTAGGGCTTTGGCCCTTTGTTGTTATGTAATGCTTTGTTCTGATTTTCAATAAAGTTTTTACCCCTTTTTAAAAAATAAAAAATAAAATAATAATAATAATAATATTCAAGATAACATTGTTAAATATTTAAAAGTTAAAAAAAAAAATTTATTCTATTTTTAAAGGATTTTAAATTAATTACAATAAAAACATAATGTCTATAGGAGGTTGCACAATCCATCACAAGAAAAAAGAAAAGAAAAAAAAGATGCAAAACAAATATATATATATATATATATATATATATATATACTACATTTTTAATACTACATTTTTAATACTATGATAATAATGTAATATAATACTACTTATCACCCATTTTATATTTTATAAATATTGAGTTTTTCAATTGAGTTGTGAGAAAAAAAGTTTCAAATGTCAATAAATGGTAAATCAATTGTCATTTAATGGTAAAAGCTTCAAAATATCATGTGAAAGCCTCCAAAATCTCACTTATCATAGAAGCCAACATAAATGTTGATTTTCCAACTCAATGAGAACATTTTATTTCTATTTGTAATATTTTTTGTCAATTTGATGGAAACTTTCCTTTTTCATTTGCATTGCTTTATGTTTTAATTTTGAATGCAAATATTTCAAAATCAGGTAATACCAATTTTTGTAAGGAAACAATCTAGATTTTTTGAAGTTTATTTCATTCCATTATTTAACACTTATTAATTACTTGCAACAAATTACATCCATATGTACCCATGCACAAACACATACTCTCTAACATATTAGTATACATAAAAAAATTTATTACCATAATTTTGGAACCTTCTTTACGTGCAATTGCTAGTAAATATTATAAATGATATATATTAGTATAAAAAAATCATTATTATGAGAATCTTAAATTTTCTAATAAAATAAGTTTCTAAATTCATACTAGAAAAAAATTCAAGATAATCTTATTAAAAATATTAAAATATTGAAAAAATTACATTCTATTTTTTTAAGGTTCTAAATTAATTTACAATGAGTTGTCTTTCCTTAATTTATGAATAGTACCACGATGCAAGATAATAGGCATTAATACTCATCAAATCAAGAGATTTTGATCCAAGTTTCATATGAAAAGGAACTAGCATACATATATTAAATATTAATATATTTAAAATATGACTACAATTATCATTCTCTAATTTTTTTTTATTGATTTAACTTTGTGATCAAATATTTTATTTCTCTTTGCGATCAAAATAATAATAATAATTATTATTATTTTTAGTTTATGCATATATTTGAATTATTTTTATTATTTATTTATTTGTTCTTTTTGTTTCATCAAATATCTTTGATTTGATTTTTTTCTTTCATCAATTCTCTTTTATTTGATTTTTTTTGTTACTCTTCCACTACTATAATTGCACATGACTTTTACTATGGAGAGAGTGCAAGAATAACTTTCACTTAATATTTGATAAGATTCCCTAACACTCATAGTGATAATTCTGAAATGGAGTTCATGAGAAAATATGACATCATCTGTGTACTCTCCTAACTGATCAGAGGTGATAGTGAACCAAGGGTGCAATATTTAGCTTCCCATGCCTATGAGGCCTTCCTAAACTTGTGCGCAATAGACACATGGCATGAGTGGATAGCGTGCTCCAATTATAAAATTTTGAAGTCTCTCTTGGGGTCATGCAACAACAAACATGTGGTTGTATTGTGTAAGCATCAAGATAGAACAATCTTAGTGGTATTCCAATAACTAAAGAGTAGTGAAAGCCTCTCCAAAATATTGTTCTTGTGGCCTGACTATTAATGAAATGACCCAATAGCACACCTTTTCTCGACCCTCTAACTCAAATAATCCTGAGCAGGGCTTAAATTTGACGATCGATCTTGCCTATGAACAATTTTTTTTATGATGGTTATCTATTCAAAGGTGCCCTTAAAACATTATGATATACCTTAGTGTAAGTAAAATTATATATAAATTGCATATATATTTCATTATAATTCTATATAAATTTTGAAAATCTATCCAAAATCTCTCCTTTTATCTGATACAACCTTCTTAAAATTTTGATCGTATTTTATGGAAAAAATCTCTAAATACAGTTATATGACCATCAAATTTAAGCTCTGATCCTAGGCATGCACCCTTGTGAAACATGGCACTATCAGTGTTATGCTTCAGATGAAATATTTTGGAGCCTTCTTTAGAGAAATATGGTGCAACTATAATGGCTATATCAAGTAGGCTTAAAATCACAACACACCCAACCCATAACTGAATAAACAACTTCCATATGGCACTTCAGACACTAGGCTTAAAATAAATCTTCATATCATCCCTTAGAGGAATACTTCTCTTGAAGCAACCTCTTGCCACCTTCATATTGAATACATTTCTGTTGGGATGTAAAGCCCAATGGTCACATGATTGTTTGTATTCTCCCATCTCTTTGTATTCAAAGAGATTTGTATAAAAATGTGTGGTAGATCATGTATTGTGTTGTTGATTGGTGATTGATTAATACAATGATTGCTTGCTTGAGAGTGGACATAGGCTATTGCCAAACCACTATAAATTTTGTCTCATATTTTGTTCTTTTTTTTTTCTATTTTATTTTGTTTCTTTGCTTGTTTTAATATTTACAATGCTCTCGATTGTGAATTTTAAACAAGAAAAGAAACATAATAAAACCAAAAAATAATGAACAAAATACAAGACACATGTTTATAGTGGTTTGGAAATAGCCCACATCCACTTTCAAGTAGGGAATCATTGTATTAATCAATCATCAATTAACAACACAATACATGATCTGCCACACATATTTATATAGAGCTCTTCAAATATGAAGAGATGGGAGAATACAAATGGTCATGTGACCGTTAGGCTTCACATCCACAACAATTTTTAGTGCATGGTTGTTCCAGTTGGACTTCACAGGGGAGATTCTTGGGATGTGAAGCCCAATGCTCACATGTCCATTTCTATTTTCCCATCTCTTCGTATTTGAAGAGATTTGTATAAATATGTGTGGCAGATCATGTATTTTGTTGTTGATTGATGATTGATTAATACAGTGATTCCCTACTTGAGAGTAGATGTAGGCTATTGTCGAACCACTATAAATTGTGTCTCATAATTTGTCCTTTTTTATTTTATTTTATTTGTTTCTCTGCTTGTTTAAAATTCACAATTTTTGCACTAGCACATATGTGACATGTGGCATTTCAGATGTTGACACAAGAAATAACCATGTGAATCCTCCCTTGATGAAATGCAACACAATGAATGTGGCTATAGTAAGTAGGCTTGTCCCTTAGAGGAATATATCTCTCGCATAAACCTTTTGCCACCATAATAGTGAAGAAATTCCTACTCTTGCACATATGTGACACATGGCAATCCTCTATTAGGGAAATGCAGCACAATGAACATGACTATAGTAAGTAGGCTTTGCACCATTAGCATAACCAACTTAGTAACTCAATGAGAAAACCTACCACAAGGCAATTATGGACTCCTAAGTTTAGAATTTAGCTTTTGGAACTTCTCTTGGAGAGGAGTTGTACATGACACATGGCATATAGCTTAGTATTTGACATTAGGTATAGTAGAATGTAATTGTGAAATGCTTTGAACTAAGAAGAAAAGAAATTTGAAATAAATGTTTATTTTTTGTAGGAAGATGGAATAAAAGTGCAATGATTATTTTGATAAGCTAAATTTAGTGGCTCTAGGAAAATTCACCACAGGAAAATTCATTGGAAAATTAATCACCAAAAGTTCATGCAATTAATTTTTTGGGAATTGTTGGTGGTCAAATTTAGTGTATTTAAATAAAATTTTCTAAAATATAATAGTTTTTTTAATTGTAAAATATAATAATTTTTCTTTTCTAAATTGTAAAATATAATATTTTATAAACTATAAATATTAGTGAACATTTAGAAACAATATAAATAGTTTTTTTAATTGTAAAATATAATAATTTTTTTAAATGTAAAATATAATAATTTATAAACTGTGAATATTAGTGAAAATTTAGAAACAATATTTAATTCCTTTCTTTCTTTGTATAAAGTGCAATGATTACTTTGATAAGCTAAATTCAATCTATTTAAATATTTTTTCTAAAATATAATAGCTTTTTTAATTGAGAAATATAATATTTTTTTTGTTTTTTTTTGTTTTTGATAAAGGAAAAAAGGGGTTTTACAAGGACCCAAAACCATTAAGTTTAAAAAAAAAGAAAGAGAAGGACAAAAAAATCTAGTAGAATAAATAGGCTACTATAAAAGAAAAGAATAGATAAAGCAGCAGCCATCCAAAAAAGGCTACGAAGGTCAATAAAAAAACTAGCCGAAACACAAGTGAAAAAACCAGCTGCAACTAACCCAGAGTCTTCAGAACAGACTCAGTCTCTGCCTCCAGGTCCTGCATATCTTGGACACCCTTCTTAAAATTTTGAATCATCTGTGGCATGGGGGGTGCCTTCCTTTTCAGATTAGCCTTGGTTCTCTTTGAAATCCCAATGTCCTCTTCTTGGTTTTTATTTTTCATCTCTTCCAAGTCAACAACCAAGGACCCATGTTGAGCTTTGTCCAATTTTTCAGTCATAGCATTGATAATGATGGCATTATGTCTTGCCATCCTATTATTCTATTCAACAATTATCTTCATAGTATTTTTCATTTTTTCCAAGTCTATTTCAATACTTTTGTCCTTACCCGCATTGTTCTGGATCTCTTTACTGGCAATGCAATCTTTACACTCTACATCCTTTTTTCTTAACGCTGAAACCTTAGCTCCCATTTCTTCCAGTTTACTTTGGAGGGCCTTTTAAGAAAAAGGGTGCAACACCGGGACTTCTCGGGAGGTCACCCATCCTTTTTTTTTTTTTTTGACCTTTATAATATGAATATGAAGCATATTTTCTAGTAGAAATGTAAAAAGAATATATGATTTTTTTGGTACTATTCTTCCTTTATTTCTTTTATTATTTTTTATTGGGCTCATTGAATAGTTAGATTGTTTTCAATAGTCTTTCATAATGCTAATACATTCTCAATTGTTAATGCCTTTAAAATATAATTTATACACTTTGAATATTAGTGAAAAATTATAAACAATATCTAATGATTTTCTTTCTTTATTTGTATAAAGTGCAATGATTAATTTAGGTAGATTCGTTGTAGTTTTTTTTTTAGACCTTTATAATATGAATGTAAAACATATTTTCTAGAGTAAATGCAGAAAGAATATTTGATTCATTGCTCTCTTTCTTTGTATAAAGTGTTTTATTTTTTAATATTATTTTCATTTATCTTATATTGGATTCACCGAATGGTCAAATCTATTTCAATGTTCCACTATCATTCTACCATATTCTCAATTGTTGATCATTAAATTTAGCTAATAATGTTCACATGTTCATATATAGGGAACACCTTTGGTGTAAATATAATACTACTAATCTAAAAAATAATTTCGCCAAAGGCATTCCCTACATGAACATTATTAGCTGACTTTAATGATCAATGGTTGAGAATATGGTAGAATGATGGTTGACCATTGAAAAAGATCTGATTGTTCAATGAACCAATATAAAATAAATAAAAATAATATTAAAAAAACACTTTATACAAAGAAAGAAAGCAAAAAATTAGTCTTTTCTACATTTCCACTAGATAATATGTTGTGTTCCCTTTACGAATAGTACCGCTGACTTTAATGGTCAATGGTTGAAAATGTGATAGAATGATAGTTGATCATTGAAAAAGATTTGACTTTCTGATGAACCCAATACAAAATAAATAAAAATAATATTAAAAAACTAAAATACTTTATACAAAGAAAGAAAAATAATAATTATATATTGTTTCTAATTTTCCAATAATATTCAAAATGTATAAATTATATTTTAAAAAAAAAAAATTATTATATTTTAGAAAAAAATATTCAAATACATTGAATTTAACTTATCAAAATAATCATTGAAATATTGTTTTTAAATTTTCACTAATATTCACAATTTATAAATTAAAAAACCAAATTATTATATTTTACAAAACATATTTAAATAAACTAATTTAGCTTATCAAAATAATAACATTTCCCTTTTATAAAATCTTTCTACGCAAAAGAAACATTTATTTCAAATTGTTTTTCTTCTTAGTTCAAAACATTTCACAATTACATTTTAATACTGCACACAAGAGGTCATGACACCTATTCTCCCCCATCCTTGTATATCTAATGTCCCCTATCCCCATGGTACCCAATTCATGGATATATATATGTGATGATGATGATGTATATATGAATATATGCTAAATATGATTATATTAGATTAGAAAAATGTGTGTTGACAAACATTCGTAAATGTTTCTTTCAATGTGCAATCTCAACATTACTCGGATCATTCATTACCTCTCTTACGACAAGTTGAGTAGATTCTTGTTCGACGGATAGTACAGACACAATTTTTAAATATAGAAAAACTAAAAATTCTAATTTTCATTTGTATTTACAAAATCACGATCCAACTGAGTAATTTCTTTTTATTCCATCAAGAAGAAAAAAAAGCACAATGAAACTAGAATCTTGCAATTACAGTGAAAGCCCGGAAACATAGAATTTGGGTCAGTGTGAGGGACAGAAAGTAATGGTGTAACCAGTGGTATCTGGGCACAATACTAAGCCTTTGGGAACAACATTTGGGCAGGTTTGGTTGAAAGCAGATTGGAACTCGGGCGAACTGCATTGCCCCACTAATCCATCGCACCAACCATTACACCCGACCACCTCATCTTCCAACTTCATCTGTAAACTTGTGGGGCAAATGTCACTAACATATGCACTGCATGCCTGCCGTCTGCATCCCGGACCAGTTATTGAAGCTGGACTCACTGCAATTGGGAGGTTATAACCCATCTTCAAATCAACAGAAAATAAGCCTTTCAGAGAGACCGAAGCCATTGTGACCGGCGTTAAAATCCTTTGCTGCGGCTGCGGAACTACCTCACACCGTGCATATCCTCCGCAGTCGCCGGAATGACAAGACCCTATCCCTGATTCATCGAAGGAACAATTAAACCTTCCCCATATGCTTCCCACCCATGCCTCACCCAACACCATTGAATATGAATCGCCGGATCTTAGCAAGACCCGAAACCCGGCAGGTATGGTGGTTCCAGCTATTGCCGGCCACACAGTGAACGAGCAGTTGTTCTCCATCTTTACTGTCTTTTCGGATAAATCTTCTCCATTGATGCGAAAGAGCAAACAACAGATTAGTTAGATTCTTATACAAATAGAACAAACAAAACCATTGACAATGAGAATCCTGATTCTCATTACCTGCAGCGCAGAGAGATGCCATGGTTAGGGAGATGCAGAGCCACAATCTGAATGGGCTTTCCATTTGTTTCAAGCTTTTCAACTACAATCTAAACAATGTTTCTCAACTACAATGTAAAGAAGATCCTCAAGAGTATATAGGTGTTCCACGCCATTGTGACGTCAAAGGAAGGGAGAGCAGTACCAGCCCATAGCCCAATCCATTGATTTTTCCTGAGATTTCTTAGTGCTAAATTGCCAATTTGCTAATTTTAGATCTGGGTGTCTTAAGAATTTGCTGATTTCTAGGAACTAATTTTAATATTTCGTTGATTGATGCTTTGCTTCCTTAGTGCTGATTTGCTAATTCTAGATCTGTGTCACTCAAATTTGCAAATTTGATGCACTAGGTATAATTTGGATTATAACAGAAAGCTTGGTTTTAGGGGAGGGGATGGTAGGCTCACAACCATATGTAATCTTATTGTCTGTCTTTTTTTAAATAAAATATATTCATTATTATCATTAGCACGTTTCATTAAGAATTTTAGATGTTTACTGCTATGCCCTTAATATTAGTGTACATCAGGTTATGAATAGTCGATTTGTGGCTATCTTAACTCTCTATTAAGTTATATTATCATTAGTATATTTGTATTTAGTTGTTTAGGTCGGCCTAAGTCTTATATAGGTGTGTCTAAGTCGGCCTAGGTGATATCCTTGGCATAAATAGGTATATATATAGGAGGTTGTGAGTCTTATTTCATCATCAAGTGTGAAGTGTGTTCTCATTGGAGATATTTGGAGGTTTGTCCCCTCAAAGTGGCTTGTTATTCTCAGTTATTATCAAGTATTTGCAGCATATTTAATATCATATTCTTCTATTGTGCAAGTTATTTCATAACACTTACCTCATGTCTCCATGTGGCTGCTTAACTCCATTTTCTACTTAAATTTAAACAGCAGGAGCATTCCCATACATAAATTTTATTGTTGGGAAAGGATAATTTGAAATATTTTCCTATTTTAATAGAGTGGCTACTGTTTAGGAATTAAAAAAATAAGTTGTGGAAAAAGAGGGGGGGCTAGAAATAAGGAGCAATTGGATATTGCTAAAAATCCACTAGCTCTACAAATTTGTTTCCCTATTTTTTAATATTTTCTTTTATTCTTTTTTTTCTAATTTTTTATTGTACAAAAAAAATTTAAGCTGGCTGATTACAAATAAGCAGAAAATAAGCTCCACAAATAACTCCTACATAAGTTGAGTAGTGGCTGCTAGCCAAAATAAGCTAAACAATGGCATGGGGAAATGAGGTTATATTGTGTGTTTATATATTTAAATTCTAGTTATGTTTCAATTTATATGTCATTGTGATTATTAGCCGATAGGCTATTATAGATGGGAATTAAACCGGAAAACTCTTACTGTCTGATGCCAGAAAATATTTTAGGCCTTTCCCTACCGGATTGTAGCATGCTAGTAGATCGGTATAGTTACATTACATTAAAGCCTATTATTTCAGGCTTGTCTAGAAAAGCTATGTATAGACGGTACCCATCTTTTCCACCATATAGAAGAAAGCAAAAAGCCATTAAACAAATCTTTAGATGGCATCAAATAGATCTTGGCATAAAAAATGTGGTAGAACAGGCGCCTGTAAGTACAAAAACAACAGATTTCAAACGGTTCCTTATGTCACCAAGTATGGCTCACATCATTCCACAACACTTTTTGGGGTCTGCATGCTTTCCCTACAATTTAATCATCTACCCAAACATCACTGTATGCAGTAAATGTTAATAATATTTATATGGCTCTCACCTGGACACTGCATGTTTCATCTCTATGTGGTTTTTTATAGGCATTGTCATCATAGTTTTCGATTGGACTTTGAAGTGAAGGGAAGAATAGAGGCCGTTGGAAAAAGCCCTTCAGAGATTTCAACTTTGTTTAGTTTAAATTGTTTCTGAGCAGTTTGGGTTAGTAGCATTCTCCCAAACTCAAAGCTTGCAGGCTCTACAAAACCTCATGCTGACTTCTATTGATATTTTGTTTGTGTTGTGTTTACAATGGAGTGGAGGTAGTGTGGTATCTCTGCAGGAGAGGCATTGAAGTGACACCCACTAGTGGCTATTTTTATTTGGACAAGCTCAACAATCAGTGAGCCTTCAATACATATTTTACATTTTTCTTTTCTGGTTTTCAACTTTTCAATTTGAAAATACTGCTTGGTTTGAAATCTGTATGAGCCTAGTGCCTAGGAGGGTGGATACTGAAATAAATTTACTATTCTATAGAAACTATCAAGCAAATGCACGAAAGCTTAAGGTTGTTCAGATTTTCTGCTTCGTTGATTAGATATTGTGTTTGGTTGTGTTTACAGTGGAGTAGAGGCATCACACCAGCCCTACACGAAAGCCATTGAAGTGACATCCAGAAGCTCAAAAATCATTGCTGAGCAATTTGGGCGAGTACCATCCTCCCAGTCTCAAAGCTTAAGGCTCTTCGGAACCTCATATTGACTTGATTGGATATTCTATTTGGTCATGTTTACAATGGAGTAGAGGCAGCGTACCAGCTCTGCACGAGAGACGTCGAAGTGACTCCCACGCGCTTCTCTTTTCTTCTGAATAGTAGCATCTCCTTATGATCTACTCCTTGCCTCACCTCTTCTTTAATTCAGCAATGTGTAGTCCACGCTCTCATCCATAGTAATAATTTATGTTATGGAGCACAATTTAACTCTTGTGAGGGCGTATTCCGCATATACAGAACTATAGTCAATAGTTGGCCATTAATTCTTAGTATGGACCCCTATGCAGTTGCCCTTGATCTCGCTGCATCCTTCTATTCCTCCTATTAAATTAGTGGAGTGAGCATTTAATTAGATATACTGTGCGTTAGAATATCTACTCATTCAAGCATGCGCCAGTCATTGTGGTGAAATTGCTAATGATTTTAGAAAGCCTTTTATTTTATTTTATTTTTTAGTTTTTTCAACAATCGACGGTCAACAATTCATAGATTCGATGTCAAATTTGGTGCTAGTTGTCATAATAGTTTAGAAATTTGGTTTGGGGGCATGTATCGATATTTGCATGTAATTATTTCCTTATTCCTTGATCTCAAAGTTACCGATCCTCAGTACACAAAAATTGGATAAAGCTTTGCATGCATATTGACCTTTGCTGCATAACCTAGGCTAAGAGCAGTATCTGCAAATCTTATGTAATCAAGCTAAATTGACTTGCTAATCATCTTTCTGCAA
This sequence comes from Sequoia sempervirens, assembly GCA_007258455.2. Lineage (NCBI taxonomy): Eukaryota > Viridiplantae > Streptophyta > Pinopsida > Cupressales > Cupressaceae > Sequoia > Sequoia sempervirens. Next base: position 210,240,294 of record VDFB02105785.1, on the reverse strand, counting down.
CATTGAGGTATTTATACATTACCTATTCTTGTAATTTAATCAAAGGATCAAGATGCTTTTTGCATTTTAATCATTGTTCTTATTCTTAAGGAATGTTAAAAATAGAAAGCTATATAAGCTTCTTGACCAATAATCGAGGGTAGAGCTATACGCATTAAAGTAATAAATACCATTAGAAAAAAATGCCAGTAAGTCAGTGATAGTTTGAATCAATTATGTAAGTGGCACACCAACAGTAAGTATATTATCATCACCTTTGCAGAACTTGGACTTGCATCCACTGCTGCATTTTCCCTACAGTCACACAAACAAAGCCGGCCATGAGACATTGTTTGATTTCCCACGCCATTTTACAACTTAGATACAACCCTTATGAATTAAGGAAAATGAATTGTGTTTACAACTTACATACAACCCTTTATGAATGAAGGAAAATGAATTGTGTTGTCAGAACAACCTGTAATGCTTTGCATGTGTGTGAATTGTCTATGTAGGGTCTGGTATGTTGTTAAACCAATCAATTTATTAGTTAGTGGAGTACACATTTAAGCCTAACATAAAAAAAAATACATTAATATGCAAGTTAAAATTTAACTTGATCCTATTGTGCATTTTACTCAAATTGCCTCTTAAAATCTATTGTTTCTAATATGTATTGATTTTAAAATGTTGTAATTAGTTTTTTCTATTTACCCAACTCTAACTATTATCCCATAAACAAAACACCAAATGATATTTTGAATTAGGAAAATGTAGTGGAATATATTTTCAAAATATTTGACTAATTGAAATATATCATAGAGTTACTATCTACAAGAAAAGGTTTGGTAAGAAAATCACACTTTCATATGGTGTTGTAAAAGGAAAACATGTATTTTTTGACTCATATAGTTGAAAGATACATCCTCTAATAATTATAGGTAAATTTATTTTGGTCTAGGAAAATTCATCGTTAACAATTCACCAAAAAACTTTTTGCCACCAACAATTCATCACCATGGAAAATTCATCAACGAAAAATTCACCACCAGGTAAAATTTACCGCCAACAATTCACCAATGTTTTTTAATATATATCTCAAAAACTTTGTGAATTGCGAGCAATGAATTTTACTTGGTGGTGATTTACTTGGCGGTGAGTTTTTTGTCAATGAATTTTCCATGGTGGTGAATTTTCCTTCGATGAATTGAGCAATGAATTTTACTTGGTGGTGATTTACTTGGCGGTGAGTTTTTGTCAATGAATTTTCCATGGTGGTGAATTTTCCTTCGATGAATTGCTGCCCTGAATTTGGTGGATGCCAAAATTATCCATATGGAAAAGATAAATATATGTTTCTAGAGGAAATCTATTTATTTTTCATTCACACTATATATCTATTTTTTCTTCATAAATTGATATTCATTATATTATTAATTTTTTCTACAACACAATGATAAAATTAATTGCAAATAATTCATCCAGCTATATTTTCATTTAGATTTTTTTAACTAAAAGTGAATTGGGAAAAAGGGTTTGTAGAGACATATAGTCAACACATTTTTTAGATTTCAATTTTATTCACAAATTATCATTTATTTAATATATATATATATTAATGCTTAATAAGCATACATCTTGAAATATATGAACATAATAGCCTCTATTCAATTTTATGTATTTGAAAATTTAAATTTTGATCACATTTTACACATTATATGACTTATATTATAAAAAATTATTTTATACTCACCAAAATATGTTTACTAACTTTCCAAAATATTTATATGGTAAAATTAATAATAATCTATTTATAAATAAAAAATATTAAAAATAGGCACAAGACACATCATTATGTCCTTTATATTTTCAAATTAATTTTGACAAATACTTCTTTTACTGAAAATACTTATGGTATAAATACATTTACTCATTACAAATTTGATAAAATAAAAGCAACTATTTCAAATAAGTATAAATATATTTACTCATTATAAAATTGAAAAAATAAGAACAATTATTTCAAATATACAATTTCATCCGAAAAATATGATTTTATTCAAAAACAAATAATTTCTTGTAAACTACATTAGAAATGACATCTTTGGGACTATGATGAGATTCTTCATGAAAGTTCTTTAAATTTATACTCCAATTTCTAATCTACTTGAAATTAAAAAAGAAATGGCAGCTAAAATTGTCTAAGATGCAATGAGGGAGCAATAACGCTATTAAACATGTCATTTAAGATGAATCTCCTTGTCAAAATGAACTTTCACAAATATTTACAGAATTTGTGAGATAGCTGCAGGCGATTGATGGCCATATTCGTTTGTTGAGTGTGGGCTATAAATAACACAATTGTAGTAAATATTTTAAGTTTGTTGACACATTCCGGAAATAAAGATGGTGCACAAGAGAAGACATTAGCGTATCATATTCTCTCTCTCAATATATATATATTGCTCTTTTAACACGTGTACAATTAATCTAGACAAAACTTCCAATTCAGCTTACCAATGGTTCTATATTTGCAAATAATATAGAAAATTTATATATACATTTTATATGTTAGTCAAGTTGGGAACGGAAGATGTTTTAAAATAAATTATATGATTAAGTACTTTTTTCATTTCACAATAAAAATTCAAATGAGATATCAATAAAAAAAAAACCTTTAATTTAAGATAATAAATATTTATTTTCAAATCAGTCTCTATTGAACCTAGGAGAGTGTTTTCTAGAGATCATCAAAGTAAAATAACATAATTGAGTTTAATAAAATAATCAATGCATGTCTAAAAGGGTAGAGAGGAGCTAGAAAGTTTAAACTTGGTGAGGGTTTTAATCATATATCATTTTAGTGAGTATAAATTATTGAATCAATGAAAATAAAACAAGCAATGAGGTCTTCAAAACCACTGACTTAATCTGTTGTAGATGTATAAACTCATTTTTAGTAAATAAAGAAGGAAATACACTCTTCATTATATTCTAAATGGTTTTGATCTTGACTCCACATGATTCATGTCTTGTCTATAACAAAATATCAAGAATAAATCTTGAAGGGGCTATGTTTCAAAATAGAAATGTCTTGTTAACATAATTTTATCTAATCATTTAGGTGTATAATCAAATCCAAAAAATTAAAGTACAATGAAAGATGATTTAAATTGTTTTGCATCTCTTCTACAACCATCAAACATGTAAGATGATTTAAATCATTTTGCATCTCTTTTATCCTAATATGGGAAAAATGTATGAGAAAAGATTAGTTCATTGCTTAGTTTAATGGTTCTAATTCGATGGCTTCGGGTAAATGGTATTATGAGAAATAGTGTAGTTGGTTATAAATATTTCTTTGATGGTCACTTGGTAGGTGTACTATAACTTTTAAGCAAAGGGGCCTCCCTTGATGTTTTCTTTTGTGAAGATTGAATTTGTTGTCCCGGGTAGAGTACTTTCCCTTATTGTTTTTCCCCAATGAAGTACCTCCGTAGGAGTAATTCTCATATATCAAGAGATTAGCTCATGGGTGTTTGTCGAATGTTTACTTGATGGATTAGTATATTCCTAAGTAGTATAGTGTTTAGGTGAAATGGTTAATTTTAGAGTGAATGGATTTTGGGATATTGTATGCTATTTATGCTTTGCTCATTTGTGTGCTTGCATTGAGTAATGTGTTCGATGTTTGGAAATATGTATTTTGAGGAGGATTGATTCATGGTATTTAGATATGTGTGGAAAAATTAGTTAAATGAATGATGTTGATAAAATTTTGAAATGTTGAATTATTGGGTAGACAATTCTTCTCCCGTTAATTACATCACTTTATATCCTCTATATTGCTTTTCATTGCAATGTATAATTTTATAGACCTTAAACTAACAAACTTTTCATGTTAAAAAGATTAGGATTTACATGTTTTTGAATAAATGTGCTTTTTAAAAAAATTTAGTGGGTGGAATTTTATAATAGTTATATATATGGCTTTTGAATTTAATCGTCCAGCTTCCTTATAGTTAAGAGGAAAATAACATCATGAATATAATGGGAATTTTAATATATATTTATATTTGTTGATCTTGATTATGCATATAAGGGAATTTGTATATATTTGCTACAGACCCCTCTCATGACTATGAAGAGATTGTCAATCATGTCTAGAGGCACACAAAATGCAGAGAGGGGACATGCTTGCGAAAGAAGGGGAAAAAACTAGAGTGTCAATACAAAGCTCCATGGAAAGAGAAAATTATATCTACCCTATCACATGACAACTGTGGGAAAAAAAAATATGAACCTGCATGGAATGATGATAGGCTAAACATACACAATCCAAAAATGATTTCAATATGGAGAGACAACATAGATTGTCAGCCTATCATCTCGCGGGCAGTTGTTCTAAAATAGATTGCCAAATATGCATCAAAAGCAGAGAGAGCATCTGATACTTGTACTGATATGCTAGCAAGAATATCTGCAACCCAAAAAATAGATGTCTTGGCCCTCGCAGCATACCAAAAATTCATGGCAGAAATTGTGGCAGAGCATGATATTGGAGCACAAGAAACATGCCATATGCTTCATAAATTGTTGCTTATTGTTTGTAATCGGCCTTTTACATCTTTGAATGTTGGATGGAAAATGTTCCATCAAATAACAAGAGGACCAGATGAAAGCCACCTGCAACCTAGCCACCTTCATTCCTACATTAATTGACCTCCAGAATTGGAGACAACAATGCTACTTGAATCTGCACAATCTTTCTCGTACTCTGTGAGTCACAAGGGATGCAAGTGGAAAGAAAGAAAGGTCAAAGCGATTGTCAATGTTTTCCCAAAGTTCTACACCATCCTAGACGAGGTCTCAAACCAATTTGAAACATTTTGTTGGAGCGAGCTTCTACTGCACAAACACTTCCGAAGCTTGGAAATCGACATAGGGATTGCTAAGGATACAATAATTGCAAATTGGAAGCAAATGAATGCATCCAAATATGATGTATGGCATGTCCCTCGCACCGCCCCCTTGGACGAAAACACCGAGAATGCTAAATCAGACAACAAAATTGAGATGGACAAAAGGGACATAATAGAAATGAATGAATGGGAATTATTTTCGCGAATGGGCCCCTCAAACAACATCAACCTAAATGAGCTTGAGCTGCTTGGTAGTTTGATGGCAGCTACATATGGGAACAACTTGTAGTGCCCTAGGAGCTTCATGAAATTGCCACACAATTCATAAACATGGAAAAAGCATGTAGCCATGAAAGGCATGCTCCAGGTAAGTATGATGTCCCAGACTATACATTATCATCCAAACAAAAACTAACACTCACATATATTATCAACCATAGAAAACATCACTCAAATAAACCATTGAACATGATTATTCAAGGGACAACAGGTACAGGAAAATCCTACTTGATTTCTCGCATAAGAAAAGAACTTGATAGTTACAATCCACACCAGCAAAGCCAACTACTCACATTGGCTTCTATAGGGGTTGCTGCATTTAATATACATGCATCGACTATACATTCAATGCTTCGAATTCCTGTCAAAGAAATGCACCCACTGCAAGGACAATCATTAATAACATTTCAGGAAGAGATGAAACACATAAGATATATGTTGATTGATGAGATGAGCTTCATAGGACCAAAGTTGCTACTGAAGATAGATGTGAGGCTACATGAGGCCTTCCTGCATTGACAACATCTTTATTTCGGTGGGGTTTCAATAATCCTAATTGGTGACCTTGCATAACTCCTGCATGTAATGGAAAAGCCTATTTACACATCACACTCAAATGCAAAAACACTCTGGAACCAATTCACGACCGTTGTCACCTTAGAAACAGTGTTTCGTCAACAAGGTGAGACTCCAGAACAAAGACAATTCCATCAATTGTTGCAAAACATACGCAATGCAGAAGCATCACAAGAGGATTGGGAACTTTTAAATAAATGCACAGACAAGCATGTCACCTCCAACGAAAAATAAATGTTCAACAATTCAATGCACTTGTTTGCTACCAATGATTTAGTTAGACTTCACAATAGAAGAATGTTAAAATTGTTAAACCGTCCAATTGTAATAAGTGCTACAACTAGCACTAGGACTGAAGTAGATATTGCAACTACTGATGAACAACTTGAAAAGCAGGTATTGCTTTGTAGAGGGCAACACATCATGCTGACAACCAACATATGGACACAAGCACAACTTGTAAATGGAGCTCTAGGTGAATTTGTTGAGATAGTTTACAGCCCTAGTTCCAGACCACCAGATGTTCCACTTTATGTTGTGGAAAGGATCAATAATTATAGTGGGCCACCATGGAATGAAAATTACCCCAAAATTATACCAATAATACATGTATCATTGGGCAGCCGTAGGAAAATTTTGCTCACAATGGCATGGGCTATTATCATACACAAATCCCAAGGCCTAGCGCTGGCCAGAGCAACTATCGACATTGGAAAAATAGAACAGCAAGGACTAACATTTACAGCTATATCCAGAGTGAAATCATTGAACAACCTTCATATTCAGCCAATCTTCTCCTTTGAGAGATACTAAAAAATGCATAACCACCCATACACAATTATGAGAAAAGAAGAGGAAGCCCGATTACAACAACTATCTCTAAGAATTCAAGGTACACACTCTTATCCCTTTCTCCCTCACATCTCTCCTATTTATTGTTATATCATCAATTCCTCTTTTACAAATTTCCCTTTTGCAGACATCTGCTATAGCCCATGACAAAATCATCTACAATAACAAGAGATCAAGCCTCTTGCATGCATTCTGCTCAAAGGAATCGATGTCATCAATAGTTTCAACATGTTCATGTCCTTTGTGTAATTTTGCTATTTTATTGGCAAAATAAATAGTTCCCATTAATAGTATTATGATAAATTGAACATGAAGCAATCATTGTACATGTCAACAGATAATGTTTGCACCTAACCATTCCATTGCTTTTGCTTTGCAAGCCTTCAAGACAAATGACATATATCATAGCCCCTCACCATCAAACACCAACAATTGTACTATATTTTGTTCAAAAAAAATTTAGTACAAAATTGCTCATCAGTATTTTGACTTTTCATAGCACAAATTTTGTATATCATGAGTTGCCAACAACTGTACTTGGTCTAGTTTCACTGTAATGTTGCATCCCTTCTACCATTTAACATAATATATTGTGTTGTTCATTCACTTGGCATATCATGCATCTTCAAACAACGTGTTCATATTCAACTCTACTTGCATCCCATCGCCCATTGAAATTTGCTACGAACAATTTCTCTTGAAAAAACCAAATTGCACTTTCCCCATGCATTCTCCCCCTCTCCGCCCTCCAAATACACTGCCATAGTATACCCTCCTATTGGTGTAACCATTGTGCCTTGTTGGGGTGCAAGCGCTAGTATTAATATCTATTTGACATTATGGATCATTCATCATACATGTTGAATAATTAGATTATATTCATTGTAAATAAATTTTAGTTAGTTGTAATTATTTGATAATCTTATGCTTTATATCACATTGATTCTTTTTATGGTATTCTTTTACGATTGTTATATTGTGCAAAAATATTTAATGATTTAACAAGTTGTGTAGGTATAAATTTCCCTAACAATGATTAATTTAGAGATGGTTAGCTTTGCTAAATGTCTTATGCTTTAATTCCCTATCTCACTTGAGTTGAGTTGCAAGATAATCCTTGTGGAGCCTTTTGAAATTTGGATATAAATTAGTTCCAATTCTATTTCTTTTTGTTGTTAAAACTCATAAACCGAATATGTCTTTTACATAGGCTACTTATTTTAAACATTTATCTTTTACATAAGATTATTTTTCTTCTTGTATTTCAATTTATTTAGCATTTGATATTTGTAAAAAAAATCATAAAAAGACTAATATGTTGGTGTCGAATATATTATTATAGATTTTATGTTTTAATACCTTCACATGTGAGGTATTATGTAAATAGATTTAATCATACTACTCAAATGAAATTGAAATGTTAAATATAAGTTTCAAGAAGGTTATTTATTATTCAATTGAAACAAAGTTTTTTTGTGAAATAAATTTTACTTTGGAAATCATCTAGTTTTAATGTGGAAACGAGATAAAAGTTATTTTAGGATTTAGACATTTTTGACAAAAAGATAGAAAAGGATATTCCTCAGCACCTATTGTTTTCTAACATTACCTCTCTGTCCCCATTAGGTGAGTGACTATTTTTTATAAGAATATTTTTAAAAAAATGTTTGTGGTTTGGGAACATTGATTGCATCTTTAATAGGATTAACAAGGGATTTTTGTACATTGCATTCAAAGAGATAAATACCTATCATTGATTTTTTTGTATTTTTTATTTTTATTAATATTCTTTTGATTAAATGTAAGTCTTCATTTTCTATATATTATATTAAGTGGATTGTATATGAATTTTCTTACATAGGATTAAATTTTAGGTAACATTTGTGAATTGGTGGATTGTGTATTTTTAATTGTAGGCTTTTTAAATATTTTTTAAAAATGCAATGTAATGTTTGAATTATGCAAAATTATTGTAAAAATTTATGCTATGTGAAAAGTGTATTATCCTCTTTTTTGATCTAAAGCATATCTTTAGAATTTTCGTTTTAATACTTTTAACGATCAAGAAAAACTTAATTTTTTATCAATTGTAGAAATGAATTTTTTTATTGTATTCAATATTTATTAAAAATATAATATTGAATATTAGGTCATAAAATTTCATAGTGTTTTAGGGGATTAACTATTCTCTATGTAAGTGAGATTGCCTATGACTTTGAAACATGTGTCATCACTCACACACACATTTCTATTAATATTAATTAGTAGAAATTAGTCCTTTTACAATTTAGGTGAAAATTAGGGTGAGAGGAGTGGAATCTCACTACACATCCAATTGCAGTGAATCCCATGTGTATTAATTGATTGGGACTTATAGAATACTCGTGTAATTACTTGGTGTTTCATGTGTGAGATGTTTAATGAAATAAATTATATAATAGAAGAATATATAATAGGAAGTATGCTACAAATAATTTATAAAAAATTGAGAATAATAGGACACTTCAAGGGGTTAACCTCTAATCATACCCAAAAGGAACAAAATTTTTAATATGGTAACCATAAACTAGCCACTACCTCATTTACATACCATATTTATGACATGGATGTTAGCCATGACATCTTAACTACCTAAAGAATATATTAATGATTATATAACTTTATGACAAGTTATATAGTAACAACATGATAACTACTCATGCCTCTAAACAAACTATAATATTAAGAGTGTGTCATGGCCCCACTTCACATAAGTACTATGCTTGATGCTTGGAAATTTTTAATATTGTTATACAAATCCTTCATCTTCCAATGAGTAAGATTTAACAAGGAAATACTTCCATTTAATGAGGAACACTATAATCCTTAGCATCATTTTGGATGTTTTGACAATTAACTTAGGACACAAGATGGTTCTTCTCTCTACATCTAGCTTAGGTAGTCTTTCTTGTGTTAATATTTCATGTTAATCTACTCACCTCATTATTATATTCTATTCCTTTTCCTTTTTCTTCTTAATACAAGAAGGTGTAGGTCTCTTGTTGGTCATAAATATATTATTTAATTTTTCTAAACCTTTTGTGCATCACTAAAGAATAGTTAAAGGACCATAGATGGCACCAAGTTATCTTGTGATAGTGTGTCCCATCTTTTGATCAAAGTAGGACATTGAAATTGATAGTTTTAACAAATTTTTTTTTTACTTTTTATCACCTATAACAACGAAACCATTATTTTTTTAAAGATGTTGTGAACTAGTGATTTAATAGGTTTAATATATATAGAATATAGATATATGATTTAAAATATGTAACTCTCATAACTTATTTTTTATAGTTAATAATATTTTTTTAAATTGAAATTTGTTCCTTAGCACACATGTTTTTTATGAAAGATAAAATTTCAAATTATTAAACATACATTCATAACATCAATATCTAGTGAACAATTTGTTTCATATTTTTTAATCATATATTTTATTTACTATTAATTTTTCATATGAAATTAATTAGAATTTAGATATAGTTTAATTTCATAATGTATCAATTTTTTGTATATACATAAATAGACTTTTTTGTCAAGAGGAAAACATTAGTACATAGTCTATAGATGTTTTTAATAATTATTTTTCTCTATTTTTATATTTTGCACATATATGGAGCAAAGACCTTGATGTTTAGTCAAAAATTATCTTCAATATAAAATAGAAAATAAATATAATAATTAAATTAAATACATTGAAAATTATACATTTTGAAAGTATAACTTTGAGGGTGTAGAGATTTCCCCTAATGCCTCATTAACTACTGTAACTAATCATACACATAGCTTAATAGACTTGAAGATCCTTCATATCTAATAATTTCATTATTAAAAAGGGGGTGTCATTTAATTGTCAACCAAGGAATCATAAATTTAATATGATGTTGGCATTGTGGGTATGTGCAGGATCATCATGGAAAAAACAAGCCCTTAAGTGACAAAAAATTCAAAAAAGTTAGAGTTAGACAACTTGACATAAAAATTTGAATAAGTTATTTATATTATTCCAAAAATATGTAAGAATAGAATCTATAGCAAATTGAATGTAGTTTCTAAACTACTAGGTTTATTTTAAAAGAAAATAAATCTGTTTGGTGAAAATTTGAAATTTCAATGCAGTAGTACTTAAATTTCAAGAAAAAAAAAAGTAGGTGTTTGTCTCCATCCTAACCACAGTAAAATGATAATATTTTTTTATAAGATTTTAGATATAAGTAGAGGACTCATGTCCTAATGTGATGCATATTTTTTTGTAATTTTTTCTAAGTAAATAATTAATTATGATTTTTTATTACAAATTTTAAAAAATATAAAAATTTGTATGTTTGACCACCTTAACTTGGTCAATACTTCATAAAATTCAATATTTTTTAATCCTATAGTATGTGAAGCATAAGTGTGACATGTTTTGGATTCAATAAATGTGATACCGTTTGAAAGCTATAGATGTTTTTCAATTAGCCTATCAATGGGACTTTAGTCATAATTCAAATAGAAAATGAATAATAATTATTTATTAAATTCAAAGTAAAGCATAATTTATATTGGAAAAAAGTTGGGAATATCCTTTAAAAACCCTTTTCATTTCATCAATTTTGGGTAAAAAAAAAGTTGTCAGCCACATGGGCAATCATATCACTTACATATTGCAATTTTTTGGCCCATCATGATCCTTCACATACCTCCTATCTTAATCAATTGAGTACAGGTAACTGAAATAATAATTCAAACTAACCTTTACTTAAAGAAAATAGAGTAAGTAATCTAATTACTGCTACTTTCTATGGGTACCTGTTACTTCCATGGACTATAACTAATAAATCCTATGTTGTAGTGTGTATTTATCCTAACTTAATTATTGAACTGAATACATAATAAAGTATCGAATTACAAATCTTTAAAATAAAAATGAATTGCAATATAAACTAAGAATCCAAATTTAAAACTTCAATGCATAATCTAGCTAACTACTATCATGTGGATTTTGTAATACCTCAAGTGGCCCTTTCTTATGTTATGTGTTCCTTAGTGTCTTCAATTAACTCAACACATTAAATATCAAGATAAATAATCTTTATTATAATATATCAGACATCAAAACATGTAGCAACTAGTATTAAATCTATTTTTTTTAAAGAGATAGCACATATCTTATAACTAACTTTGCCTCTCAATATGACACCTTTATAAATAGGGTTTGTTAAAGTCTAATTATTGTTAAATTGTAAAAAACATATCCAAAAACATTAATTCTTCCTAGAATATAGGAAGAGGAATCGAGTTCATTAAATTTGTACAAAATCAACTAACTACTAGAATCATGAGTGAAAAATTCAAACAAGGATTCTAAATTTTTTAATAAAGATACTCTAACATTGACCTCTAATAGAATTGACAACTTCATCCACTCTATGCATCCAACTTGTAATATCTTCATCTTTTGACATCCATAGGTTTTCAAACTTGATATATAGATTTTTCATCTTTGCTTGCTAACCTTATCATCTCCTTCATAGATAGTTTCCTACTTTTTCTAGTTATCAACAATAGTTTTGTAGCTCATAAATTTCACAAGTTCTAAATTATAAAGACCACTCAAAAGAGCATTCCTTATTTTTCCATTGTTCTCATAAGCCTTGATCTCATCATCAATTGATGGTCCATTTGTAGGCATGGTATATTGTCATGCCTAAAAATTTCACTAGAAAATGCAGCATTTATTTATTTTTTTATTATTATTATTTGAGTATATGATTCAAGACTTACTACACGTGTAAGATAGACTCCAAAAAGGAAGATGTGTGCTTTTCATTCCCAAAACTATATTCAATCATCGAAGGTACATTTACTTTTACACCATAGTAATTTTGTTACAAGATTAGCTCACCCATTATAATATATCAATTTAATACTAGATCAACAATAATAGTATTACTCACAACTTAACAATTTTATTTTGTACATTAACATATATATGTTACCATTGCCAACTCATGATTGCAAACAATACTTTTAATTACCACCATAACATCATTAATAAGGTTATTGTAAGAACTATTTCTTAACCTCAATTATTTATTGATTTATTTTACTGTATTTGTTATACAACTTAATATTTGTCATGCTTGAATTTTTTTTTATTTTTTATTTTTGCTAGAAAACCCATCAATTTTTTTTTATTTTTTATTTTAATGTCATTAAGCTAAATAGAGTACAAAGCGATCTTGGTTTGACACTAAACACAAACATTTCCAAAAATATTATTATTAGCAATAGTGTGCTCCTTAATATCCTTATTATAGCATTAACCACCTAGCATAACCATTAATGCTTACACTATAAGTTTGTTGATTGACTCAAAGAAAATTGGGTCTAGTAGACTTGATTAACGTGCCACCAATAACTTCCACAATTACAATTTAACTGGCATGAGTATTGCATCACTTCATTTCGATAAAATACAAGAGATCATTAATATTAGGAGGATTTACTTTATCTCACAAAAGAACATTTCCGTTAAAATTTCACACAAGTGATAAAAAAAAACATGGATGATGATTTTCATATTTTAAAGTTAATATTACACAATAATAATCAAATACTTAATTATTGGTTTATTTAATTATCCATTTGTATAAATATAAAACATATTTTCCATATACATTGATAAAATCTATTTCTTTAAAGAGTAATTTAAAATAATAATAATAATAATAATCACTTACAACCTAAACATTATATTCCTATATTTTTATTTTTATTTTTACTCCAAAGAAAACTAAATTCACAAGGAAATCCTTCATCTCTAAGGGTAATTCTCATCATTTATTAATCTTTTCTTTACCCATTATCTTTATCCTCATTAAGATGTTCTATTTAGTTTTGTTGTTTTAAAACATGGAGGGAATACATTCTTCATTCCTTTAGTTAAGGAATTTTAAGATATAAGAACTTATGTGGGATCTCTTCCCTAAAAGCTAGGGTTAGAACTATAAGGAAGACTGCCGTTTTATTTTATTTTAGGAACCTCACTATTACGGCCTTAAGCCAGAAGCGTCAATAAATATATGCCACAGTGCAATATAGTTGGCTATCCACGATAATGCTACCAAGATATTGGGAACATTTTATTTTATTTTTTAAAATTTTTGGTTTTCACATCAATGCTATAGATATTAATAAATGTGCAATAAGATTTAAGTCCACGAGTAAAGTATCGAATTTATCATGCTAATGATATTAGAATCATTATTCTATGGGATAAAGTGCGCTGGATCAAGACCCAATATAGACAAGGATAATACCAGTCTATTTGTTGCACCTTTTACACTGAGGGAATTAAAATCAAAGTATACCATAGGTTAATATTCATTACATGCTAAAATTACAGTGTCACGGTGAAGTTCTTTTAATGCCACATTTACCATCTAATTGGTGATAACACTCATGATCACACTGGTTTCTGTCAGATGGGTTATCTAATGCAATGGATCTTAAATGAAGAGTTACCCCATCACCTTCCCTTACACTTGCAGGCTTAAATTCCTCACTTCATTTCTTTTATGCATATCAAGATATTCATCAATAGTATATCGCATATGAGTCAGTACTCACACCATATCACTTGATAAAGTTGAAGTTCATAAATTATAATATCGCAAATGCTAATATCACTCCTACTAGGATGACTTAACTATTTCCAATTTAGGGCGCTTATAGATTTGGAGAGATGAACTGGATTGCAGGTGATGTCTACACTAGCAGAATTTATTCCCAACAGATATTTACCATTCAGTGACCCGAGAGAGAGCATTCAAGGCTGAATTTACATATTAACTACTAAATCCTCCCCATACTACCTCGTTCCTAGGAATATTATGAAACCAAGTATTGGGGAGTTTCTGTTACTATGACCATGCCTATCTAATTTGCTTAAATTAATAACACCCACCATAGTGATTATATCAAAAGTTATTCATTTGGTGCGATGAGATTGCCATTTAATGTTGCACAGATTTAGATAAATGCTATACCAACTTGAGTCATAAGGCTAGCATCCAGGTACGACCATACTTGTATAAAGAAAATGCTATAAATACTTTGCCTGTTGTCTTTTGATAAGGCTAGGCGATGCGACTGGCAGTAAAGCATTCCTTAACTTGGATTATACGTTGCACTCCACATTAGGTAGGATGCGTAGTTGACAGGTCTGTAATGATGTATCAACAGAAGGAAGCCCATAGTCAATATGACAACCTTTTTTAACACAGGTACAGAAAACGCCCATGCATTGATATGCCTTTGACCACTGGGAAAGTCAGTTTATTGACACCCGTTAATCGAGGTAGGATACAATGGTGGTTGCTAGAGGAAGGGTAGTCCATGCTCGCGACATGACCATGCATTTAATGCATGCTTTGATTTAACATACCATCCTACTCTAGGCGAACAAGATGATATCCACGGGTGCATCTAAAGCAAATCCAAGGAACAAGAAAAGAAAATTTAAGATGTGGCTTGTAACTGAAGACCAAGAGGAGTCAGTGCATTTCCCTGTCAATTGTACTCGAAGTGTTGATTTTATAACAAATCTCTGAAGGCAACCACTTATGCAGTTTGGTGTTGAATTGGAGTACATGCGATATGCTTTTACAAATCACGCGATGTATGCAAAATCATAGTGACAAATTTGGGATGGATGCTGAAGGCCTTTGGTAGACGAGCTCAAATAAAGGATGAGTGTGAGGCGACTATACCACAATGTTGAAAATGGAAAGTGCAGAGGTTTATTCCATGCTTTGTCAATAAAATACTTAAATTTGTATCTATTCCATGCTTTGTCAATTGAAAATACAATTTCATAAATACTTACTATTTCTTACATTTCTTGCTACTGTTGTGCATTACAGGGAATTCACAGACCTTAGTTCTTTTATTTTATAGTATGAATCCAAAAGCCTATCATTTCCATTATGAAGGAAACACAAACTCTTCCATATTAAATACAAATTTCAAGCAGAACCCATCAGAAATGAACTTCAACATCTTATTCAAAACTTGTAAGAAATGTATACCAATGAATGAGTCTTGTTTTTTTTTTTTTAATTTAAATTCTGGAACAAAATGCTAGCCATCAATACTATGAACCATATTAAGGGATGCAATGAATACCACACAAATGTATGAAGGGCTTGCTTTTTTCATTTCCTCATTGAAAAATAAAATAAAATAAAATAAAGAAACCCATGTTTTTAGACTTACAATATCACAACAATATTTGAGGAATCAAATGACTTGCAAACTCATAAACAAGGTCTTGCTCTCCACCCTACTGTAATGGCGTCATGGAGCCTCATGGGCTCTAGCCATACCCCCGAGCAAGAAATACATTATACACCATTGTAATTCAATGGTGAGACCTTAGTGCTATAACAAGCTTGCTCATTATATAACACATTACTCTAATATATCCCTTAAACAATCTTACTTATGATTCAATGCATAGATCAAGCTATCTCTACCAATACTAAGAATAAGAAATGGAAAAAGACTTATCTCTCTACAAGTTGCTTTCCTTTGAACTCCTATTCTTCCATCCTTGACTCTCTCCTTTTCTTCACTTCACAAGTTCTCTAAAAGGAGAAGTGGGAAATTCCCAAATCTTCCATCTTCTTGAGATATATAGGAATCCTCCAAACCTACACTCTTTCCCACAAGTGCTCACACATGTGTGAGTCTTGTGACAATTCCAAGAACTTTTGGGGAGTGGGAAGTTGAGAGTGACAAGCCACTTTTCCCAAGCCCCAACACTTTTTGAATTCGTCACATTCATGAATGTGGACTTTTGAGGGGTCTTTCACACTCCAAGGACAAGTTCACATGTCAAAAAGGTTCCAGACCCATAGGTATAGGTCCTAGGGGTCTATTCTTGTTCAAAAACCAAGGAAATTGACTCAATAATCCCTTTTTAAAACCCACAAAAGAATCCATACGAGTTTTGATCTTGACCAAGGGTTCCAACCCCAACCAAACTCACATCACATGACCTACAATTGGATTCTACTCAAACATTATCAACCAATCAATAATAAAACCTCAAACCCTTCTAAGTCAAATAGGGCTACATTTAGAACTTCCCAAAGATGTATCTGATTTGATTCCAATATTTATCCATCCTCCTATTTGCATATTTGATTCCTTAGCCCTCCAATACATTTACTCTACTTGCTTTTAGGTCTCGGATGGAGTTAAATTTATATCCTCAACAAGAAGTCTTTTGGTTTGCACATGATGGTTATCCCTTCTCATGCTAGCACCGTTATCTTCTCAACCTTTAATGTTAATCCCACATCGACTCATTTAATTTCTTGCACAACATAATTAAGCACAGTTAGACATATTAATAAACAAAATTAATTGTAAATCAAATCTTTGTAACTTTATTCATGAATCATTTACATAGCTAATTACTCTTCCAATGTAATACGACACAACAATTATCTTATTTCAAATTCATCTTATAAGTTCAAATCTCATACAATAATTTGTATGCACATACATCTTCATTAAGTAAAATAACATAACGTAAAACTATAAGGTTACTGTTAGACAATCATCTTCATATCGCTTGCAATATATCTAACCATCTATTTAGGAGGAATATATAACACTTTAAGATTGTATTAGTCACATGCAAAGAGGGGCTTTACATATATCCAACTTCAATTTACTTCCAAACTCCAAACCCTAGGGAGACTAGAGATCCTTCCATCTTCATATTCTAGAATGCATAATCTAATCAATTAAATAGAGAATCCTCCTTCTTATGTTCCATCCATGTCTACCTCAAGTGGTTAAGCTTTCTTCTAAGTAAACTTTCTCTGATACCAATTGTTGAATATACAAGACAAAGGAAAGGGGAGGGGGAATCATTTCTACCTTAAAGCATCAAAACCCTCATTAACATCCAAATATTTATTAACCCTTAATCAATTCAACTGAATTAACATGAAAGTAAATAAAAAAAATGTGGACAACAGAAAAAGTATCCCTTTTTGCTTGCTTGATTTGGGATTAATTAATGACAAACTAGAATTAATGAGGCCTTGGTTTGGTGTTGTGAAGTGTTTTTCACATCCACATTAGGTCTTGGAACCTTGCAAACAGAATAAAATATATTTAACAATGTCTTGTAAAGGTGTTGTAAAGTGTTGTAAAAGACTTTCACACCTCTCTAGACTTAATGGGCCTATCTTTCCCTAATTCAATGTTGAAAAATGTATTTAATTGCATTCTCACATTAATGTAGAAGACTTGTAATTTAAAATTTAGTTTAATATAGTGTTGCAATATGTCTTACACATTCAGATTGGATGTTGTGCCTTTCTAGGCTATGTGGACCTCAATCTAATGTTGTAAAGTGTATTTAATCACACTTTAACATTGAAATATGTGTACCAATCCATAATTGACCTTTATACCATCATTAATAGGCCCCTATGACCCCATATTGTGCATCTTGAGGTATAATTTGATGAAATAACTAATAAAATCATTATACAAACCTGGCTTCCTTACTTTCTAGCATTCCAGCTAGCAGAATGGCTCCTGTGGGACCCATTCACTCTTGATGGTGAATAATTCCCATTTGAGCTATTTTTGGGGTTTAAGTGGGAAAAATTAGGTTTTAAGTTTATTTTTTCTCCATGTCAGCCTTAGGGTTCAAATTAGCGAGAAAATTAGATGGATTTCCTATAGATGAAAGCTCCTAAACCTTAATTCATAAAAATATTAACTCATTCATCATTTATCTTCCACCTCAAGTCAAGTAAGCTAGGGTTTTAATATTCCAAGTCATTCAAGATAATTTTTTAGACATTCAAGGGAAGATTATGCATCTTTTGCTACAAATAATCAAGATCAATCATCATGGCAAGGTATTAACTCCATTACTTCATGCTTCATTACATTCTTTCTTCATTTTGGTTTAATTACCTAAAAAGGGGTTTGACCAAGGCAAACCCCCATGCCCCAACAATCAATATTTTCTCCTCTCTTCTTGTGTCTTTGAAGATTTAGGCATCTTGAAGGTTTGAAAATCATTGAAGCTTAGGTTGAAGATTTTTTGAAGACCTATCCTTGCTTACAAAGCCAAAATATCAACAAAAATTCATCTTCAGTGCTAGAAATAAGACTTTCAGAGGTGAACACCGGTCAGGAACTAAAGTGCAAACTGAGGGATTTTGTTTCCACTTTTGGATTTCCAAAAATTCAAAATTGGAATCATTCTCCTAGTCCCCACTACCAAGAATGAAAAGTGTTTTATGCAGTGAGCTCTAAAATAGTTTCCCAAATGTGGGACTAATTCACCAAAAATGATGAATGAGTCCCAATAGGCCAAATTTCTAGCATAAAAAATATTTCAAAAGTCATTTCCAATCTCCAGCAAGTTCTCAGGTGCACACATTTAGTTTCATTCATTTCTGTTATAGTTTGCTTTCATTTCTAAGTCTTTGCATATCAACAATGTGTTTTCAAACATCTTGCATTTCAATAGTTTTGCATTAATAATCAATAGATTTCATTAATTTTCTACATTTAGAACATTAGATCTAAACATATTTCATCCACATTACATTAATCTTGAGTGTAGACATTGCCCATTTTTTCCCATCTTTCCCCTTTCAAGTGAAAAACCCTAGAAGGGCTAGAAAGCATTTAGGTGCCAAAATATTTGTCTACAAGAAATAGAAATGCATCAACACCATATATAGCAGAAGATTAGATTTATGTGAAAAACCCAAGAAGGGAAAAATCACAGTGAGGATTAGGTCACAATATAAAGTAATTTCAACACTAATTATAATAGGCTCACTACCAAAGGGTTCACTACCAAAGTCTCACTACTATAGGGCTCACTACCCAAAAGAAAGAAAGTCTCACTACTAAAGGATCACTACTAAATTAGAAAGAAGAAGATAGATGATTGTTACAATGAGAAATCCATCTTATAGCAATAGAAAAGTTTCACCACTACATCACTAGATCATTCACAACCTCTCTAAAGAATTTTTATGAAACCCTATGCTCACTGCATTGAATAGTCCTAATCATTAAAGCTCACAAATTTTACTTCACACTTTCACAATTCACATCATATTTTGCATCACACACACTTCATACATTAATCTTCTATCAACCCATCACAGATATATACCATCCACAAGCATGAAAATAATCTCGAATATTGGTTATGCACCTCAAACATGCAAATTCAAATTAGGTCAGCACTAAAACATTCCTGTAGTGTAGAGGAATAAAGGCAGACCACATCACACCTTAACCCAGATCCAAAACTATATACACATGCCATGCCATGCTTCCACAAACATTGAAGCACATATCTAGTTAATGTAAACACCCCAAGTCAATAGAACCCATGTTAACACCACTAAAAATTTAATTACACGCTTCCTTTGATCCAAAAATGACTCATGACCACACACAACACTTAAAAATAATTTAGAATATTCCATCAACACCTTCAAATCCAACAAATCCTTTATAACAACATTTTCCTAAAAATATATTCTTTTTGTACATCTAGTTAAGCTTTTATACATTGTAACTTATGAATCCAACCTTGCAAAGCACCAAAACCTAAACACTTTAGATAGAGGATAGATATAGAGATTGTAGAGACATTCCAAAATGCACAAGACCAAAAACCACAACATAGAGAAATACGAAGCAAAACCATTTATCCTAGACACCACTGCTACAAAATTCACATACTAGTGAACACATCTTCCTCTGTGGAATGATCTAGAACATGAAACTCTGTATATAGCACATCTAAACACCTCTAATCAAAATGTAAAAAACCACACAAGCATAGCTTCAATAAAAAAAAAAGCATAGCATAATGCAGAACACTACTCTGCAATACATAACATCTCTCTAACACATTGTTTCCTCTTTTATTCAAATTTTCTCAAAATCAATTGGAAACCAAGTACCAAAAACAATATCTTAACATCTTCAACACTTTATCAACATCCATAGACACATGCTCATCAAAGAAATACTAGAGGTTGAAATCAGTGAGATTATTAATGACAACATAATGCAACCAATCAAAGAAAATTAGTAAGTTGATAGGGTATATGCAAGATCATCATGGAAAAAATAGGCCCTTAAGCAGTGATGAAAATTTAGAAAAATTAGAGTTGGGCAATTAACTGACATAAAAATTTGAATAAGTTATCTATATTATTTCAAAAATATGCAATAATAGAATCTATAGAAAATTGGATTTAGTTTCTAAACTACTAGGTTTTTTTTTTTTTTTTTTAAATCTATTTGGTGAAAATTTAAAATTTCAATGCAGTAGCACTTAAAGTTCAAGGAAAAAATAACAAGTAGGTGTCTGTCTGACCACCCTAACCACAATAAAATGATAATATTTTTTTTAATATTTTAGATATAAGTAGAGGACTCATCTCTCGATGTGATGTATATTCTTTTGTAAATTTTTTCCAAGTAAATAATTAATTATGAATTTTTTATTACAACTTTTGAAAAATATAAAAACTCATATGTCTAACCACCTTAACTTGGTTAAAACTTCATGAAATTATTATTCTTTTAATCCTATAGTATGTGAAGTATAGAATGTGACATATGTTTTAGATTCAAAAAATATGATACCATTTGAAAGCTATAGATGTTTTTCAATTAGCCTATCAATTAGAAATTTAGTCATAATTGAAATAGAAAATGAATAATAATTATTTATTAAATTCAAAATAAAGCATAATTTATATTGGCAGAAAGCTGAGAATCTCCTTTAAAAACCCTTTTTGTTTCATCAATTTAGGGTAAAAAAAATTCATTAGCCACATACCCTACACATACCCATCATATTGCCACTTTTTGGTCCATCATGATCCTGCACATACCTGCCATCTATGCAACATAGATTTGTTGACATCAATGAAAACTCAAAATTCCAACATATGGATGAAGTTACAACAATTTAAAAAATGGACTTTGATAGTCCTAGATTTAGCAAAGAGAATGATGAAGAAAAAAATAGTTTCCCTTTGAAAGAGGAGATAATGAAGTTAGAAAAATTATGAGGGAGAAGTGATAGTAGAAAATGATGAAAAGAAAGAGGTCGCAACTGTTACATGCCTCTCTGAAGGAGTAAAATTTGTAGTAATGAGAAAGGAGAAGATGTTGAATAGTCTAGATAATTGAGAGGGAGGGTGAATCAATTATTATAAAACAATTTTCTTGACATTAATTAATTTGGAGCAAACTTAAATCAATCAAATATTAATGAACATGAAAGAACAAAGAAACACCATGCACAATGAACACTAGAATTTATGTGGAAACCCAAGAACGAAAAAACCACAGAGAATAATAATTCTCAATTATAAAGCATTGATTAAGGTGACATTGGTTAAGGTGATTTTTACAAAGGATCACTACCAAATTTCTCACTATAGGTAAGGCTTAGTACCGGTCAGGCTCACTACCTGGCTATTATAGCCAAAGATATAAAGGCTTGCTACCAAAAGATAAAGGATCACTACCAAAAGAAAAAGGCTCACTGCCAACAGAAAATGACTCACTACTAGAAGAAGGATGAAAGGAAATCCACTACTAAAATGATTGTCACCAATAATGACCCCAGATAGAATTTCTCTGTTTGCTTCCTTTGGTCATATACTCTCACACATTTCATAATGTCTAGATTTTCAAATTTGCATTCATCAAAAAAAATCAACTCTTACTTATACCATTCTTTGCCATCACAATCTCCTAGGTCAGCTAGACACAGTGTCTTCATAGTCTTCCAAGTCGGCCAAATACAATTTGAATTAGATAGCAACAAAATCATACCCACAGTGAAGAGGAAAAAAATGTGGACCACATAGAATCTCCTTGATAAATTCAACACTTTACAATGATATATGGAAATAGAATAAACATGTTACAATGCAGATAATGTTTCAGGGTACATTAACCAATTTCCAAATTGATTTGAATCCAAAAGAATTCATCTCATTATGCTTGTAAGATGAATGGGATTAGGACAAGCACAATCAAAGATAGATCATCACAACACATCATCCAAAGCATAAAAATCCAGATCACCAGAGAATCATAATTAATCATCCAAGATGTGTTGACATCAATGACAGCCATTAATGACAAAAAATAGCACCACATTCAAACAATCTACCCCTTTGTCATTGATGGAAACATCCATCAACAATAAACCAAAAAACTCAAGTATCAACATTTTCTTGTCTTCTTTTCTTCTCCCCCTTTGACATCAAGGACAAAGGGAAAAAACTCCCCTTGAAAAAGTTACTTTGCTCCCCCTATGAGGAAGCCTTCAAACATTGATCCAGATAAGAGTGAACATGTAATATTTTGGACCAATGCACACCTTGGTGCACATTATTGTAGATTAGGTCCAAGGGCCGAAGCCCTAACTTCTACAAGAGACACTCAAAGGTTTCTTTGCTAAACGGTTTTGTAAACATATTTGCAATATGATTTTTTCTAGATACATATTCAAGTTTGTCCTCATTGTCCAATACCTTCTCCCTTAATAAATGATATCGAATGGATAAATGTTTCATTCTAGAGTGTTGTATCAGATTCTTGGAAATTTTTATTGCACTAGTATTATCACACATAATTGAGAGCGGTTCATCAAATGATATGCCAATTTATTTTAGTGTTTGTTTCATCCATAGTATCTGAGTGCAACATGAGGATGCTACAATGTATTCAACTTCAGCAGTAGATAAAGATACATAATCTTGTTTCTTACTTGACCAAGCAACCAATTAGGAGCCAAGGAAATAATATCCACCACTTGTTCTTCACCTGTTATCAACACATCTGGCCCAATCAACATCAATATAAGTTGTCAAAGTGAAATATGAGTCTTTTGGATACCATAACCCCATGTCTTTTGTACCCTTCAAATATCTAAAAATCCTTTTTACTACAAGAACATGTGATTCTTTTGGTTCTTGCTAAATTCTAGTTACTAAACAAACATGTACATAATGTCTGGTCTGGTAGCAATCAAATATAAAAATCCTCCAATCATTGACCTATACATACTTGCATTAGTTTTAAATGAATCATATTCTTTTGTCAACTTGCATCCGATAACAATAGGTGTGCAAAGAGTATGTGCAAGATCATGATGGCCAAAAACTGGCAATATGATGGGTATGTGTAGGGTATGTGGCTGACGACATTTTTTTAACCCAAAATTGATCAAATGAAAAGGGTTTTTAAAGGAGATTCTCAACTTTCCACCAATATAAATTATGTTTTAATTTGAATTTAATAAATAATTATTATTCATTTTCTATTTGAATTATGACTAAAGTCCTGATTGATAGGTTGATTGAAAAAAATCTATAGCTTTGAAATAGTATCACATTTTTTGAATCTGAAACATGCATCACATTATATGTTTTGCATATTATAGGATTAAAAAAAAATGAATTTCATAAAGGTTTGACCAAGTTAAGGTTTACTTGTTAGACATACAATTTTTTATATTTTTTAAAAGTTGTAATAAAAATTCATAATTAGTTATTTATTGGAAAAATATGCATCACATTGGGACATGAGTCCTCTACTTATATCTAAAATCTTATAAAAATAGTATCATTTTATTGCGGTTAGTCCCAGACACCTACTTGTTATTTTTTCCCTAAATTTAAGTACTATTGCATTGAAATTTCAAATTTTCACCAAATAGATTTTTTTTTTTTAAATAAACCTAGTAGTTTAGAAACTACATTCAATTTTACATATTCTATTCTTACATATTTTTGAAATAATATAGATAACTTATTCAATTTTTATGTCAAGTTGCTAACTCTAATTTTTTCTGAATTTTTGTCGCTTAAGGGCTTGTTTTACCATGGTGATCCTAAACATACCCCAAAACCAGATTGGAGTTAGGGTATGTGCAGATCATCATGGAAAAAGGCCCTTAAGTGGCAAAAAATTAAATCAATGTTAGGAAATTTGACGTAAAAATTTGAATAAGTTATATTATTTCAAAATATGTAAGAATAGAATCTATAAAAATTGAATGTAGCTAAACTACTAGGTTTATAAAATAAACAAAAATCTATTTGGTGAAAATTTGAAATTTCAATGCAAGTACTACATTTTAGGGAAAAAATAAGAAGTAGGTGTCAACCATTAACCATAATAAAATGATAATTTTTATAATATTTTATACATAAATAGAGAACTCATGTCCTGTGATGCATATTTTTTGTAATTTTTAAGTAAATAATTAATTATGAATTTTTATTACAAATTTTTAAAAATATAAAACTCATGTAACACCTTAACTTGGTCAAAACTTCATGAAATTTAATTTTTCTTTATTAATCCTATAGTATGTGAAGCATAGAATGTGATGCATATTTCAGATTCAAAAAATGTGATACCGCTTTGAAAGTTATAGATGTTTTCAATCAGCCTATCAATTAGGACTTTAGTCATAATTCTAATAGAAAATGAATAATTATTTATCAAATTCAAATCAAAGCATAATTTATATTGGTGGAAAGCTGAGAATCTCCTCTAAAAACCCTTTTCATTTCATCACTTTTGGGTAAAAAAAAAGTTGTTAGCCACATACCCTACAAATACCCATAATATTGCCACTTTTTGGCCCATCATGATCATGCACATACCCTTCTCCAACCCAAACTCATTCAATAATTATTTGGTATACTTGGACTAAGATATGAAGATTCGTTTACTATTTTGATTTACTTGTAGTCCAAGGAGGAAATTCAACTCACCTATCGTAGACATTTCAAATTATTTTTGCATTTCATCTAAAAATTTTCTATAGATATCATTATTTCCTCCAAATATTATGTCATCAACATAGACCACAACAATCAACATTTGATTTGAGTGAGTTATGTATTATAAATTACTGTTAGTAGATCCCTTTTGAAATCCTTGTCCAATCATGTACTTGTCTAATCTACCATACCAAGCTCTAGGTGCTTGCTTCAATCCATATAATGCTTTCTTCAACTTGCAAACAATGTTTGGGTCACTTCCAGACTTGAATCCTTCTATTTTCCCAATGTAAACTTCTTCCTTTAGTTGTCCATTCAAGAATACATATTTTACATCCATTTGATAGACTTTGAAATCCTTAAAAGTTGCAAAAGCTAAGAATATTTAGATCGCTTCCATCTGGGCAATACGGGTATAGGTCTCTTCAAAATCAATTCCTTCAATTTGAGTGTAACCTTTGCAAATCAATCTTTCCTTTTTTTCTCACTAGCTTTCCATTTTCATCTAGCTTGTTCCAAAATACGTACTTTGTTCCAATTACATTTTTGTCTACTGGTCTAGGCATAACTTTGGAAGTTTGATTTTTCTCTATCTAATCAATCTCTTCCTTCATTTCCTTCACCCAATTTTGATCATTGCATGCTTCTTCCACAGTCTTTGGCTCAGTTTCTGAGAGTAGAAACAATAATACTTTATCTTGAGCTACTTTACTTCTTGTGGTGATCCCCTTATTCTTATCTCCAATGATTTGGCATTTTGAGTGGTTTTTTTGTCCATACCTCAAGGATTTTGTGTTGTAGTTGTCAGAGCCTCCTTTGTCTCTTCTGCTTCTTCTTCTTTCTTATCTTTTTCTCCTTTTTCATCAAGTCATTTGATTCATATTCAATATACCTTTTAGGATTTCTTTAAAAATCTTCATCTACTTTCACATTCACACTTTCAACAATCTTGTTTAGTCTCTTATTTGAACATTGGTATGCTTTGTTTCTTGTAGAGTAACCTAGAAATATGCCTTCATCAGCTCTGTTGCAAAATTTCCAAGATTTTCCTCATCTCTCCAGATGTAGCATTTACTTCCAAAATTTTTGAAGTACTTTATAGTTGGAGCTCTTCCATGCCATAACTCATATGATGTCTTTCCATATTTCCTTCGAAACAATACTCTATTAAGAGTGTATACTGTTGTGTGTATTGCTTCTCTCCAGTGGATCTGTGGTAAAGTTGCTTCCATGATCATTGTTCTAGCTACTTCATGAATTGGTTGGATCATTTCTCTACTACACCATTCTGTTGAGGTGTTCTAAGGGCGAATAGCTATCTTTTAATGCCATGTTTTTCATAGAATTTGTTGAATTCTTTGAAAGTAAACTCTCCTCCTCTATCAGATCTTAGACAGTTGATTATTTTTTCAACTTCATTCTCAACTCTTGCCTTTAAAATCTTTAATTTTTGTAAAGCTTATGATTTTTCTCTTAAAAATGCAACCCAAGTTAGTCTAGAATAATCATCAATTAAGAGCATGAAATATCTCACCTTGCAAGCTTCTTGCTTTGGTCGAACCACATAGGTTAGTGTGTACAAGGTCCAACAAACCAATAGATGATTCTTTTTTTCTCCTGAATGTTTCTCTGGTCTACTTTCCTTCTTGAAATCCCTTGCAGATAATGATGTTTGGTTTGGCCAGTCTTGGCAAATCTCTGACTACTCTTGTTGAACTTATCCTTACCAAATTGTCAAAGTTGATGTGACACATCCTCTATTGCTAGAGCCAACTATCATTGGATTGGGAGAATAAGCATCTCTTTGTAGCTCCTTCCAATTGATACATATTCCCACTTGTTCTTTTTCCTACTGCAATAATAGTTCTGGATATCTTCCATAGCTCACAACCATCATCCTAAAATGCTACATTATAGTCATTTTTGCACATCTATCCAACACACAAAATATTATGATATAAACCCTTCACATTGTAAAAATTTTGAGTGTTATGCTCTCCATCAAATGTAATAGAACCAATTCCAAAAATATCTATTGTTTTATCATCTCCAAATCTAACAGAACCTCCATCATATTTCTCAACCTTTATAAACTTACTTGTATCACTAGTCATATGATTCAAACATCCACTATCAATCAACCACTCATCTCTATTTCTTTTAACAAACAATGTAGCTTTAATGCTATCATCAGCTTGTTCAGACAAATATTAGAGATATCAAATCTAGGTTCATCCTTTTCCACCAAAAACAAACAATCCTCATGATCTGATTCATTGTCTAAAATGTCAACATTCTCATTGACATAATAGGCCTTCTAATTGATCTTTTTAAACTTTTGTCTTGATCCTTTTTTCGGACACTTAGTTGCTAAATGACAAATCTTTCCACATCTAAAACATTTAAGAGGTAACATTCCTTTATACTTGTCAATACCTTTCTTCAATTTCCTTATGAAGTTTGCTTCCAACTCTTCTTAACTTTCATCATTTGGATCTTCTTCTATCTTTGTGGCTTTGAAGGTTGTTTCAGATTTCTCCTTCTCTTTTCCAAATTTCCTCATCTCAAATGTGGTCAATGTGCCAAATAGTTGCTCTCTAGAAAATTTATTTGGATCATAAAATTCCTCAATGGATGAGATCTTGTCATGGTAACTCTCTGATAAGGTCATCAAAATCTTCTCCATTACATCTTCATGTTTTAGAGTCCCTCCTTGATTTTTGACTTCATTTACTACACTGTCAACTCTTTGAAAGTAGTTTTCTATATCCTCACCTTCTTCCATTCTCAATTTTTCATATCCATGCTTAGTTGTTAGCTTCCTTGATAATTTGACTCTATCATTTCCTTCATATATTTCTTTCAACTTTTCCTAAACATCATAAGTAGTGCCCAATGAAATAAATTTTGTTAACTCAGTATTAGACAAAAAACTAAAGATTGCATACCCTTCTTTTTCATTCTCTTCTTAGGCTAAAATCTCATGTGCAGTATAAACACCTTTTGATGGTTCAACATATTTTGTCTCAACAACTTTCCAAGTCTTGTAGCCTAGATAGATTAGGTAACCTCTCATCTGCACTTTCCAAAAATTATAGTTAGATCCATCAAATATAGGAATTGTTAGTTTGTGCACTATCGGATCTACCTAAACCAGTTAAGCTCTTCTTCGAGGAACCAAAGCTCTTATACCAATTGTTGAATAGTCTAGATAACTGAGAGGGGGTGTGAATCAATTATTATAAAATAATTTTCTCCACTTTAATTGATCTAGAGAAAACTTAAATCAATCAAATATTAATGAACAAGAAAGCACAAAGCAACACCATACATAATGAACACTAGAATTTACGTGGAAACCCAAGAAGGGAAAAAACATGGAGAATAATAATTCTCAATTATAAAGCACTAGTTAAGGTGACACCAGTTAAGATGATTTTTCAAAGGCTCGCTACCAAATTTCTCACTGTAGGTAAGGCTCATTGTCGGTAGGACTCACTACCTGGCTATTATAGCCAAAGATATAAAGGCTCGCTACCAAAAGAGAAAGGCTCACTACCAACAAAAAACAACTCACTGCCAAAAGAATGATGAAAGGAAATCCATTGCTAAAATTACTGTCACTAATAATGACTCCAAATAGAATTTCTCTCTTTGCTACCTTTGGTCATATACTCTCGCACACTTCACAATGTCTATATTTTTAGATTCATATTCATCACACTTGCTTTCATCAAATAAAATCAACTCTTACTTATACCATTCCATGCCGTCACAATCTCCTATGTTAGAAAGACACAATGTCTTTATAGTCTTCCAAGTCAGGAAAATACAATTTGAATTAGATAGCCACAAAATCATTCTTACAGTGAAGAGGAACAAAATGTGGACCACACAAAATATCCTCACTCAAGTCAACACATTACAATGATATCCAAAAATAGAATAAACATGTTACAATGCAGATAATGTTCTGGGGTACATTAACTAATTTTCAGATTGTTCTAGATCCAAAAGAGTGTGTCTCATTATGTTTGTAAGATGAATGGGATTAGGACAAGCATTACCAAAGATAGATCATCACAACACAACATCCAAAGCACAACAATCTGGATCACCAAAACATCAAAATCAATCAACCAAGATATGTTGACATCACTAACAACCATTAATGACAACAAATAGCATCACATTCCAACAAAAGAAAATAGGGGTAATTATTGTTTTATTGAATTTTGTCAATGTTGCTAATGAAGCTAATTTTTGTGAGCATGAAATAATAAGAGGATATGAAAAAATATAGATGGTAAGGTGCAATAATAAAAGGTTACAAGCTGAAATATAAAAGGGTATGATGACTTTTATAGACATAAAAGAAGGAGAGGGTGAAGGAGAAATATGTGAGAATATGATTGAAAAAAGCACAAAAGTCTATTGCAACAATCTTAAACTTCGCTATTTAAATATGCATGAAATTCTTCACAAGTTATTGAAATCAGATTACATATATTTTCCAGCCTTAAAGACTGATGAAAAACTATCAAATATGAGGTTTAAACTTGCAATATAATAGCAAACAACATCACATACAGTTTGCAAATTCTTTCCTCAAATCCACTTCCTGCACTACGAAACAAGCTCTACAATCTTCACTTTGTCAACCACTACAACAATAACTTGCATTATTCAACTCTATTTTCTGTTATATATCACCTCAAAAATCTACAGTAGTAATGGAGTTTTCGGCCCCTTCCCCAAGAACTATGCCCAAAAAACTCCCACCTCAAAACAAGGCATCGATAAATGGGAGTTTGTGAGAGAGGAAAACCACTATAACTACCAACCAAATCCCCCTAGAAAATTCCCATGTCCAACTTGGGATAATGCATAAATAAATTAAATTTTATATTATATGCTCCAAAGAGCATCTTCATAACCACTCCTAACATTTTTCTCAAAATAGATGACAACTCGGATTCCCACTCTCCATGCACAAGAACCCAACTTGGAAAATGAATTGTTCAAATCAACAGGGTGCCTAGATTCTTTAAGGCCATTTTTAGGAGCATTTAGTGGGTTGTCACAATGTGCAATATCTTAAATGAAATAAAGGCTTACAATGATATCACTTGACATCTTTACATATATTTTATGAAAGATAAATATGTTAGTGATATGTTTTTTGTATCCTTATATTGTGTAAAAATACCTAATGCTTTGACTAGTTGTGTAGGCATAGGCTTCCCTAACAATGAATAATCTAAGATATTAATCACATTTAGGAGAGGGTGAAGGAGAAATATGTGAGCTTTGATTTTTTTCAAGATAATACAACATTTGTGTTTTATTGGTGAGTATGTTAGATAATGAGTTGAATAAGGATTAAACTATTTTTAATTTTATATAATTATTTCTAAATAGGTTTGAAATTGATATTTAAGTTTTTTTTTTATAGTTAATTTTTTCATAAAATGTAAAGTAACAGACATTTAAATGAAAAAACTATAAAATAAATTTCATATGACAAGTTGGGGTGGCTATAAAATTCTAGGGCTAGTTGTAGGAAGTCGGTCAATGGATTGTATATTTTATTTGACAAAGACGTGTCATTTCATAGTAGTATCTACTGTCTCACAGGGAATCAATTTCATTTAACGGTGTTCATCTTCTCTTTCAATAGCGTTTTAATTACATGACATGAAATTCAAAATGCATCTTGAAAATTTCAAACTTAAAATTCAAAGTAATAGCTAAAATTCCATTTCATGTTAGAAAATAAAGTTAAATTGGAGAGATTTTATTATTCAAAAGAAGAAGTTCAATTTTTTGTATTAGAAATTAAAATTATATGGGAGGATATAGAGGAGATGTTTTACTTAAAAGATAAAAGTAAGAAGAGAATTGTAGTATTTGACACAATTGTTGAGAGTGATGTTATGCTTTTGATTACATCATCTAAGATACCAATTTCAAGGAAAATATCTCTTATTTAAATAATATTATGTTGGTGGTTCCATCCTCTTGGATGGCTGTAGTTTTTTACATGTGAGCTAATTTATAATGTTTTTTGTCAAAAATTTTAGATATACTTGGAGCAATTGAATCAAGCTACTTTTATTTATTTATGTATTTATGCATAAAGAATCAAAGCACACAAAGTGGTGATGATTTAACTCTTATAGATATAAGAGCTATAATTTTCTTAAGTACTTGGATATTTTTTAGTGTAATATCAGTGAATTATCCTCTAAAACATTAATCAGAAAAAAATAAATAATAAAAAGTAGAACTATCATATCTATATTTAGAAAGAAATTACGAGATATTATTCTCTATTTGTCTATTTTATTATATTCTTTTCGAGCAAATAAGCACCTCGACAATGATATCACTTGACATCTTTACATATATTTTATGAAAGATAAATATGTTAGTGATATGTTTTTTGTATCCTTATATTGTGTAAAAATACCTAATGCTTTGACTAGTTGTGTAGGCATAGGCTTCCCTAACAATGAATAATCTAAGATATTAATCTTTTTTTTTTAGTGCACTTGATAAATTAATTTTCATGTGGCGTTGGCATGACACACCCTTTGGTACTGAGGGATGGTGGGGAGACTAGACCTCGTGAGCTCTTGCTTATAACAAGATGCTTTAGCCAATTGAGCTAGGACCACCACCCTAAGAGATGTTAATATTTGATAAATGTTTTATTCTTTAATTCCTTATCTCACTTGAGTTGAGTTGTGATAAAATCCTCATAGAACCTTGTGAACTGTTGATTCAAATTAGTTTCAACTCTATATTTTTTTCTTATTGAAACTCATAAAAAATGTATGTCTTTTACATAAGCTAATTATTTAAAGCATGCATTTCTTTCACATAGGATTATTATTCCTTATTGTGCTCCCATTTATTTAATATTTATAAATTTGGTAAAGAGTTTGTGAAAAGATTAATATGTTGGAGTCAAAAATATTTCATAGATTTTATTTTTTAATACATTGGTGTGTGAGGTGCTATGTAAATAGATTTAATTGTATTACTGAAATGAAATGAAAATGGTTGAAATTTTTTTTTTGAGAGCTTATGCATTTTTCAATTCAAATAAAATTTCTTTTATTCAAAAAATACTCTTCATATTTCAAGAAATAGAATTTCATTGTGGAGGATGAAGATGAAATTTATAAATAGGGCATTAGCTAGAAAAAAATTAGTTGTAGCTAAACATGTACATATGTCTTCTAAACAAGCATGTAGAGGAGCTCATCAACTTCATGGTTGTACTTGTATGGAGGCACTTCTGATACTAAACTAGATGCCTCATAGAGCATGTTATCCCATATTAAAAGTACTTCATTCTGTAACCAAAAATGCATATAACAATATGAATATAGATTATGCATAATCAAAGAGCATGTTATCTCATATTAAAAGTAATTTGTTCTATAGTTGTAAATGCATATCACAATATGAATATTTTTTTGTCGTGTAGGAGGGGAATACAGATAAGAACATTGTCAAAAAAATTATATCTCCTACTTGAAGTATAGTGCCAATATTAACAACTTTAACCTCATTCTTATACTATTCAATCCATTTACATATCATACTACAAATTTCATCAGTTCAAAGAGTTGCCATAAACACTAGTTAATTCTCTTTTGAAAAATAAGACCTACTATATATAATATATAAGTTTTATTAATATATATAATGTTAATCAGCTATGTTTTTCTTGGCTAGGGGAAGGTCGATATTATTCTTGATCATACATTAATGTAACTTGCTATTCAAATTACTATTCAAAGTTCCTAGAGCTCTTTGTACAACTTGGTGAGAAATTTGTTATTGAACCTGGGTATTAAATTGCTCTTTGTTGTTCAAAGTGAACAATCTCATTCTTTAAATTTTCTAATTATTTCAAATTAATAGAAGCAAC
This sequence comes from Sequoia sempervirens, assembly GCA_007258455.2. NCBI lineage: Eukaryota > Viridiplantae > Streptophyta > Pinopsida > Cupressales > Cupressaceae > Sequoia > Sequoia sempervirens. The sequence continues at coordinate 210,206,818 of VDFB02105785.1, read as the reverse complement.
ATTGATAAGATACTCTTTTTCTTGTTATATTTGAGAGTATCCATTTACTCAAATTTCACGCACTCGCATTTCTACTTCCCATAAGTGAGTTTGGGCTTACTCAGGCTTATTAGTAGCTCCTTTACATAGTTCTTCAAAATTCTGAATAGTACTCAATATTTTATTTTTATAGTTATCTAATAGATTACTTAATGAAAGTAGATTACCTATGCATAAGTTAAAAAAATTTATAATCTCTTCTCAAATCAACACAATGCTTTCAATTCATTCATCTCTCTCACTTGGCCTTTTGGACCTCACCATGAGAGGTTTCATTTTGACATGCAAAAAATAACCTTAAAAAGAAGAATAAGTCTTTGATAGCTCAAGACTATGTATCCTATATGGTTGAAACAAAAGACGAAAAATAGTATTTTTCCAAAAATGAAACAAATAATATCTACATTTTTTCACTTTGAAGTGAGTCCCCTTTAGAGCTATAAGGGGTCTTTCTCAATATCTCTCATGATGGATGAAAGAATCCTTCAACAACTAGATATTTTTTGTTGAGATTTTACATGGATATATAACAATATTTTTTATCTTTTTTATCAAATGAGTCCAATCAGAAAAATATCCATTTAACAAAAATTTTGAGTTTAAAAACCATTCCGCAAGAGGAATTAAAAATTATTTACATTCATACACATGAGAATTTCACAAGAACATGGAGAACCTCATATTTTCTCTCTGTGTATTATAATTTTCTACAAATTTTCTAGACTAGAACTATTTTTATCATGCATCAATGAGTTCAATTTACTAAGTAAATTGGACAATTTATGAAAATCATGAATTAACACACAAGGTCACATAAATAATTGTCCAATAATATATTTACTTGTGACTTTATAAGTGAGATAGTTTATTTCTTTGAGTACACAACTATTATTTCAGCAATAGACAAAGAAAATAGATTATTATGAATGGGAACTAAATTGGGAACTAAATTTAATAATTGTCCATATGTGAAATTCTTATTATATGAATCCTTTCCATGTAAGAAGCTAATCATTTTTTATAATTTAAAAATTGATGGTGTAAATAATCTAATTTAAAATAAAATGTATTTGCTTTGCAAAAGAGAATATCTTAATGAATTTTGATTAGATAGGTTTAAGGTATCTAATGAATTGTCTTGATCATTGAATATTATCAAAAGATTATTAGATAATTGCATGTGTTTTTTTTCCATTATTAAATACATCAATAATCAATTAAATTATGGGTTTCTCATTCAAACCTAATGATGTTACTATTTATTCATTGATTGAGGATTCAAGATTACGAATTGATTTAGATTTTAAAAAGACTATTCGATTTATTATATGAAACAAACTTGTAACTTGAGAAAAAAGTAAATATTTATTTTTATAAGGAACAAAAAAAATTAACTTAATTCGAGATTAAATTTTATTTAATTTCTCTTGAAATTTGGATAAATCTAATAAATCTAACATTGAATAAATCTAATCTCGTATTAGTAGATGCCAAAAAAATTTGACATAACATTTGTCTGGGGGTGAAGATCATATAGTTAGTTTATTTACACCAACATGAAATGTTGCTTATAGAAGCATATCAGTATTTGTTGGAATAAATAGGTGTTTTAACTATTTAGGTCCTAGGAAGGAATATTTCTAGTTAAGCGTTAGTTGTCACTTATCTAGTTGGAATTTATTAAATTCTTTTTTCATAGGTTGTTATGACTTAGTTGTCTCATGTGATAGGATTAAGAAACTTGTCATGGTATTGTCTAATCCTATTCCTTAGCTTTCCTATATAAGTAATGCATCATATGTACATTGTCATATATTTAGTGTGGCTGTTATTTTGGCATTCTTGTACCCTTAATCACAACATGATGCTTTTCCATCTATCTTGTGGAAGTCATTTTTTCTTGCAAGTGATTATGGGGTGTTGAGGAGTTCACCATAAACTCCTACATGGTATAGGAGCTTTATTTTTCGTAGTCTTCTTCCCAAATATAAGGGACCAATATTGGCATGAAATTATTTCATGTGTGAGTTGGGATCTTTAGAAACTCACCATCTAATCCAGGGCATCAGAGAAAGTCATATTTGGCTTTCATTTCATCAAAATCTAACATATTTTGTTAGATCTACAAGGGTTTGAACAAGGGTTTAAGTTAGAGAGTTTTGGGTGAAAATTGACCTTTCCATTGTGTTTAGGAGGCCCAAGAACCTAAGGATAGACTACCAAATCATCAATTTTTGACACTTTCAAGAGTGTAACCAAATGTGATAGCCAATAGTTGATCCTCAAAGGAAGTAGAAAGACTAAATTACATGAATCGTGATAATCACATCAGCCACAAAAGAACCATAACACAATTTTTATGAGTGGAAAACCCTTATAGGGATAAAAAACCACTCGAGAAAAATTCCTCACTCGCTTAACAAAATCCACTTGATTATAGAGCCTCACTGGCTACAAAATATGCTTCACTAGTAAATATTGCCTCACTAGAAAAATACAACCTCACTAGCTACAAAAATGCCTCATTGGAAAAAGGTCAACCTTTGTCTAACTCACATGACCTTACAGCATTTTATAAATCTTGAAAGGATAAAATACAAAGGGTTTCTCTATTTCACTGTAGTTCATTACAACTTTCTGCATTAACACATTTTATGTCATGTAGATTTCATTGATTGAAACCTAGAAAACAAAAAACATATTAATTTAATCTTTTCACTATTTTTGCATATTACAAATCAAGTTTCAATGTTTTGTTCAATAGTAATGAATCTTAATAGAGTATATTATCATGTATATGCATTCATACCATATGGTCAAGTGATTTCAACATAATAATCAACCAACAAAACAAAGCTTCTTGAGAACAATAAACTATAAACCTACTCATAACTAAATTTATCACTGAATGGTGTTAACCACCATAAAAATACCTATCACTGAAGATCAAGTCCATTGCAAGATACACTTCAATCTTTGCTAGGTCAAGACACCCAAGGTGTTGTTCACAGATTAAAGCCATAGAAACATGAAATTGACCTATTAAACCTTTAAAATATAGTTTGCAAAACCCTTTGAGAATTTTGAAACAAAATAGCCAATAATGTAAGAAAGACAGGTCGAGATACACAAGTAACAGTTGATTGGTAAAGTTGAAAACACACTCACTTCATGAAACCAAAGTTTGTCAGCCACCATACCACCAACATTGTCACATCGAAACCATAATGTCTTTGAACCCTAACTTCCACTATCAAAGCCTTCGTTCCCTAGCACACCATTATGTGTTATGATGAACAAAATATAATCATGTTCCCAAAACAATAAGCTTGAGAATATTCCTTAAGATAATTAATGAAAAATTATAATACACACAATGATGAGCCCGATAAAAATACTTTGACAACTTTAATAATATAAACACCATCTAATGCTAAACACTTTATTATTTCTTTTTTCTATTGCAATAATATGAGCTTCATTATTCCTTATGGTGTTTGTGCAAATAGTCAACTCATGGTGTTTGACATTTCAAATTGAATCCAAAATCTAGGAAGAACTGTGACATCATTATTCGACCAATATTAGCTTACTATTATGAGAAACCAGAATCAAGAAGAACAATCAAATACCAATCACTAAAAATATCTCCCCCTTTTGGGAACAATTTCAAATGGTAAAATAAGGAATGAGATCTACCTTATACAAACTCAAATGTTTAGGACACTAGATTGTTAGAAAAAATGAGCATATCTACATAGCAACTTGTATCAACTTATAAATAGAGAGAAGCATATCAAACTAAAAATAGAAACTATATGAGAGATTAACTACATTATAACAACTGCAACAAATATCAAACTTGTCTCCCCCTGAGTCAACTGAAGAATGATCAACTGAAAATGCCAAAAACCATTGAGCAATTCATAGTCAACAAATCACCAAATGTGAAGCTAGAGACAACATAGCACCAAATGGAACAATGCACACCAATTGTGAAGTATGAATGTAGCCAAAAAATCAATACAATATGAACTAGATCACTACCAAGATGCATGTAGTGTGAAGGAACCAAGACAACTTTAAAATTGAATACATGGGAATACATGTAATCACAAACTAATATAACTAGCAATCTGTCATCACTATACAAGAATGCATCATAAACTCACAGTGAAGAGGTCAATCACTAAACCAAGAAATTTTTATGCATATTGAGTATCTGAATAGAAAAGAACATGCATGAAATATGAACCATCCCTAAATCCTTGTAAAATAGGTCTATGTATATCATTGGTACTAGACATAAACAAGATGAACTGCTCCCCCAACAACTTCAAGGTATCCACAATACTGTTCATGCCAAAATTTACTATTTGAACTACAAGAGTTGAACCATTGTTCCACAAGAATATCATCAAATATTGTCACACAAAAAGAAAGAGGTACATGCAAGAGTTCTTTAAATAATCACACTATTCTTTCAAAATGTAGAGACATTATTAAAGCACTAGCATAGCATATGCATACCAAACTTTCAATGTTTTCAAAACTAGCATTCTTGGAATAGTTGTAGCAACAAACTAGGAACCATCAGTACAATGGACATGACTATAGCCCACTAATACTATCAGCACACATCATGATTAAGTAACATTGAACAATCATGAAATCAATGATGAATGTGTAAACAGTATGCAAGTATTCATGGAAAGCACATTTGTAAATGTTATCATCAATTTCAAAGAAAGATTTACCACTATCCTTGAGCATAGCAAGATATAAATTTATCATTACTCTAGAACCATAAACTATTGAAACCAACATCATTATGCAAAAAAAAATTCAAAGCTTACTGATCATGCATGCGAACCACTATGCTACAAGGACATCACCATTGTTAGCATCAAAATCACTATTACTGACCATTGAAATGGATAATCATCTTGGCCATGCATATCATTGTCAAAATGATAACATACATACCACTTTTCTTCTAGTCATCTCACCATCCAACACTAGGATGAATAATCATACTTGGTATCACTTCAATAAAATATCCAATAAAATCCAAGACAAGAGGACTGGAGGAACTTTCACATACTGACTTAGGTATACTTGTATGCTTACTGTGAAATATCTATACCAAATAGTATCAAGTGGATCAAATCACCATGAAATGCCTACTTCATAAAATGAAGCATGGATGAGAAATGAGAACCTTGCATCCAATGTGTTACTCTGCAAGTATCAAAACAATACCACTATCCCAATCATGCCATTGTTCAAGAACCTCCTTAGACAAATAAAAATTGTCACTTTACATGAATAACAAAAGTAGCTACATAGCAACAAAGATGATAATGTCTTGAGAAGTGTAGAGGAAACTAAGGAAATGTAGGCATCATATCAATTTCAAAACTCATATTGCAAAGACCAACCATAGACTGTCACTAACTTCTAAGACAAACCATCACTATGGAACATTTGTACCACCATACTATACCAAAGGTCATGCCAATGCAAAGTTTATTTTATGTAGGTATTGCACTATCACAAAGATCATCTCAAAGGAACTTATGAGCATTAAGAATCCACTATCTCTTTCAACAAACCACTACTCTAAGTAAGAAAGAAAGCACTATTAGAAGTATCAAAAGAAAGAAAGAGACCATTGTCACAAAGATTTCAAACCATGAATTGTCTTCAAACACCAATAATAAGATAATAATTTGTATGTGCACTACATACTCCACATTGTCTATATTTTGAGAAAAGAACAATCTAATCCATGACAAAGGGTGATCCCACAAAGTTGGTTGGCAATTTCTGGGAGATTCTAATTTTTGCTGAAATCACATATTTTTAGAAAATATAATGATTTAAGCCTTGAAAAGTTCCATTTAAATCATTAAAATTGAAGAGGTTTTGATCAAACTACCTTAGATCAAACCCCCTTGGATAGAACCCCGCTAGTTTTAAAGCATACCTATAATAGAGTCTCCTTTACACCTATCAAAATGCTGATAAAAAACCAATTTTGATTTACCTTTTGGGGGATCAAATGAATTCATTTAACATTTATTTTTTGTAAGTATGTAGTCCTTATTATAAGCTTCCCAAAAAGTATAATAAAATTAAATTTTATTATTAAATTTATTTTTTATTTCTTGTGAATGTTGATTTTTCACCGAAAAACAAGCTCTTTGTTCTGCACATGTGGAAAAAAAGAAGATTATCAATTTTTTAAAAAACTATGAGTGCACCAAATATTGAAGTCCTTGATACAACAATTTTTTTAAATTTTGATACATACAAAAAAAATTATGTGTTATATAGTCCACCTATGTCTGAATTGTAATTGGTTTGTCTTTGAAACTTGATTAAGGAAAAAATATTCAATAAAGTACTATGAAACCAATTGGAAGAACTAGATATCATAGTTAGAAATATAAATTCAAAAAAAAAGAATTTTATCCTTCATGAAAAAAAGGTTAGGTGTTATATACAGTGAATGTCACTCCTTAAAAATGGTGTTTATTGAAAAAAACTAGTTTTTGAAGGAGATGGAAAAAGAAGTACAATCTGATTCCAAAATTTTCAAAAAATATATATTTAGAATCTATAGACAATGTCATAAATCATTAGTTTGCATCATCTTCAAATTCCTCACGGTTTAGCTACTATAGGTGCCCGAAAGTGAAGATTTGGTTAGAAAAAATCAGTTTAGTGTCTAGTTTTGCCAAAAATTGTAAGCCAGTATTGTGGGATCACTACAAACATATTCCACTTATCACCATTCACTGTCCTTAGTGTAATCCATGTAGCAAAAAATCACTGTCAAAGAACAAATGTATCAAGCAAAAATTGAGATATCAACCAACTATCAAGGCATTCCATGATATTTTCAAATGACCAAGATTTTTAATATAATCAAAGACTACAATCCAAATGAATTCCACAGTCACAATGATTTTCTAAGTGATTTCAAAGATTATCACTTAAATATGCAATATGCACTATCAATAAACTGTGCAAGACATCGAAAAGAAGATATATTTACTCTGCCATATTGAGTAGAAAGAATACAGTCCACAAGGCATGAAGAATATCACTATGCATCAAAATAAAAACACCAACCTAACTATTTCAAACAAATGTTTAAAGGGTATGTGTAGGATCATCATTTAAAAAATAGGCCCTTAAGTGGCAAAAAATTCAGAAAAATTAGAGTTAGGCAACTTGACGTAAAAATTTCAATAAGTTATCTATATTATTTCAAAAATATGTAAGAATATAATTTGTAGCAAATTGAATGTAGTTTCTAAACTACTAGGTTTTTAAAAAAAAAAAAATCTATTTGGTGAAAATTTGAAATTTCATTGTAGTAGTACTTAAATTTTAGGGAAAAAATAAGAAGTAGGCATCTGTCCACCCTAACCACAATAAAATGATATTATTTTTTTATAATATTTTAGATATAAGTAGAGGACTCATGTCTTGATGTGATGCATATTATTTTGTAATTTTTTCCAAGTAAATAATTAATTATAATTTTTTTTATTACAACTTTTAAAAATTATAAAACTCATATGTCTGACCACCTTAACTATAACGCCCCGCCATGCAACCCTAGGGGAAGTTGCAATTAACTACTCAAATGCAATAATTTTTATTTTTATTTTTATTTTTTTAAGTACGATAATGAAATAATCACCCTAAAATAAATTGTATTTAAATACACATATATTAAATATATATATAAGCATATACTTAGTGTATATACAAATATATATATATATATATATATATATATATTTAAATATATAATTATTATTTAAATATATCCACTTAAAATCACCATTTAAATTATTTAAAAATACATAATATATATATACATTATATATATATACACACAATATATGCATATATATATACATAAATATATATAAATAATTTTTTTTTTAAATTATTTAAATCATATTATAATATATATTATATATATAATATGAAATTATTATATATAATATATATATAATATAAAATAAAATAAAATAAAATTTATAATAAATAAAAGCAACCACGTATAGGGCCATAGGCCCCTCCCAAAGGGAGAGGCCACGCTGCCCACATAGCCTCCCCCATTTGGGGGTGCACTGTGTAGGCAGCACTATTGCCTCCACAACACCTCCCATGGGGGGCGACTATGGGGGCAGGGCCCCCATCTCCCTTCAACAATTTTTTTTTTATATTATCTATATATATAGATATATATTATAATATGATTTAAATATATTTTTTAATATAATTATTTATTTATATTTATGTACATATATATTATTTATTTTTATATAATTTAAATAGTGATTTTAAATGGATATATTTAAATAATAATTATATATTTAAATATATATATTTAAATTTGTATATACACTAAGTATATACTTATATATATTTATATATTTATATATTTAATATATATGTGTATTTAAATACAATTTATTTTAAGGTGATTATTTCATTATCGTACTTAAAAAAAAAAATTATTGTGTTTGAGTAAGTAATTGCAACTTCCCCTAGGGTTGCGTGGCAAGACGTTACATTAAGTTGGTCAAAACTTCATGAAATTCATTTTTTATTTTTTTAATCCTATAGTATACGAAGCATAGAATGTGATCCATGTTTTGGATTTAAAAAATGTGATACCATTTGAAAGCTATAGATTTTTTTCAATCAGCCTATCAATTAGGACATTAGTCATAATTCAAATAGAAAATGAATAATAATTACTTATTAAATTCAAAGTAAATAATAATTTATATTAGTGGAAATTTGAGAATCTCCTTTAAAAACCCTTTTCATTTCATCAATTTTGGGTTAGAAAAAAGTTTTCAGCCACATACACATCATATTGCCACTTTTTTGGCCCATCATGATCCTGCACATACCCTAAACATAGTCTAACATTTATAATGCATGAAAATCCTTAGTGAGTTATGTATCAAATAAATTAAGCACTAGTACAAATTTGTCCAAAACATCATTAAAGCATTGTTTGCATGTAGAGCATTCAAGTTCACTGTTACCAAAGATCAAGCAAGATAGTAGTCTTCAAAAACTAGAACTATTACCAACATTAGAACACCAAAACACTACAAAGTCACAACTTCTTTTATGATTATTGTTGGTGTAAATAAAGTCTTGTGCCTATTTCATTCATTGTACTAGGGGACTTATTTACACATGTTAAGTTTACTTAGGTCCTAGGAAGGAATCTTTAACTAGAAGGTCTTAGTTGTCATTAGTTGTTATCTTATCTTTTGACAACTACTACATGTGAACCTAGGTAAGTGTGATTAGTTGTCTCATGTCATTTGATTAAGACACTTGTCATAATCCCATGACATCTTTCATCTCACCTTGGCTATATAACCAAGGTCTCTTTCATTGTAAATCATCTCATATCATTGACCTTGAATACAATTTATTCTTGTCATTTTATATTCTCTCTCTTTTGTTCTTTCCATTTGGTTTCAAGATCTTGGCAGCCATAGCCAATTCTAACATGGTATCATAACACACATGATGGAGATGGGAGAATTGTTGAGTTCACACCTGATTCAGTCATCATTCGAGACTTGGAGAGTCGAGAGATCATTGCTATTAGGGAGTTCAAACTTGATTTAGATTACACATGGTGGAGATGGGAGAATTGTGGATTTCACACCTGATTCAAACATCATTTGAGATTTGGAGAGTCAAGAGATCATTGCTACTAGTGTGGTTGATCATTCATCTCAGTTGTATACCTTTGTAGATTTTTCTTCTGATGGTGACATTGTTCTTTCGGCTCTTGATCATATGGACCATGATTTAGTGAAGACATTTGGCTTTTTCAACTTGGGAGTTCTCACATTAGATCTAGTTCTTGAGTCATGCATTTCATCTCCTCCATCTACTATTGTAGTTGATGATGCTTGTGATTCCATAGTTTGGGTTCCTTGTGATTTAATGCAGTAGGACATACATAGTCTTCCATATATGGTTACTTTGGATGACTTCTTAACAGGTATTTCATACTTTTTTGTGGAGTCTCATCTTACAGATTTGGAGGACATCATTGATAGCATTCATCTTCTCTTTGGCGAAGATGCTCCTTCTTCAGTTGTTGTGAGGGAACACTTTGACCCTCTTGTTCAATCTCTACATGATCATTCTTCACAGTTCGGCGTGATTGTAGATACTTTTGGAAAGCATTTGGAGGAGGCTTCTTTGTCTTTAGAGGGGATATCCTTGTGTTTGGATCATTTTCTACATTCACTGAGCTACTATATTCTAGATTGTCCTCTTCAGTAGTGTGTCCTAGAACGCCTATTTGGAGTGTGTCTTCTTTTGGCATTGACATGGAGACACTTGATCATGCTTCAAAGACATCATACATCATCCATCTTCCTGATATCTTGCATACATCCATGGTTTTGTTTCTTCCTAAGGGGAGGAATGTTGTTCAGAAAGATTGGATCATCTTCAGCATTTAATATCGAGCTTCTACCACCATTGCAAGAGACTCAACATTGAGGGGGGTTTGCCTTGTCTCTCTTCTTCTTCTCTCTTATGGGGGGTTTTTTTCCTCACATGGGGTTTTTTACTTCTCATTCTTCATTGAGAGTATTTCATTTTTTATATTTCATCTCTCTTTTGGGGAGGATTTTTTTCCCACTAGGTTTTCTCCTTTTCTCTATTTGTGAGAGATTTCATTATATGTACATGGGTACCTAACATGGCTGAGTACCCATAACCCATTCTTGCATATTTGTGTCATTTTCATAATAATCTACTACTCCCTAAGTTGCACTTAAGGGGGGTGTTGGTGTATTCATTAATAGGGGACTTATGTACACATGTTAAGTTTACTTAGGTCCTAGGAAGGAATCTTTCTAGAAGGTCTTAGTTGTCATTAGTTGTTATCTTATCTTTTGACAACTACTACATGTGAACCTAGGTAAGTGTGTTTAGTTGTGTCATATCATATGATTAAGACACTTGTCATAACATCTTGCATCTCACCTTGGCTATATAACCAAGGTCTCTCTCATTGTAAATCCTCTCATATCATTGACATTGAATATAGTTTATTCTTGTCATATTCTATTCTCTCTCTTTTGTGCTTTCCATTTGGTCTCAAGATCCTGGCAACCATAGCCAATTCTAACACTTACTATAGGTTTTGAATGATAAAACTATAAGCACCTCCCCTATCCTCATGCTCCTTTTTATGCACTTATAGATGTCACTTGTCCAGTATGCACAAGCTTAGACTCATCCTTCTCCTAGATTTTTCTTTCTTCTCCAAACCTTCTTAATTTTTGTCTTCTTGGGATGTTTCCTTCTCCTAACTTTCTTCTCTGGTTTCACAAACCAAGTTCTATAGTGCTTTGCAACATGACCATGGTTATGAAATTTATAACACATTACATTCATATTCTCAAAGAATGCATATTGACTACTTTTAGACCTTCTACAATAACTTTCTTTATGCCCATAACCATTACATAAATAACAATAAATAGGAAATTATGAACAATTATACCTTAGTAATCGATCTTACCAAGTAGGTGGAGATCTTATGATTCGGTTCGCTCTACCTTTTCCTCTGTTGATGTCCTTGAACTATCTACTATCACTAGTCTTGGGGGTAGTAGAATGATAATATAAATCTATCTTCATTCTTGTTGTTTTTCTAACTCCAGAACTCTGTCCTTCTACAAATCCCAAACTAGTAATGTCCTTGTGATGTTTTTGCTTACTTAACATCTCATTCAACTTGCTAGAAATCTCATCAAATTTCTAATTCCTTTCTAACTTCTTTCTAACATTCTCAAGATCTTTCTTTAGAGAGACTATTTATCCTTCAAAATTTTGGCATTCAAATACTTTGTCTTCCAAATCAGACCTTGTCAAATCAGCTATCCTTTTGTTTTCTTCAATCTCTAATTTCAAATTGACAATCACATCATCTTTTACAGTGTTTTCTTTTAACAGAGAATTTCCCTCTATACTCTTTTTCAATAAGGAAATCTCACTTTCTATCCTTTTACACATCTATTCCTTATCTTAAATTTTTTTTTTCCATATCTTCATCAGCCCTTTTTCTTTCCACAACTTGAACTTCAAGAAATTCAGAAATATTTTCAGATTCATTATGATTCTATACTAAGACTATATTAACCTTAATACTTTCTTAAAGTCTTACCTAGAGTTTTTTATTCTCTCGTCTAAGGTTTTTAACTTCAACTAGGGCAGCAACAAGTTCTCCTTCAAGATCAACAACTCCTCCTTCTTCATTCATTTTTTGATCATTTTGGTATTCATTTGCAATCTCTATGAACTGAGATTCATCATTTATTCTTGCTTGACATTCAAGAAGATTAGAAACATTATCAACCTTTGTAATAGAATCATCTTTCTTTCGATTCAGAATTTTCTCCTTTTTAGAAATTTTATTTCTATACCTCTTGCTACCAAGAACCCTTAAGTTGGTTAAACTTTGTACAAGGGTCTGGCTCTAATACGACTTGTTGGAGTACAGGAAACACTGATAGGGGGGTGAATTAGTGTTTCAATAATTTACTTCAATTCAATGGTTTTTCAAAACACATAATATCTTTGTAATCATTGAATGTTTAATTTCAAAAGTGTAACCAAATGTTATAGCCAATAGCAAATCCTTAAAGGAAGCAACAAGACTAAATTGCATGAATCATGATAATCATATGGACCACAAAAGAACCATAACACATTTTTTTATGAGTGGAAAACCCTCTTAGGGATAGAAAACCACTTGAGAAAAATTCCTTGCTAGCTTGATAAAATCCCATTGATTACAGAGCCTCACTAGCAAGTACTACCTTAATGGAAAAATAAAACCTTACTAGAAAGCCTCATTGGATACAAAATATTCCTCACTAACAAAGCCTCACTGGCTACAAAAATACCTCATTGGGAAAAGGTAACCTTCATCTCACTGACATGACCTTACAATATTTTGTAAATCTTCAAAGAATAAAAGATAGAGGGTTTCTCTGTTCCACTTTATTTTATTACAACTTTCTACATTAACACATTTTATGTCCTATAGATTTGATTCATTGAAACCTAGAAAACACAAAACATATTAATTTTATCTCTTCACTATTTTTGCATATTACAAATTCAAGTTTCAATGTGTTGTTCAATAGTAATGACTATTAACAGAGTATATTATCACATATATTCATTCATACCATATGGTCAAGTGATTTCAACATAATAAACAACTAACATACTAAAGTTTCCTAAGAACAATTTATAAACTATAAAACTACTCATAACTGAATGTATCACCAAATGGTGATAACCACCATAAAGATGCCTATCATCAAAGATCAAATCCATTGCAACATACACTTCAATCTTTGCTAGGTAAAGACACCCAAGGTGTTGTTGACATATTAAATCCATATAAATATGACATTGACCTATTAAACCTTTGAAATATAGTTTGTAAAACCCTTTGATACTTTTGAAACAAAACAACCAATAATGTAAGATAGGTTGAGATACAGAAGTCATAGTCGATTGGTGAAGTTGAAAACACAAACCCACTACTTGAAACCAAATTTTGTCAACCACCATACCACCAAAATTGTCACATCAAAACAATAATGTGTTTGAACCCTAACTTCCACTATCAAAGCCTTTGTGCCATAGCACACCGTTGTGTTGTGGTGAACAAAACATAATCATGTGCCCAAAAAAAAAAAAGCTTGAGAACCTTCCTTAAGATAATGAATGAAACATTATAAGATAACAATGATGAGCTCAATAAAATTCCTTTGACAAGTTTAATAATATAAACACCATCTGATGATAAACACTTTATTATTTCTTTTTTCCATTGCAATAATATGAACTTCATTATTCCTCATGGTGTTTGTACAAATAGTCAACTCATGATGTTTGACCTTTCAAATTGAATCCAACATAATGATGATCAACAAAATAACCTTGTATAAGATTGTTTGAAATCTATGCCAAAACATTATCAATGCCATCAAGGAGTGGGGTCAACAAATCTGTACTTTGGTTGTACAACCCATATAGTTTTTAGTATTGTCAGAACTATGATAGTCTATGAAATTTTTAGTTGAGCTACATATTTGGAATATTCTAAGCATCTCTACATCAGCCTCATACTTTCTCCTCGAGTCAAATTGGTTCTTAACTCACATCTTCACATCACCTATACCTTGGTTGTTTGATCACAAGTCTATAATTGGTCAATGGCTTTGTGGGTTTGTACCATCTATCCATTTGTCTAATTCTTTTCAGTGGTACACATATTAATTAATTCATAGGTTTTTATAATATAAAAAAAATGTTTTTATTTATTGTTGGTTGTGCTTTTTAATTTAGAAAATCAAGGGTTTTTAATCCCTACTCAAGAGCTTCTGACACTTATGGCCAACACCTACAAGAAGGGTGCTAAGTTCTCAGTGGTGATGTGATCTATGGCCCATAGCCTCCCCATCGCTCTACCTAGTGATGTCATCACCACTGGTGAAAACATGTTTTTCAAACCCTATCTGCTACTAGCAGTCCTATGAAGGACTAGGTGCCAATTTTTTAAGCTCCTAAGGGCCAATTTCAATCCCTCAGAGAACCAAATACCTTCATTTTTCAAACTTTCATAGCTTGCAATCTAGGAAATGAAATTTTTCAAATGAGATATAATCGAAAAGCTAGCTCTATGAATTTTATAATAGTGTAATTTATTTTGCATAATTTTGTTATTTGGTATTATTTATTACTAGTTGAAGTCAAATATTCTTTTATGGTTCTTGAGATCATAACTTTTTGTCATGATCTTTTATTTTTATGATTCTTATGGTGCTAGAAAGGTATTGATGAGCTCTACATTTTCATCCATGAACTTTTTTTTGTATCTATCCTAGGTCAAGATCATTATTTTAGTTTTTCCCCAAAGGTTATTCTAGAGATTACTTGGATGTTTTAATAGTTGGGAGGGTTAAATTTTTATCTCTACACTTCATTTCAATTCCAAATCATTTCTTAATCAACTATTGCTTCATAGATTCTAGAGTTATGTTAGTTTATGAATTTTCCAATGTTCCTTGGAATCAAGTTTACTTTTTCTTTATCTTGATTCTAACTTGATTCCTTGAGTTACTCTATTATGGTTTCTAGAAAACAAAATTATCTTTCCTTTCCTTTCTGGATTAAATATTTTAGTGTTACTCCACAAATGTTCTTTCAATGCTTCTTTGTAGTAGGTTATCTCATTATGGGGGGTCGTATGGTCTCTTTTCTCATCCTTTAAGTGGATGGATATTGATTCAATTTGCAATTGATATAATTATTTTATTTATCTCTCTTTTGGGGAGGATTTTTGTCCCACTAGGTTTTCTCCTTTTCACTATTTGTCATTGATTGCATTTGTATATGTACATAGGTACGTAACATGGCCTCATAGTTGGGACCCATCTTTGTCTCATTTGCATAAGTAATCCTCTTAGGAGTTTTGTCCCACTTGGTTTTCTAGAGTCTTAGGGATATTTTATTTTTCTCATTCCTTCTCTTCTTTCTCCTCTTATTCTTCTTCAATGCGGGGAGATATATCATATTCAAAAACCTCTGGTTGTTGTGAGATTTGACATAAATCTTCTTCTACCTTAACATTTGTACTATCAATAATCTTTCCTAATCTCTTGTAGCATCTATAGGCCTTGCTTCTGTTTGAGTAACCATGAAATATCCATTCATCACACCATGATTCTAAATTTCCAATATCTTCTTCATCTCTCTTAATGTAGAATTTTCTCCTTAAGATCCTAAAGTATCTAATAGTGGGAGGTCTTCCATACAATATCTCATATGACTTTTTACTGATATTGACCCTCAAGTGTACACTATTAAGTAGGTACATAGTAGTGTGAACTACTTCCTTCCAATACATATTAGGTAGATCTACATCTTTCAACATTTCACTAGCAATCTATTGCATAGTCCTATTCTTCTTCTACACTACCCAATTATGTTGAGGGGTCCAAGAAGCAGAAAAATTTCTCCTAATACCATATCTTCCCATAAATTTTCAAACTCATTTGAAGTAAATGAAATGAGGAAAAATAGGGTAGGTTTCAAACACATTGAGTTTTATACTAAATTTGGAATGTTTCACCAAACTCACTATAAATAGAAAGGGAAAAATGGGGTGAATGAACCTACCTATTCTTATATTCCATTGAAGAAATGATATCCACATAAAGAATTTCCTTACAACCCTTAGGTGACTCAACTCAAGGGGTGAATCTTCAGATTTCCTTTTGTGTCAGGATGGGGGTCCTTGTCAAAAAAACTTTGGGGAGAAAAAAATAAAAATAGTAAGTCAACAATAAATTGCAATCTAACACTTGGAAAAACAAGATTAAGCTCAATACTAATAGAACCATAAAATAGAATGCAAATTAGAGAAGGGCATAAGAATGTGTACTAGTCACCAAAAGTCAGTTTTTCAAGTTGATCTAAGACTCATTTGCCCAGTAGTGAATGGGTCCTAAGTTAAGATTTTTCTGCAACCTTCAAGAGCCTCTGCTACAAATCTGAGTCTTCCAATTTTCTAAGGTTTTAGGTTCAAAACTCCAAAAATAATTTATGTAAGTGACTTTTCATGAGATGAAAACTTTTATAACAAATTTTGAAACTTTGATAACTTCTTCAATTTTTTTTCTCCAAAAGATATTCAAGCTTTCTTCCACCTAGATTTGCAAGCACAACATGCAAGGGAAAAATGTTTATTTTTTTTGAATGGGGGTTTTCCTTTGTTAAACAACTTTTTTTTTAATAGAACCTTGAAATGAAATGAAACATGAAAAATGGAATGAAGAATGAACAAAGAAATGTTACCACTCAACAAACTCTTGAATAAACCTTGAAATTTTAATTTGTAACTTGCATGAATTGTCTTCAATGGATGTGGATCTTAAACCTTGAATCCTGCTTGAAATAATGAATTTGAATTCTTGAATGAATCATGAAACCTACATCACCATATTATCTCCAAAAGTATGCATGATGCAAGAAGACTTTGACATTGCAATTGGATCTTGATTGCTACAGTAAAAATCTAATAATTCTTCTCTTGAATGCCTTGAATTTCTCTTGAAATATCATAAAATTGCTAGGTTCTTGAATTTATTTTCTAGGATAGGAAATGATGAAGTAACCTTATATTATAGGTATGTATCCTTAATTTCCCAAAATGCAAATATTGCAAGCTGAAATCATAATATACACTTAGAGATATTAAAATCCCACCAAAAACATGATTTAAATTTAGGTATTAGGTCTAAGGGATGACCCATTCCCCCATGGGTGAATGGGTCCTAGGTCACTAAACATAGGAAACACATTTCTCAAGGTAAAGTGTTATTTTAAGGAATTAATGAATGTTGGGTTGCCTCTTTAGAGAATGTAATAAAATAAGCTAGGTAAATGAATTAAGGGGCCAATTAAGGAAAATTAAGCTCAATTATTTGAAGGATCCATAAATAAGTGTGAAATTGTAAAGCGATACACTTTAGAACACTAAAATAAGAAACAATTAAGTCCAAATTAACTAGGAGGGCCCAAACAAGTGTCAAAATATAAAAGGGATACATTTTTGTACACTAAAATTAGGCCTCACTTTAGTGAGAGGATGAACTTGTGTCAAACTCACATTAAAGTAGGCATTCAAAACATATGTATGCAACAATGACAAGATTACTCAATCATACAACATCAAAGAGTAAAATTAAAATTAAAAAAATATTCAAAAAAGGTGGATCAATCCTTTATTGTCCAATGTGGTGTGGAACACGCCTTGGCTATTTGTCCAAAAAAATGGTGGATCAAGCCTTAACTATCCAACACAATGTGGAACACACCCTGGTATTTTTCCAAAAATGTTTACAAGCGGAACGCAATGTCCACTATGCAAACAACAATGCACACTCACGCGTGCTAATGGAACCTCAAGCTATCCACTAGGTGAGCCCCCAAAAAGTGCGTAAGTGAGAAAATCATGCTAGATCTATAGGCTCTCACTGTACAATGAGAAATTCATACCAAGTCTACATGCTCTCATCATACTAACCATACCAAAGCTATATCTCTAATAACTCCAATAAGGCACCACAAAAATATAAACTTCAAGCTTGAGAAGGTTGACAAGCTATGTTATGCTAAAAATTTATGAACAAAATAAAAATAAATTATTTTCAAAGGGATTTTTCTTAGTTCATGTAAGTTCTCTTCTTAGGGAACATGGTGCCTAATGTCTCCAAGAGATGACAAATCAAGGATAAAATATTTGGAACTTAGGGAATGAAATGTGTAGCATCACCTCTAAGAGAAAAGTCATGTGCCGAGAAATATCATGCTCTTAAAGGACATCAAACCCAATGACACCACCAGGAAAAAGAAACATCACAAGAAGAAATAAAATTTCATAATGAAACATAAGGAATGTCAAAAATATCTAAAATAAAACTGATAATTTACACCCCCACTTTAAAGAAATTACTAACACCATTGCTGTAAGAAATTTACTTTCAAGTAGCAAATAATCAATGATAACAATAAAGAGGACATGAGTGCTTATTTAGAAATACCTATTCCAAGTCATATGTTTCTAAATGAAGGTATGTCATGAAAAACAGAGGAATGGGTTACCCCCAAAATAAATTCCCGAAACACATAAGGGATCCATGGATTCAGGGTGAGTATGTTTTTGTTACAATGTTGTTATAGAGCTCAGAAATGTCATCATTCCCCAAATACTTGCAAAATAGAAAGAATGACACATAGAGAGCAAAAACAAAGAAAAATATTTTGGGTCAACATGGAAGAAACCTAAATTTTTTGATGCCTTACATCATCCCTAAAAGGAAAACACAAGAAAAAAGAAAAGATAAATGTTTACAACATATAGAAGAATGTAGGTACAAATAAATGTATGCACATAAATGGATACATGAAATAGAACAATATTGGGTATCACATTACACACACACAATCACATAAATAATATGTAAAAGAAAATAAATAAAAGACTAGTAAGGAACATACGAGTCAACCTATAGTAGGTTGTTTGCATCCCAATCTTGTTCAATATATGTAGAAGGTAGATAACTAGCCAAAGGGACAACACCAAGTTCCAAACTAGGACAAGGCTATCTAACCCCTTTCCCCCACTAAATGAAAGGAAAGGACCCCCACTAAATGAAAGGAAAGAACGAACCAAGATAAGTGATGAGAATGAGCTCCTCGCAATATGAAAAATAATTTGTAATGAATATTAAACATGTAATAGTGAGTATGCTATGATCCTACAACTATTACATGGCAAGGAGAAAACTTCATGCTTTTTAGTTAAGTTTGACTCTTAGGAGATTCAAACTTCTTCAATAATTCCAATAAACCATGAAAATTATTAGTGTGACGTCCAAATAGTCTATGATAGGCACAATAAGGTCCATTTTAATTAGTTTTCTTTTTGGTTAGATTTTCAATTTTAGGTGGTAATTTAATTAATCACCAATGTGCAAGAGTGTAAAAGTCATTCTCAGTCTTAGATATCTTTGGGCCATCGAAGGATTCAAGAGGATCATGCTTCATTTATTCCTAAAAATTTTTATGCTCATGTACTTTCAATTTCTTCTTCTTTGGTTTGATAATTGTTTGGTCATCAATTGCATCTTCTAACTTCAAGGAATTTCCTTTTTCAGGAAGGGATGCATTAGGGATTGTGTATTCTTTTATTGAATCTCTTTCATGCATAGGAAAGTTATTGTAAGCTGGTTGGGGATAGGACAAATTTCTTTTAATGATATGGACCAAACTACTTATAAACTCTATTCTTTGTTCATGCTTAAGTATCTTTCTCATGTTCCCTATGATAGGAATGGAATGACTAGCAATATGTTTGATTCTCACAAAGTATTGCAAACATTTCAATTCTTCAATTATCTTCTTTATGTTCTCTTGAGAGACATTCTCAACCATTGTTTCGACATCATCCACATTAGTTGTGGGTAGGGAATTCATTGCAAATGAGGTATGAATACGATGATCCATAGTAGGTTGATTAGTATCAACACTATGAGTGAAAGAGTTGGAAAACCCAAGATCTACGATGAATGGTGTATCACAGGATAACATGAGTCTCAAACTACATTTCACAATAGTATTTCTAATAGAATACCAAGTTGTGAAGGTCATACAAGTTCCACAAACTCGATATGCTCCCAAAATGGATAAGAGGTAAAATGCAATAACCTAGAATGTAAAGTACAATGCAAATATGTAATAGCAATTTTCAAATTTTAAACAAGATATTTTTATGATTATGCTATGTAAAAACCTTTAAATGATGTCTAAATTTATCAAATGAAGCTTAATATGATCAATTCCAAGTAACATAAATTTTGCAAACAAAAACTAAAAACTAAAAATAGCATAACAAAATATAGAAACAAAGGTTTTAATTCCCTAAAATTTTGCAAATAGCCTTGATCAAGGACTCATTTGCCCCTAAGAAAATAGGTCCTAGTTAAGGGTTATGAAAAATATTTTTACATATTTCCAAGTTGATTATTGTGGTTTGTAGATTCTAGTTTCAAACAATAAGTTATAGTTTTAGATTTTGTGAAATTAAGCTTGAATGCAAATGAAAAATATGACTAAGTGACAACTTACGAGAGCTAATTTGAAACACAATTTTGATTCAATTTTCAAATATAAATGAATGATGATGTAATGTTATGTAAATGCTTTGTAAATGACTAATTTTTTATATTTTTAAGAATTTAAAAGATGCAAACATGTAATATTAAAACTCTAAATGAGATGAAAACTAGTGCAAGTTAAGAAACCCTAAATGAGATTCAATTCAATGCAATGAAATGAAAATGAACGAAAAATCAAGATCTAGGGTTGAAATAGACTCCAAAATTAGAAAGAAACAATGCGCAAAAGTTAGGTTCACCAATAGAAATGAAGGGAAATAGGGTTATGATGTACCTATCTTCCTCTATTTAATTCATGAAATGATACCCACACAAAGGATTTCCTTCCAACCCTTAGGTGAGTCAACTGAAGGTGTGAATCTTCAAATTTCCTTTTTGTGTCAGAATGGGGGTCTTGGTCGAACAACACTTTGGGGAGAAAAATTAAAAATAGTAAATCAACACCAAATTGCAATCTAACACTTGGAACATCAATATTCAACTCAATACTGACAGAACTAGAAAATAGAATGCGAATAAGAGAAGGGATTTAAAGCATGTGTACTAGTCACCAAAATTCAATTTCAAAACTGGATCTAGGACTCATTCACCTAGGGGTGAGAGGGTCTTGAGTGAGGGTATTTTGCAACCTTCGAGAGCCTTTGCTATAGATATGAGGCTTCCAATTCACCAGTTTTTAGGTTCAAAAAGTCAGAAATATTTTTTGTAAATGAGTTTCCATGGGATGAAAATTTTTACAAGTTTTTGCAACTTTGACAACTTCTTCAATATTTCTCTTCAAAAAATCTTCAAGCTTTCTTCCACTTATATCTATAAACACAACATGAAAGGGACTTTTTTTTTTGGTGAATGTGGATTTTCCTTTATTAGACCAAGTTTTGGTAATAAAACCTTGAAATGAAATGAAACATGAAAGAGGGAATGAAGATTGAAAAAATAAATACTACCACTCAAAAAACCCCTTGAATAAACCTTGGAATGTAAATCTACAACTTGCATGAAATTACTTCAATGGATGTGGATTTTGAACCTTGAATCTTGCTTGAAATAATTACTTTGAATGCTTCAATGGATCATGAAACCTAAATCACCATATTAGCTCTATAAACATGCATTCAATGCAAGAATACTTTGACATGAAAATTGGATCTTGATTGTTGCAATAAAAATTAGATAATTCTTCTCTTAAATTCCTTTCACTTCTCTTGAAATCTCATAAAATTGCTAGGTTCTTGAATTTCTTTTCTAGGATTTGAAATGATGAAGTAACCTTATATTTATAGGTATGTATCCTTAATTTCCCAAAATTAAAATATAACAAGTCGACATTAGAATATACACTTAGAGATATTAAAATCTTGCAAAAAAACATAATTTAAATTTAGGCCATAGGTCTAAGGGATGACCCATTCCCCCATGGGTGAATGGGTTCCAGATCCCTAAACCTAGGACACACATTACTCAAGGTATTTAGTGTAATGTTAAGGCATTAATTAATGTCGAGTTTCCTCTTCATAGAAGGTAATAAAATAGGCTTGGTAAATGAATTAAGGGGCCAATTAAATAAAATTAATCTCAATTAATTAAAGGATCCCTAAATAAGTGTGAAAATGTAAAGGGGTACACTTTACAACACTAAAATAAGGCACAATGAAGTCCAAATTAACTAGGACGGCCCAAACAAGTGTGAAAATGTAAAAGGGATACATTTTTCTACACTAAAATAAATTAACCTCTATCATATCTTAAATATTTTATCTTATTATTCATTTCATTCTCTACTTTTTCTTTGAAAATATTAAACATGTCAAAAGCTTTTGATTTTTCTCTTAAAAGTGTAATCATAGCCATTTGAGAGTAATCATCAATAAGAAACATGAAATACCTTTTACCATGTTGACTCTTTATCCTTGTAGGCCTGTATAGGGTAGTGTGAATCAAATCCAATGGAATTGTAGAGGAATACTCCTTTCTCTTGAAATTTATCCATTTCTTCTTTCTTACTCAACACTCCCTACATAACGTGTTTGCAGGCTTGGTTATCTTAGGTATGTTTCAGAGTGTTGATCTTCACCATATTTCCAAAGTTGATATGTCCCATCCTCTTTTGTCATATCCAACACTCACTAGATTGATCCAATAAATAGGTTCTTCCATTTTCCTCCTTTAGATGATAGACATTTCCATTTCTCCTATTACTTTCTATAGTTAATCTTCTAAACCCTGCCTTACCTATCTCAACACCTTTGGGATAAAATGTAAGGTTGTACACTTTATTGCACATATGACTAACACTGAGGAGATTGTGCTTCATCCCTTTGACATAAAGGACATTTGTAATCTTGTTCTTTCCATTAATGGTCATAGTACCCTTTCCATAAATTTGTGTTAACTCATAATTGCCAAACTTGATAGCTCCACCATTCAATTTCTCAAGCCTGATGAACTTCCTCTTATCACTAGTCATGTGGTTAAAGAAACCACTATCAATCACCCAAATATTTTCTTCTTTTTTTTCATGAAAGAAACTCCACACCACCATATATTTTTCATCATCTTTGTCATCCTGCAAGGTACCAAACATCTTACATTTTTCAATATCACTCTTTTTGTCACCAACTTTGAAGGCCATGGAGAGTTTTTCATAATTTGAATCATGATTATCCTCATCTTATAAATAATAGTTGTTCTCCTTGGAATAAAGAATTTATTTATTTTTTCTCTCTTTTTTTAGTATCCTCTAATTATTTTAAAGGATATTTAGATACAAAATAACCAATTATCTCATAATTGAATCACTTGAAGGGTAACTTACCTTTGTATTTGTAAGTGCCATTCTTAAATATTCTAACAAATTTTGCTTCCACCTCATCAAGGTCACCATCTTGATCAATTATTTCATATTTTGCATTATTACTGACTTTGAATGTTGCTTCCTTCTTTTGAGAATCTTTTTCAAACTCTCTCATTTCAAAGGCTATGAGAGCACTAGAGAATTGATCTATTGAATAGTTAACCAAGTACTTAGACTCCTTAATAGCACATACCTTATGACTATAATATTTAGGGAGATATCTTAGAACCTTCTTCACAATCTCATCTTCTTTCACTTATACATGAATACCTTTGATCCCATCAACTACTTCATCCACCTAGAGAATATAACTAGTAATTTCTTCATCCTATGTCATCCTCAAGGTCTGAAATTTTCTCTTGAATATTTTCATCTTGGATTTCTTAACTTTATTAGCTCCTTTATTAATATTGCTAAGTTTTTCCTAGACATCCTTATTAGAACTACAATTCATTATCTTTAGAAATTCTGAATCAGCTAACCCACTCATGATAGCATTCTTTGACTTGTAATTATTTTCATACAACTTAATATTATTTGGATATGTAACAGTAGTAGCAAGAGCAGTGTAACCATACTTTAAAAATTACCAAACACCAAACCCTAGAGAGGATAGATATCCTTCCAACCTTAGCTTCCAAAAGGTTTGATTTTTTCCACCAAACTTAGGTACCTTGAAAGATCCATCATTTTCTATCCCAAACCTTCCTCAAGTGGTTAAGATCCTTTTGAGGAACTTGCATCTAATACCAATTGTTGAAAAAACCTAGATACTAAGAGGAGGGGGGTGAATTAGTATCTTCAAAACTTAAACCCTTTAGCACAATGAAAATTCAATCTTCTAACTAGATTATAAATCGTTAAATAGATCAACAACAATGGAATACAAATAAATTCAATCTTCTAATAATATCAACAACCCTTAACCAAATCAACAATAATGAAAGATAAAGAAATGAACACAAATGTATAATATAATGTACTCGATATACATGGAAAACCCAACACAGGAAAAACAATGGTGAGAAATCTCACAATATATGAAGCTCACTGCTTACAAAATTATAATTTTTGTTTTAAGGCTCACTACCTAAGGAAGCTCACTACTCTAGCAAGGACTTGTACACTAAGGCACACAACCTTAGGGAAAGATGCAAAGGACTTATAGGATAAGGTTCAAAACCCTAGAGAAAGATACAAGGACATGTTGAGACTCACTATCTTAGAGCAGGATACATGAAACTTTAAATTTACAACATACGTCAACAATACCCTTTGATGACTAAGATGTTGAAGCACATATAATATATATCTTTTGTATCTCTTATTACTTAATACATTATTCCACACACATTCCACACTCTCTCACATTTCAACTGATTTGTTCTTCCATATTTATCATTTGCAAGTAAGAAAAATAATAATTAGGTTGGCTAGAATAGAAAACAAGCAATAATCCCAACAAGTCAGCAACAAAACATAACTATGGTGAAATAAGTCTTATCTAAGAGATTGATAGGCCAAAAATAACATTACATCTTTCAACATGATTCAAAAAATCATACATGCTAGTGCACAACATCACAAGTTAGCATCAAGAAAATCTATAGCACCTCACTAGTCAACCCAAAAACACATATTCCAACTGAATTTACTCAATGTGGTTCTAAGCAAGATAGGGTAGGACCCAAGCACATCTTAACACAACCTTAATAGCTGGTGTAAACCCCAAGTACCTAATGCAAGCAAGATAACATACCATGCCAGCTAGACATCCACAAATTTACTAAAAACCAACTCAAAACAATATTTATCCCCAAAGAGATCAATCATTGATGTAAAACCCATAAAGATACATTCCATGAATGTCTAGTAGCACTTACATACACTACTTTCTTACTATCATGCCAAAAATAGCTAGCACACAACAAACAAAAATGAAACACTTCATCTATGAAGCCAAAAGACACAATCATGAGATAGATCATTTACAAACCAACTTGTAGTAAACTTATTACATGAAAGATGAACTAAGACACTACATAAACACCAAGAGAATGTCCACTGGAAGCTAGAAGAATAGAAACAACACTGCAGAGAAATAAAAAATATTTTTTGGACTAGTCTTAATAAGCAACCAAGTTGCCAAGCCACTGCAATTACCAGATACCCCCTTAGAAACATTGGTGACCTTAAAAGATAAGAGTGTAATGTCCATAGAATATATACACTAAATCCAAACTGTAAGACCATATATTCAGATATGAAGGAATGTGGAGAATTCTCCCAAATAGTCTTCAAAGAAACTTCCTGTAGTAAAATCCTTCAACAACATCTAGAGACTAGGTAGCAACACATACTTCCTTTAGGAACAACATGAGAGAGCATAAAACATACTAGAATCCATAAAAAATATCTCCCCAACATCAACAATACTTCTAATCCTCATGTTAATATATCCTCATGGTATCATATTTATTGAAAAAAAACATACTCAATCCTACTTTAAAATTGGTATCAAACAAGGCATGACATCCAACCATGAACATCAACAACATTAATGTTAGTGCACCATCATAATATACCATTAACATACAAATATAAGCATTAATTACAGTCCAAATTGAGTGTTGACATGAATGACAACCTTAACATCAATGAAATACATACGTAGCATATTCACAACAAAATAATCATCAATTGGTAGATGTTCCTATACACAAGTGGTAGAATAATTTATAGATGTGGTGCAGGAGCACCTGCCAAGGTGCCAAAGTACAAGTAGATTTTTAAGTTTTGTTTTAAAATAAATATTATTTAGTTGTGTAAGGTCTTTAACACCTTTAGATTGTGTTTTAGGACCTTTTGGTTCATTAGGTAAAATTTGAATAAATTAAGAAATGTTTTGGTGGTCATTTCCTAAGTTCTTGTAAAAAGTTTGAAAACACATTGTGTTTTCGAACAGTTTGTTTTTGGCCTTTTTAGGCTAAATGGAAAAACCTAACTGTTTCCTAGGCATGGTAAAAGCTCATCCTCGACCTGTATTGGAGGTTAGAAGTTTTGTGTGTTGGCAGATCAGGAGAACAATAAAAGAAAACAATGTTTTTTGTTGAAAAAGGTTGATTTTCCTATTCCTGCGTGTGACAGCTGCAAGAAATGAGTTAAATAAAGTTTTTTCTGTGTTAAGTAGCATGTACTGCAACCTTTCAAGGCATTTCTTGTGGCATTTTAATTATCTTTTCCATCGCTTTTGTCTTATTGTAAATACTGTGTTTTTTTTGTATTGTTGTTTTGGACTGGTAAAGACTAGAAATATGGGGTTTTAACTTGTTTCCTGCCCATACCTGGAAGTATGGGAGTAGTGGAAACTAGGTTAGACTCCATATCAATATATAGTGTAAATAAAGAATGCTTTATGAGTGTTGGTAGCATGCTAGGTAGCTTTCCCTACGCGAGTTCATCAAACCCGGTTAGGGAAAGATTATGCAAAGTCTGTTTCCACGTTGCAGTGGTGCTGCATCTCTAGTAAAGAAGTGTGTAAAGTGGTTGCATGGGGCCGTACAAAGCTCTGACAAGAGGCAGGAGTCATTATCATATCATTTGGTGGCTGGAGAAAGAGGTCAGACTCTTGTGTATCCAAGAAATGGCTTTAAAATCCCTAAAATTCCCAAAATCTGGAATATTCTTGTGTACGACCTGAGAAGTGCTAAAACCACTGAAATCTTGTAGTGCTCCAAAATTGAGCCAGGGTTCCTTCTTGGTGGATATGGTGTTCATTTATCAGGGAAGAGTATTAACCATTTGTTTTGCTTCAAGAGACCTAATTCTTGTAGCCTTTCCAAACCCTAAGCTAGGGTTTAAGGAAAGTGATGGAAGAATGGAACTTTGAGCTTGGACAGGGAGCATTCCTAGACTATTTTGAAGTCAAATAAACCATTCAAGTTAACACACACCCTTGTAACAGAGTTAGGAAACGTTTTGAGCATGGTTAGCCTTTAAAGTGA
Source organism: Sequoia sempervirens (assembly GCA_007258455.2). Lineage (NCBI taxonomy): Eukaryota > Viridiplantae > Streptophyta > Pinopsida > Cupressales > Cupressaceae > Sequoia > Sequoia sempervirens. Next base: position 210,179,072 of record VDFB02105785.1, on the reverse strand, counting down.
TTAAGGGCTAGGTGGTGGAAGAGTGGAAGAACATCAAGTGAGGCTTGGTGAATGAACTGCAACTTGATAGTAGGGTTGGCAGAGAAGACCAGGGGTACCTAAATTCCTTTAGGACCTATAGGTTGAATGGTGGAGCAAAACACCAAGGATTATTCAATTTGAGACCCAGAGCATTGAGATTGTGACTATCTCAATCCAACCTTGTTTCTATCAGATTGGTATCAGAGCAGTGAAAGATTTGGGAAAGCAACTTATATGTCAGAAGTTGAATCAAGTGAAACTCCTGCCATGGTGACAAATGCACAGTTGGCCAAGATGGTTGAAGAGCAAGAAGAGGATAACAAGTCTTTAAAGGAAATAATAGAGTAGCTTGAGGAAGCACTGAACAAGGTGAAGTTGGAAGGCAAAGTGCCAAAAGAAGAAGAGGTTGCAGAGGAAGAAAAAGTCCCTAAACCTGACCCTATTCTTGAGGAGGAGCCTTTCTTAAAGGCATTAAAAGCCCTGAGTGGAAAAGGACTTGAGGGCATACCATTGTTCTATGGAAAGATGGAATGGAGAACCACTTTGAATGTGATGGAGTCACAGAAGCACAGAAGGTGAAGGTTGCAAAATCAAGGTTGAGAGGATCAACTTTAACATGGTGGAAATTTGTTCAGACTGAAAGGAAGAAAAAAGGAAAGCAGCCCATATCAACCTGGAAAGGAATGGTTGCTAAAGTGAAAGAAGCCTATATGCTAGATGACTATGAGATCCAACTCCACAAGAACAGGTAGAGTTTAAGACAAAAAGACCAAGATGTCAACACCTACACTGAAGAGTTCCATAAGCTTTTTTTGAGATCAAATGTGGCAGAAGATGAGAGCCTAAAAGTGGCTAGATACCTCAATGGTTTGGAGTGGAATATATAGGAAGAGATGGCTTTACTCAGCCCCAAGACAGGTCACCAATGTTATCAGCTGGCTATAAAGATTGAAGAGAGGAATAAAAGGAAGCATGATCGGTCCTCTAAGGGTAGAGGCAGAGGCAGAGATGAAAGAGGGCAGCATGGAGGTTACCAAGGAAGAGGTAATGAACAAAGAAACCAAGGTGAATCAAAGCTTACCGAGCATGGAGGTGAAACATCTTCAAGAGGAGGATTTAATAGAGGAAGAGGACCTCCAGGGGGTTCAAACAGAGGAAGAGGAGCAAGCAGAAGTAACTCCTACTTTGCCACTATGAAGTGCTATCACTGTAATCAGCTAGGTCATCCAGCTTATAGGTGCCCGGAGAAAGCTTCATCTAGCAATGAGAAAAGAGTAGCTTATGCACAAGAGGACACCATGAGTGTCAAGTCACCTGAGATCAGTCATATAGAATCAAAAGTAGGTGAAAATCTGATGTTTAATAGAGTGTTGATTAGACAATCGATCAAGGAAGAACCCAAGCAAAGGAGAGCTTTGTTTAGAGCAAGATGCAAGATATTGGGAAAGGTATGCAAGGTTATTGTAGATTTTGGTTCTACAGACACTATAATCTCTGAGGAGGCAGTAACTAAGTTAAAATTGCAAAAGGTACCTCATACCAATCCCTACAAGGTCACTTGGCTGAATAAAGGGCAGAGTGTTCTAGTGAATGAGCAGGTTACAGTGGAATTCTCAATTGGAGGCTACAAAGACAAGCTAATTTGTGATGTACTACCCATGGATGCATGCCATCTTCTTCTTGGTAGGCCATGGAAATATGATAGAGGTGTTGTATACCATGGAAAGGAGAACACCATTGAATTCAAGAAGGATGGAAGAACCTTCAAGCTGCAATCATTGATTAAGGATGATGAAGGGCAGTCCAAGGTTCCTAATATCATGTTGAGCAGTCGTAAAGAGTTCATTAAGGATCTACACCAAGGGAATGAAGGTTATGTGGTTGTTATGTAGTCCAAAGAGGAAGAAAAGGCTAAGAAGATAGTCATACCTGAAACAGTTCAAAGGCTGCTAGAAAAATACAAGAGCATTGTGAGTGATGGAACACCTGCAACTCTACCACCAAAGAGAGCAATAAGTCATCAAATTGACTTCATACCTGGAGCCTCATTGCCTAACAAGGCAGTATACAAGCTTACACCTGAGCAGAACCAAGAGGTGGCTAGACAAGTGGAAGAATTGCTGAATCAAGGTCTAATTCAAAAGAGCATCAGCCCATGTGCAGTCCCAGTTGTTTTGGCAACAAAAAAAGGAGGTAAATGGAGAATTTGTACTGATTCTAGAGCAATTAATAGGATAACCATTAGGTATAGATTCCCAATACCTAGAATTGAATATTTAATGGATTGCCTTGGAGGTGCAAAATTCTTCACCAAGCTAGATCTTAAGAGTGGGTATCACCAAATCAGAATTAAGGAGGGTGATGAATGGAAGACAACTTTTAAAACAAATGATGGTTTGTATGAGTGGAAAGTGATGCCATTTGGCCTCTCAAATGCCCCTAGCATGTTCATGAGACTAATGAATGAGGTGCTTAAGGATTTCACAGGGATTTTTGTGGTAGTCTACTTGGATGACATACTAATTTTTAGTAAGATAGCAGAAGAACATTTGAAGCATGTGGAGATGGTACTCAAAAGGCTACAAGAAGAATAGTTTGCAATCAACCTTGAGAAGTGTGAGTTCTTCAAACAAGAGCTTGTGTATCTAGGCTTTGTGGTATCCCAAGGAACGTTGAAGATGGATTCAAGTAAGGTGGAAGCCATCCTAAACTGGCCTACACCAACCACAGCAACTGAGGTAAGAAGTTTTTCATGGTTTGGCTCAGTTTTATAGGAAGTTTATAAGGAATTTTAGTGGTATATGTGCACCAGTGTTAGATACAATCAAGGGTGGTCAGAAAAAAAAGTTTAAGTGGACACTAGAGGCTGATAAAGGGTTTGAAAAGCTGAAACAAGAAGTGGCAACACAACCTATCCTGTTATTGCCTAGTTTTGATAAATTGTTTACAGTTGAGTGTGATGCAAGTGGAGTAGTAGTAGGAGGTGTCCTTAGTCAAGAAGGTAGGCCTATAGCCTTCTTCAGTGAAAAACTCAATGAATCCAAACAAAAATACTCCACCTATGATCTAGAACTTTATGCTTTAGTGTAGTCCCTTAGGAAATGGAGGCATTATTTATTGCCCAAAGAGTTTGTAGTCTTCACAGATAACCAGGCACTCAGTTATATTAACACCCAAGAGAAGTTAAGCAATAGACACTTGAAATGGATGGAGTACATCCAAGCTTTTACATTTACCATTAAACATAAGGAGTAGCAAAACAAAGTGGCAGATGCATTAAGTAGGAGGATGTCGATAGTCCAAGAGATACAGCTGAAAAGCATTGGATTGGAGAGTTTCAAGGACCTCTATGGTGAGGATGAAGATTTCTCATAAGCCTACAAGGTATGTTCAGATTTTGCAAATCATTTCCATAGTCAATATGTTGAGTATACATTGCAAAATGGATTGTTATTCAAGGGCAATCTGTTATGTGTCCCAAGAGGATCAATGAGGGAAAATCTAATCCAAGAAAAACATAATGGCAATCTTAGTGGGCATTTTGGAATCAATAAAACTTTAGAGCTGGTACAAAGATTTTATTACTGGCCTAGGTTGGCAAGAGATGTTAGAAATCATGTGGAACAGTGTGTTGTTTGCATGAAAGCCAAAGGGGGAACTAGCAATGCTAGTTTGTATCAGCCCCTACCTATTCCTAACAGACCATGGGAGTGTGTGAGCATGGATTTTGTGGTAGGTCTTCCTAAGACCAAAATTGGTTTTGACAGTGCCTTTGTAGTTGTGGATAGATTCAACAAGATGAGTCACTTTATTCCTTACAAGACTACACATGATGCAAGTTATATTTCCCATCTCTTTTTCAGGGAAGTTGTAAGAATCCATGGATTGCCATTGAGCATTATATCAGACAGGGATGTGAAGTTCATGAGCCATTTTTGGAAAACACTATGGAGCAGATTGGGAAAAAAAATATCATTTGGATCAGCTTACCATCCTTAGACCGATGGTCAAACAGAGGTGGTTAACAGAGTGTTAGGTAGCCTATTGAGGTGCTTGACAAAGGAATATGGGCAAACCTGGGATATGGTGATTTCTTAGGCTGAATATGCATATAATGATAGTGTGAACAGAACTATAGGAAAAAGCCCATTTGAAGTTGTCTATGGGATGAACCCAAGAGGAATTTGTGATCTCAGAGACTTTGGATCTTAGGAGAATAGGAGTGGACATGCATAATACTTTACTTAGACCATGAAGGAGATTCATGAGTAGGTTAAGAAGACAATCACAGCAGCAACACAAAAAATGAAGGATAAAGTTGATGAGTCAAGGAGAGATGTGCAGTTTCAAGTAGGTGATTATGTGATGGTTCATCTTAACAAATCAAGGTTGGAGAAGGGAATTTCAACAAAAATGCAGATGAAAAGAGTAGGACCATGCAAGGTGTTAGCTAAGCATACGAAGAATGCATACAAGGTAGAACTTCCATCAGATTTGGGTATATCTCCTGTTTTCAATGTTGTTGATTTGATCAGGTTTAAGGGCACATTCACTGATGCAGCTCAGAACAGTCAAGAAATTTTTAAGGATATCAGTAATATACCCCTTCCAAGTCAAGAGAAATCTCAGGCAGAGAAGGTCTTGGAGTCTAGGGTGAAGAAAGCAACAAGACACAAGGCATACATGGAACACCTTATCAAGTGGAAGGGAAAACCTAAATCTGAGGCTACCTGGATTGAAGAAGCATATTTCAAGAAGAAAGGAATTTATTTATCACTGATATCTCATCTAGTTCCAGGATTTTTGTGCTGAGAGGGGGAGAATAGTGTAGGAGCACCTGCCAAGGTGCCAAAGTACAAGTAGATTTTGAAGTTTTGTTTTAAAATCAATCTTATTTTGTTGTGTAAGGTCTTGAACACCTTTATATTGTGTTTGAGGACCTTTTGGTACATTAGGTAAAAGTTTAATAAATTGGGAAATGTTTTGGTGGTCATTTCTTAAGTTCTTGTAAAAAGTTTGAAAACACACTATGTTTTTGAACAGTTTGTTTTTGGCCATTTTTAAGCTAAATGGAAAAACCTAACTATTTCCTAGGCATGGTAAAAGCTCATCCTCAACCTGTATTGGAGGTTAGAAGTTTTGTGTATTGGCAGATCAGGAGAACAATAAAAGAAAACAGTGATTTTTGTTGAAAAAGGTTGATTTTCCTGTTCCTGCATGTGACAACTGCAAGAAATTAGTTAAATAAAGTTTTTTCTGTGTTAAGTAGCATGTAGTGAAACCTTTCAAGGCATTTCTTGTGGCATTTTAATTAACTTTTCCATCGCTTTTGTCTTATTGTAAATATTGTGTTTTTTTTGTATTATTGTTTTGGACTAGTAAAGACCAGAAATATGGGGTTTTAACTTGTTTCCTGCCCGTACCTAGAAGTATGGGAGCAGTGGAAACTAGGTTAGACTCCATATCTGTATATAGTTTAAATAAAGAATTCTTTATGAGTGTTGGAAGCATGCTAGGTAGCTTTCCCTACGCGAGTTCATCAAACCCAGTTAGGGAAAGATTGTGCAAAGTCTGTTTCCACATTGCAGGGGTGTTGCATCTCCAGTAAAGAAGTGTGTACAGTGGTTGCATGGGGCCATACAAAGCTCTGAAAAGAGGCAGGATTCATTATCATATCATTTGGTGGTTAGAGAAAGAGGTCAGACTCTTGTGTATCCAAGAAATGGCTTTAAAAGCCCTAAAATTCCCAAAATCTGGAATATTCCTGTGTACAGCCTAAGAAGTGCTGAAACCACTGAAATCTTGTAGCACTCCAAAATTGATCTAGGGTTCCTTCTTGGTGGATATGGTTTTCATTTAGTAGGGAAGAGTATTAACCATTTGTTTTGTTTCAAGAGACCTAATTCTTGTAGCCTTTCCAAACCCTAAGCTAGGGTTTAAGGAAAGCGATGGAAGAATGGAACTTTGAGCTTGGACAGGGAGCATTCCTAGACCATTTTGAAGTCAAATAAACCATTCAAGTTAATACACACTCTTGTAATAGAGTTAGGAAATGTTTTGAGCATGGTTAGCCTTTAAAGTGATTAAGGGCTAGGTGGTGGAAGAGTGGAAGAACATCAAGTGAGGCTTGGTGAATGAATTGCAACTTGATAGCAGGGTTGGAAGAGAAGACCAGGGGTACCTAAATTCCTTTAGGACCTATAGGTTTAATGGTGGAGCAAAACACCAAGGGTTATTCAATTTGAGACCTAGAGCATTGAGATTGTGACTGTCTCAATCCAACCTTGTTTCTATCAAGATGGCTCATTTTCTCTACTAGATGATATATATGTAGGATCAATATAAAAATGATGGGACTAAGCTATAGGACTCTCCAAATCTTCATAATTATTGACCCAAAAATTAATTGTTCATCTACAAAAGGGATCCCCAATTATGATGAGATTATATAGTAAGATCTGATCAATTCCTCAAATAATCTATGACATGTAGCCCTTAAAATCTAGCCACCATATATAGTGTGGTATATATCATCTAGAGAATGGATTCCTATTATGAATTAGGAATTTGAATCAATAGGAAACCTACATGTATGCCTTAGCAAGTGTTAGCCTATACGATACATAATATCCCTTGAGCCTAGACTATAATTATAGTATAGAAAAATTTATCCCTTTTTCACACTTAATTTTGGAATGAATAATTAATACTAAAATGGACTTAATGGTGTCTCATTTAGGGTTTTGTGAAGTGTATATTTACACTTTCACACTAATCTAGAGCTTTATTAATTAATTGAGGTTAAATTGAGGTTAATTGGCACCTTTAATTCAAATCCAAGCCTAATTAATTACATTTTTTAAGGGATAAAACTCGACACTATTAAATAATATTGCACAAAACTTAATTTTACAAGTAACATGTCCTAGGTTACTGACCTTGGACCCATTCACCTCCTATTGAATGGGTCCTCACTAGGTCTTAGGATGCCCTTTTTGCATAACATTTCATATTTTATGAAGTGTGTCCTAGTTAAGTATGTTAGGACCCATTCGCCATATGGTGAGTGGGTTCTCACTTAACTTAGGACCCCCCCTTGGGATATGTTTTTGGTGGTATTTTCATGATTTCAAATCCTAGATTTGATGTTAGCTTGTATTATTTGAATTTTAGGAATTAAGAGTAAGATATGTATAAATACAAGGCTATTTCACGTAGTTTCACCTAGAAAATTCAAGTTATCTTAAGATAATTCAAGTGAGCATTCAAGAGAATTTAATAAGGAATTAAGGGGAAGATTATTAAAGTTTATTGAAGCAATCAAGGATCCATTTCATCATTTCAAAGTCATGCATGTTGTTGAGCTAATGTGATGATGTAGCATTGGCAATCAAGTTCAAGTATAAAAATTATCTTATGTCAAGTTCATGATCAAGGTCTACTCTCATTGAGGCTATTTCATGCTAAGTTTCATATTTTCAATCCAAGGTTCAATTAAGGATTGGTGAGTTGCGGTATTACATTATTCATTAATCATTCCTTTATGCACTATTTCATTTCAAGGTTTCATTACCAAAATGGGGTTTGAACAAGGAAAACCTCTATTCCCTAACAAAAATAACATTATTATTCTCCTTTGATGTGTGATTGCAAGTTTTAGGTTGAGGGTGAGTGCAGGATCATGGGGGTCCAAAAAGTGGCAATATGAACAAAAATGGCTGACGACATTTTTTATCAAAATTTGATGAAACAAAAAGGGTTTATTGAGAAAATTTCTAGATTTCCAAAAATATAAGATACACCTCATTTGGAAGTAAATAAATAATTATTATTTATTTTACACATACATTTTGACTAATTTCTTGATTGATAGGTTGATTGAAAAAATTCTATAATTCTTAAACAATTTCACTTTTTTGAATATGAAAGGTGTATCACATTCTATGCTTCATATAATATAGGATTAAAAGAAAGAAAAAATGAATTTCATAAATTTTAGACCAAGTTATGGTGGTCAGACAAACAAGTTTAAATATTTTTAAAAATTTTAATTAAAAAATCATAAATAATTATTTACTTGCAGAAAAAATTACAAAAAGAATGTGGCACATTCGGGCATGTGTCCTCTACTTCTATTGAAAGTTACAAATAAATATATTACTATTTTATTGTACTTAGGTTGGTAAGAAATACACCTGATTTTTATTTTTTCTTGGAAATTTAGTATTACTACATTGAAATTTCAAATTTTCACCAAATAGATTTACTTTTTCCAAAAAGGAATAGTATATAAGAAACTACATTCAATTTTCTACAAATTTTTTTCTTAGATTATTTTTAAATTATGCTAATAACTTATTCAAATTTTATGTCAAGTTGACTAAGTCTATTTTTCTAAATTATCATTGCCACTTAAGGGCCTAGTTTGGACCCCCATGATCCTGCACTAACCCTTGAAGACCAATTGGAGAACAAAAGTTGTTAAAGTTGAAAAGTTGTCACCTTTCTTGAAAAATGACGAAAAGTCTTCTACAAAGTTTAGTTTTGACTTTCAGGAGCTTAACACCTAGGATCTGGGAGTGCAAAAATTGAAGAATAGAACCCAGAAATTGATTTTCCATAACCCTAGTAGGGACCCATTTGACACTAGGTGAATGAGTCCTTAGTGAGGCCCAAAAGAGAACTTTTTGCAATAGTTACACATCATTTTACAATCTTAAAACCTACCTTTTTAATACTATATCAGTTAGGTTTGTTTTCTAATATTTATCTATGCATAATTGAATGAAATTTAACTAGTGAAAAGAGAGGTTAACCATCTTGATTATATTTTGGTTCATTTTTCCTCTTTTCCTTTGTTTTAAAAATATTATAATTATTGTCAATTACTTCCTTTGGGGAATAAATGACAACATGATCACCAATAGGGCTTAAGGATAGAGTGATAACAAGCATTCTCTACCCAACAAATGCCCTAAAATATGGAAATTATTAATTTGCATGATGGTAGGCATCCCTATCAAAAAACCTATCGTGGCATTTCTCCAAATGAGGTAGTAAATTCAAATAGTTAACATTGAGGCCTAATTTAACCTTAGCTTATAAATATCATGCAAAATATAATTAAATTTGGTAGTTATTTTGATAATAACCATGTTCTACAAGAAACCATGAATAAATAAATGGGGCCGTCCTAGGGCATATGTTCCTAGTCACTTGATATGCCCTCGCCTAAGATCTAGTGGAATACTAAGGAAAATGTTTTGTTTTGATAGTTTATTTTTGCATTCTTAGCTAAACTATAGTCAAAGGAAGATCACCAAAAACCTAATCCTACATTTGGGAAAGAATGACTACTAGAGTGTCCCCAGAATATGCATGGACAACCATAATGAACATATAATCCTAACTAAACTCCCTAAAATCATATTGGAATTGGTTTTGTACTCCTTATAGTCAAAGGGTCATCTAAAATCAATCTCAATCTCTAAATTTCTATATTAGTAGATGTCTAAATCCCATCAATATCAGTGCTACATAAAAAATTAATTAATTTTTAATATTAATTTACATGCATATATATATATATATATGTATATTCATATCACATGTTTGTATAGAATATATAAAAAAAATTGATCCATTTTATCCTAAAGGAACATAAAGCTAAATTTAAAATTTAAATTTCATTTAACCACTTGTAGATATACTAGTTCAACCTAGATTACAAATTTAAATTCCTAACATAAATTTATATTCTAATTTATAGAGTGAGACAATTTTTATTTCAAGAAAGAGGTTTTAACCAAATGAATAAATGATTATTCAAGTTCCAAAATGTTTCAAGAACATAGATCCAACATAAAAGTAATGGAAACTCAATAACATGATAAACAAGGTAATATGTAAGTTTAATAGTTCTAATGTGGGAATGCTATTGGTACATGTCTTCATGATATTATCAAGGTATAATTAGACAATAGGCTATTTTGTTTGAATTTTCCACCGGGATTTTCGTCAGCCCAGTCGTGAATTGGATTTACTAGCAGAGATGTGTTGATCGGTGGTGACTTGAGCAGGTTTTTTAATGGCACATGGAGCCTTGTGTTTATGTGGGTTGGTGGTGATGGAGTTGGTGGCCTTGGTACGTTGAAGCTAAATGGTAAGTTTTTTCTTGTACGAGGGTTAATACATCCTCTCATTGTTGTATGATGGTGGTAGACAAAGTGAATGCAATATTCAATGTTGTAGTGTGGGAAAGTATACTTTGATTAAGTTGTATTGTGGAAAGAGCCATTATGGTGTTGGTTAGCAGACTATTGTTAAAATTGTCGCCTTTGGCTCTGTTTTTTACCAGATTGGAGGGTTTTAAAACTATTGTGTTGCTGAATCTGTAAGTCATTTTACATGGGTATTTTGCATAAATGATTAATTTATTATTCATGTCTTTCATTCTCTACTCATTATTCCTTTTGATAGTAGGTTGGAGGGTTTTAACACTGATGTGTTGTGAAATATGCGAGAAAGTATATTGATTAAGTTGCATTTCCCTTGTGGTGTTGGTTTGATAGTAGACTACTATAAAAATCATTGCCTTTAGCTCAGTTTTACAGTAGATTGGAGGGTTTTAAGACTATTGTGCTCCAGAATCTAGAAATCATTTTACATGGGTATTTTGCATAAATGATTAATATATTATTTTTGTTTTTCATTCTCTACTTATTGTTCCTTGTTATATGTTTGCATCTTTTCCATTATACCCATTTTGGAGACTTCAAAGAGATTATGGCTCTATATGGATGGATTTATTGTAGTTAAATCTTGTTTCTTTCATCAAAAAAATATGGTTAGGGTTAGTAATTTTTTCAGGTTTCATTTATTGTTTGTAGTTATTGTGCTCCAAAATCTATAAGTCATTTTACATAGGTATCTTATGTAAATGATTAATTTATCATTCATGTGTTTTTCTCTCTACTTATTGTTCCTTGTTATATGTTTCTATCTTTATTGTTATACCGATTTTGGAGACTTCAAAGAGATTATGGCTCTATATGGATGGATTTATTGTAGGTAAATCTTTTTGGTTAGTAATTTCTTTTGTGCTCTGTTTATTATTTATAGTTATCTTTATCCATCTTTGGCAGTATTTCCATGACAAAAAATCCTATTTAGGGTTGGGCTAATGAAAATCCCAGTGGAGACTTCAAACAAATAGCCTATCAGCTAAAAATATAAAGTTGAACAGATAAAAGAGCTATTAGAATAACACTTAAAAGCCACAAAACTATTTTTTTCTCCACACTGATATAGATTAACATAGGAGTGATTGCATATATATAGATGCAGAGGGTTAGTATGAAAGTTGTTAAGTGTTATTGTAATAGCTCTTTTAGAATTTCTTTATTTTTGTGGAAGGTCGCTATAATAAACTGTTATTTTGTTTGTATGGAACATGTTATGTCTCTTGTATGAATATGTTTCTTGATATTCCTTTTTTGTGGACTATTTGAAGTTCCCCACAAGAAACTATTCTTCATGATATTCTTTTTCCTAGTTTTCTATAGAAACTATTCATTATCATAGTTTGCCTCTTCTATTCCCCATATTTTAAAGTTATACTTAATGTGGGTGTTTGAACATCTATCATATTCATGTGATTGTTAAGTATTTTTGTAATGGCTCTTTTCGAATTTCCCTTTTTATCTCAACTGTTTGAAGTTCCCCATAACAAACTATTCTTCATGATATTCTTTTTTTCAATTCCCCATAGCAAACTCTTTATTATCATAGTCTACCTCTTCTATTTTCCATATTTTAAAGTTCTATTTAATGTGGGTTTCCCAACATCTATCATTTTTAACACTTATTAGGTATTGAATATTATAGAGAAAATGCAAAATTGTATTAAATTCCCCAGTAGATACACAAATACATATACCCATATATATATATATAAATATATATATATATATATATATATAGAATTGCCTGAACCATATTTCAAAATATACATATAGCAGATATATATATCCATATATATAGACAAAGACCACTGTGGCTCATTTGAAAATGCAATAGGAATATATATATATATATATATCAAAGGGGTGTTAATTCATTATGTCGTTGTTGTACGATGGGGGCATATGAAGTAAATACAATATTGAGTGTTGTAGTGTGGGAAAGAATACTTTATTTAAGTTGTATTATCAAAACAACCATTGTGGTGTTGGTTTCATAGCCAACAGTTGTAAAAATAATTACCTTTGGCTCTGTGGTCGATTTCATAGCAAGTTAGAGGCTTTTAAAATTCTTGTTCTCCACAATCTATATGTCGTTTGACATGGGTGTTTTGCATAAATGATTTATTTATTGTTTATGTTAAATTTTTTGTTCTTGGGAATCTCTAAGTCATTTTACATGGGTGTTGCACTATGGGAAAGTATAGTCTGAAATGTGCCAAAAAAAATATTGATTGAGTTGCATTATTGAAAGAGCCATTGTGGTGTTGTTGTCTTGAATATATATGTGTGTATATGTATGTGTCTATGTTTCGAAGCATTGATTTTCACATGCAGTTCACATTGTATGTAAATATATATAGAATATGTATGCATATATATATGTATATATATATATATATATATTTATAAATATATTTATATACACATATATACGTAATATATATATATGTGTGTGTGTGTATGTGTGTGTGTGTGTTTGTATATATGCATATATGTGTATATGTATATCTATATGTATGCATGGTTAACTAATAATTGTTTTACAATTTCCTCATTTGTCTATAATATTGAGTGCCACATAATGCAACTTGAATTTAGATTTGAGAAGCCAGTTTTTATATATATTTCTTATCTTGTATGAATATGTTTCATGATACTCTTTTTCCCTTATCTATTTGAAGCTCCTTGTAACAAATTATTCTATTGTTCTTGTAAGAAGGATTGTTTTCAATTTGTTATATTGTGAAATTTTGGGGTTTCCAATCATTTGTCATTTTCTTGTGATTCTTAAGTTTTTTGCATGTTATTTGAAATATTTCCCCAAAAAAATTTATATGTGGACATGTATGTATGTGAAATTGGTTACAAACAACATTACAAGTGAAGAATATAGTTCAAATGAAGACCCTAGTGCAAGTGAAGAAATTGTTTTTACACCTTGTCGACATACTAATAGAACTTCAGGAATGCTTGAATATGCTCCAAAATAAAACTCTAGTATCTAAACAAGGTGTAACAACAATTTCTTCGCTAGGACTAGGTTCTTCATTTGAGCTGGGCTTGACAAAAGAAATGTGACCAACACCTGAGGAAAAAATATATATGCATATACATAGACCAAGACTATTGTGGATCCTTTCACAATGCAACAGGAATAGAAAAATAAATAAATTTAAAGGAGCTATTGCATGACAAGTCCTATTCACAGTTGGGCTAGCAAAAATCCCAGTGGAAACTTCAAACAAATAAATTGAATAGATAAAAGAGATATTGGAAAGAATATTACTTAACAACCACCAAACTAATCTCATCTCCAATATGTTTATGCTTTCACACTAACCCTATGCATATACATATATATGCAATCACCCGTATGTTAATTTGCAATTGCTCCTACATTAATGGGTGTAATGGAAAAGATGCACAGAGATAACTAGAACAATCAATGCCATATATTTGTTCTTACATAGATACATGTGTACATAATTTCTTACTTTGTGTTTTGGATTTTAACACCATATATTTGTTATTCAATATATTCTAACAATCCAAATAAATTTTTATTGTGTTATCACACTCTTCTCTTCATCAAGTTTGTTTATTTGTTTCTGATAAAAAATGATCTAACTGAGTCTTCAATTGCACTATGAAGTAATTCATTAAAAATTGTTATTTTTATTCCAAACTTCATGATGGGAGGAATGAGATTGATTCATAGAGGTGTTAAGAAACAATTGATGTGATTAAGGAGTAGGGTTTCAAGAGTGCAAAATTTTCATGAAGCCTCTATGCATCAAGCTCATGGCATGTAATTGATAAACATGAAACTATTTTTCCCTAGTGAGCGTGTTGTTTTTGGAGATAGAAATTTGGTTAATTGTAATCATCGGTTATGTAGTTCATTGGTCGAATATTTTTAGATTTAACTAAAATTTCTCCTATGGTAATGGGTATAATGCCAAAGATGCATAGAGATAATTGCAAACAATAAACGAAGGACAAAAAATGTATGTATGTGTATATGTGTATGTGTATGTATATGTATATGTATATGTATATGTACCAAAAGTTCTATAAGTTAGTAACATGTTTTTGACATCCTAGTGTATTAAACTATGTATGCACATAGTGTAGAAACATTCTCAAAAAAAAGTGTTGCATTTTAATAATAAGTTTAAAATTCTACATCTATGTTGCATTTTCCATTTTCCATGCCTGTATACCCTAAGTTTCCTTATTTTTCCTTGATGCTTTGCTTGCACATATTCTTATGTGTTCTTCCCACATTTTCAATTGGTTTAATGTGGTTCACATAGTTGGGAAATGTTCACCTCTAGAATTCTATTTTGACCATTTCATTATTTTTCTCTTCCTATATATTACGTTCAAAAATATGTCCTTGTCTACATTGTATTTTTTCCTAATACATGATACAAGTCCATTGAATTTCTGCCACATTGCTTGGCCATCTTGCTATTGTTGTGTGTTGGGTCAAGGAGAGGTAAATGCAATATTCAATATAAATTAGTTTGAGGATGTATATTGTTTTGGTTGTATTGTGAAAATGAACCACTGTGAGGTTGGTTTTCTAGAAAACTATTGAAAAATGGTAGCATGCACCTCTGTTAGATAGCAGATTGGAGCATGTTATGAGTCTTGTGCTCCATAGTCTAGAACATTTTTCCTCCTATTGTTGTAAGTTGTGTTGCAATGTATTTTCCTCGTTCCATACACATCTAACAAGCGAGACACATTTTGATACATTAAAATAAAATGTTGCTTTATAGTAATATTATGTTGGGATGAATGCAAGAATAGATAGAAAAGGAGATATGAAGCCCATTTGTGGGATAATTGCTTCCCAGAAGATGACCATCATTCTAAGCATAAATGAGGTTTGTTTTATAAAATTATATTTTATTAAGTTATACATTTAACTCTTTTCTTCCTGCATGGCTAGAGAGGTTGCAGTACATATCAAAATCAGGTATGTTTATAAAGTTATTTGTGTGCAATTTATGCTTTGAATGAGAACCTTTCATATTGCTTTGATGTTTTCCTTTTAACGATATTTGGCTATTTCATCCACATAATTGGTTCTCTTTTCAAACAATCCTTTCCATTTATTCTTCTTTCCCTATACTTATCAACATTATAGACAAGTTCCATCTTTGAATAGTTTGTTATGGGAAATTGAAAAGAACAATACCATGAAGAAAAATTTCTTATCATGATCTTCAAACAGATGAGGAAAAAAAATATCATGAAACATATTGATACAAGAAATATAGCATGTTCCATCCAAACAAAATAACACATACATAAAGCAAAATAAATTGAAACCAATGCAAAGGTATAGGTGAATGCCATGTATTGGTTCTATTTTCAAACAAGACCTCCCATATATTCTTCTTTCCCTATACTTATTAACATTATAGACAAGTCCCATCTTGCCCAATTTTTTATTTGCATTCTCTTTTCCTTTAAGTTATTGCAACAAAAAAAGCACTAGAAAAAAGGAAATCATCTATGAAAACACGTATTTCTTTTTGCAACTTCTTCATTGTGCAATATATGATATACATGCATGCATGAATTATTACATGAACTAGAGCAGAGTAAATAGAGTCTATTCTACACATTATATTTTTCTATGTCTCTACAGTTATCTTTTTAGCTTATGGCGAATGTTAGCTATATAGGTAGCTTTTTATCAACATATCCATCTTTTTAAAGTTGTTGCCCAAAAAAACATAGTGCAATATAACAAACCATATATAGAAACAACAAAATTTCCCCTACTTCGCCATTGTGTGATATAAGATATGGCTCCGTTAAATTTTTTATGGACTTTGCATACTTTTCTTGCTCGGGGGTTTGGCTAGATATATGTATATATTAATTATTCTTTACTGATGAGAATGTTGCTTTTTCAAGCAGGAATATGAATAATTGTAGTCATGGGATATGCATTTCATTGGATAAATACTTGTGAAGTAGATATTTCACTTAAAATCGTGGGGATGAAAAAAACAAACTACCAATTTTGGCATGCAGAGGGTGCAGGGAAATGTTAGAAAACT
Source organism: Sequoia sempervirens (assembly GCA_007258455.2). Lineage (NCBI taxonomy): Eukaryota > Viridiplantae > Streptophyta > Pinopsida > Cupressales > Cupressaceae > Sequoia > Sequoia sempervirens. Next base: position 210,162,724 of record VDFB02105785.1, on the reverse strand, counting down.
TGTGGAATTTGTGATGACTTTAAAATTGAGGGAATTTTCCAAGAAATTGTAAGTTATGTTGTTTTCCATGGATTTTATAACATTTTGTTAGAGTAATAAGGAATCTCACTTAATTAATTTAATCATATTGGTTAATTAATTAAGTCACTTATTACTTTAAGTTTACTTAGGCTAAACTTAGGCACATTATTAATTAATTATATTTATTAATTATTAAGTGTGCACACTAGGGTTTTCCTTTTTAGGTTTTCTTTAGGGTTTCATGATCTCCTTCATAAGGATTGATCTCATTGTAAATTTTTACATTCAATAATTAATATTTTGGTTTTGCTTGCATATATTTGCTCTAAGGTTTACATAATATCTTTTTCATTATTTTGAATATTTGTTGCACATGATAGGTGATTGCATGCAAGTGATTCTTTGGGACTATGAAGCTGGATTTCTCAACTTCTACATGGCATCAGAGCTCCAGACCTATGGCTGCCTATACTTGATTTGAAGATATTTTCTCACAGTGTTTTTTCTGTGCAAGGGTTTCAAGCTAGGTTGATTTTTTGTGGATCTAGAGGTCACCTAATTTTTTGGGCATTTTTGGACAAAACAGACCTTCCCATTGAGTTTGCAACACCCAAAAACCCTTATTTTCATATAAAGTTTGTCCATTTTGGACACAGTTGTCTGGAGAGGCAAAAAAAAATTTCCCCAAGGCTGTATAGCCCCAGGGCACACAGATCGAGGCATTTTTTTCAAAAATATATTTTGATTTTGGTGTTGCCCATTCAAATAAACTCTACCACCACTTCACCACCTGGTGGCCTCCCACCAGCCACCCATAGACCACCGCCACCAGCAGTCACCTCCATATTGTTGCCGCTCCTTGGCTTAGCCCCCAAGGGCCCTATAGCACTATGTTGAGGTCACATCAATGACTGGGAGCCCACCGCACAACCCCTGTTGGGACCGGGAGCTCCGTCGTTAAGCCCCTACCAGACTTAGCCCCTGCCAGGGTCACATTTGTGACCAAGAGTTGTGCTCACCCCCACTAGACGTTTTTTCCTACAACAGGCAGTCAAACGTAGGACTGAGGGCTAGAGTAAGGGGGCCAAATTTTTGCTCCTGTTTAGCATTAACAGTGCCTTTTATAAGCCTTTTTTTTATTTGCTCATAACTTTTGCAAATGAAGGTTTTTTATTGGAAATGAGATATCATCAAAAATATGGTTAAATTTTCTTTCCAGTGGTGGAGGTTTGATTTTTTTATTTTTCCACTTTGATGCCTTTTTTGCCTGTCAAATTCAGAAGTTGATGTTTTCACTCTGAGAGGCGTAACTTTTGTGTCCTGACTCCATTTTACGAAAAAAGATAGTTATTGGAAAGCTAGTTTAGTGATCTACACAGATGTCAGACCTATTATTTTTTTCTAAATTTACTAGGAATCTAATATTCTTATTTTATCTCAGCCTTACCTTTTTAGTTCTTTTCTTGGGAAGCATCCAATCAAGCTATTTTTTTGAAATCAATGAGCATTTTTTTTTATTTGAGATTATATATTGTTGTTTTCTATCATGGATACAAATAATATTTCACCCCTTACTCCATTCAACTATTTTGGTTGGAAAAAAAAAATGGAGGTTCATTTGAAACATAAAGGGTTGTACAAGGTAACCATGGGTACAAAAATTGAACCTACAGGTTCTATTGAAAAGAGAAAATGGTTTAATAGGTGTGATGAAGCTTATGGTACTTTATGTATATCTCTTTCATCTGACCTTCTTTTTCATATTAACTCTTGCACTACACCCAATGAGATCTAGACTACTTTATAGTCTTTTTTTGGGAAGCAGGATACTATGAGAGGGTTTCAGTTAGAGAATGTGCTTATTGGCTTAAATCCTAGGAATTTTGATAGCATCTAGGATTTTTTCACCAAACTCAAGTCTCTTAGATTGTAGTTATCACAGTGTGGTGTTCAGAAGGAAGACTCTCAGTTGATATTGGCAATTCTTTCTAAGCTTGGACTAGATTATTCAGCTTTTGTATCTACCTTTTATGCCACTAGGGATGCACTTGGTACTAGATCTACTATTCCTTCTTTTTATGATTTTGTATCTTCTCACTTGAGAGTAGGCCAAGTTGGATAGCATGTGCAAGTTGAATCCCTCTTCATCATAGGCCCTTATTGCATCACAAGAGCCCAGCGATCAGAAGGCTTCTATAGAAAAAGGCAAGAAACATAAACAAAAGGATTAAAAATCTCATGAGTAGCAGAAGGAGTTCTCAAATTCATCCCCCTCTTCTAAGGGGAAAACATCTAGGAAGGAGAAGGGCCCATGTGCATATTGCAAGAGGGAACGACATGAAAACCATAGCTACTACAAGGACATTAATGAGTTGAAGAATCTTCTTTAGAAATATTAGATTGATTTCCCCTCTTGGATGTTTGCATCATCTCCTTCCCCTCATTCTTCTTCTTCTTCAAAGCAGCATGATAGGGGCACAACTGGTTTACATACTTCATCAGTTATGAAGGGACATGCTCTTTGTGCTTCTTCAGGTGTTGGATCAGGGAGATGGCTTCTAGGTTTAGGAGCATCTCATCATATGGCATCTTCATAGTCTATGTTCACTTCCTTTGAGCCTTGCACTATGTCTCCTATTTTGATGGGAAACAATACTTACATGAGTGTTACAGGGAAGGGGTCTATTAGTTTTGGGGAAAAATCCTTTTAGGATGTCTTGTGTATCCCTCACCTAAGAAACAACCTCCTTTCCATATATTAGATCACTCATGGAGGCAATGGGAGATCTATGGAGTTCACACCTAATTTAGGTATCATCAGAGACTTGGAGAGTAGAGCAGTTATTGATACTAGGGTGGTGGATCACTCATCTCAGTTGTATTCCTTTACCAATTTTTCTACCGATGGTGCTTCTATTCCTATAGTTGTTCATCACACTTCTAGTGTGAAACATCACTCAGAGGAGACATTTGGATTCTTGAACATTTGTGTTCTCACTTCGGACCTAGTTCTTGAGCCTTCTGTTCCACCTCTTGTTGCAGTTGTTGATACTTCTATGATTGCACATGTGGTTTCTTCCATTTTAGTGCAACAGGACCTAGTTGATCATTGATCTTTGAAGGTTTCTATTCAGTCTTCACCTACTTTGACTTCTTCATTTGTTGAGGTCACAACTATTTCTATGGAGACATCTTGGGCTACACCTACTTCACCTTTAGAGATTGCATTCATTAGGCCTCTTCCCTCTCACTTCTTTTAGGGGATGTGGTTTCTTCAGTATTTTTGGAGCTACTTCATTCTGTGGCTCTATGTGGTCTCTTCATTCCTCTCTTTTGTGGGGGTTCTTTCATGTATCTTTGTGATGGATGGTGTCCTTGGGGGGTCTTATGGAGTCCTCCACCTTTCATCACTTAGTTTTTTTTTGCATTCTATTTTGGGGAGGAGTTTTGTTCCCACATGGTTTTCTCCTTTACCCCATTTGATTTAGTTTGCATTACATAAATTTGTACATGGGTACCTGATCAAGCCTTGTTGTTGGGACTGATCTTTTCTTTCGTGCACCTTCTTCCTAGTGTTTTAGCTACTCCCTAATTTTATCTTAAGGGATGGTGTTAGAGTAATAATGCATCTCACTTAATTCATTTAATCATATTGGTTAATTAATTAAGTCACTTATTACTTTAGGTTTACTTAAGCTAAACTTAGGCACATTAATAATTAATTATATTTATTAATTCTTGAGTGTGCACACTAGGGTTTTCCTTTTTAGGTTTTCTTTAGGGTTTCATGATCTCCTTCATAAGGATTGATCTCATTGTAAATTTTTACATTCAATAATCAATATTCTATTTTTTCTTGCATATATTTGCTTTGAGGTTTATAGAACATCTTTTTCATTGTCCTAAATATCTATTGCACATGATAGGTGATTGTATGCAGGTGATTCTTGGGGACTATGAAGTTGGATTTCTCAACTTCTACACATTTCTGACTGCATTTTTTGCATCCCAAGAGTGTGCTTTGGTGTGCATACATTAGATTTCTGACATGGTCATCATGTCAATTACATGTAGTGTATACATCTATTTTAGGCAGCTCTTTATCAACATATCCATCTTTTTAAAGTTGTTACATGAAAAAAAATAGTGCAATATAAGACATCATATATGGAAACAGCAAAATTTTCCCTGTTTAGCCATTGTGTGATATATGATATGGCTCCATTGAATTTTTGATGGGCCTTGTATACTTTTCTTGCTCGATGGTTGGACTAGAGCCCATGAAGCTTCATGATATCAATATGAAAGGGAGGAGAACGAGAAGGATTTTTGTGGTTTTCCCTTTCATCAACATATATTGGCTCCTACATATCCACAACATATTGTATTTTTCCAACTGCATTTCTCCATGCTTGTAGAGCTATCTTTTCAGCTTACTAATTGAACTGTTTAAACATTGTTCTTTATGATGATAGCTATTTTCTTTAGGTTATTACAACAATTATATGATGTGATTCTAAATGTTTTTATGCAAATAAAACCTTTCCCATCTCTTATATACAACTAACAAAATATGAAACATATTGATACAAGATTCAAGCTATGTCCTTTGGTGGTAAATATTGAAGATAAATAGAGAATTGTATAAGAGCTATTAGAATCAGACTAATTTTCTACTAAATATTATAGACAAAAAAACCACATTAAATACAACTTTAAAATATGGAGTATAGGAGAGGAAAACTACAATTATGAATATTTTGTTACATGAAACTGAAAAGAACAATATCAAGAAGAATAGTTTGTTATCACTGTAAACTTGAAACAGATTAGGAAAAAAGAATATCATGAAACATATTGATAGAAGACATATAACATGTTCCATCCAAACCAAATAACACATACACAGAGAAATAAAAATTGAAAGTAATGCAAAGGTACAACTAAATGTCATGTTTGTACTTTATACCAGTCTACAAAATTCCAAATTTTGGAAACTTAAAAACAATATTTCTTTTACAACTTCTCATTTTTGTCTACAATATTCAGTATCAAATAATGTAGCTTGAATTTTGAATTGACAAGCCAACTGTTACATATATTTCTTATGTTGTATCAATATCCACTTGCTCATAACAAACTATTCATTATTGTAGTTCACCTCTTCTATTCTCAATGTTTTTAAGTTCTATTTATTGTGTGTTTCATTTTTAATGTTCACTATGGGATGCTAAGGCTTCTACTTTGCAAATATGAACGTAATTTATTCCTATGTTTGTATATATGTTTGTACATTCATTGAGCTTTTCCTGCTCTCTGCATGACGTATACTTGCATCTTGTTTATGTGATCTCTTCTATTGCAAATGAATTACATATTATTTTTTATAAATTATACAACTATTTATGTTTCCTAATTTAGATATTGTCTATCAATTACACATGTTCACCACACTAAACTTAAAATTTTCCATGTTACTAACTATATGTGATTGAAACCATTTTAGATTACAAACATTTTGAATTGTAACTGCACATCTCCACAGTACTAAATAGCTTTGTGATCACATGTTTGGCATGGTCTACAAGCTGCAACTACATTCTATTTATATAGAAGGTAAGGCTATATGTTCTTTATTCCATCTCTTATTTCATGACTACATGTCAAATTATTTGTCATAAATTGTACAACTATATATATTTTTAAAAATGTATAACACTGATTTCAACTAAAGAAAATTCTCAGGTTAATGCTATGAGTTTTCCACAATCTATAATGCTTAAGATTTGGTATTTTTGGATATTTGATTGTGTTTCTGTTTTTGGATGAAAAAACTCAAACACAATCAAATATCCAAAAACAACAAACTTACATGCCCAAAGATTGGCTTCACCATTGATCATAGTGGTGGGAAATTTTGACAATGGCTATTTCGACAATGCAACTTAATCAAAGTACACTTTCCCACACTACGATATTTAATATTTTATTTACTTCGTCTGCTTGCATTTACTTCATTTGACCCCATTGTACAACAATGGAAGAATGCATTTACCCTCACATGAGAAAATACTTACCATTAAGCCTCCATTTATCGAGGACACCAACTCCACCAGTGCTAACCCACGTAATTACAAAGCTCTGTAGCACCTAAAAAAAAAACACCGATCATGTCACCACTTCTCGGAACATCTTTGATGCTTCCTATGATTCTGAAGTGTTTTCCCTAATATTTTTTTTTACAGTTTCTCTATTTTTTCTACAATATTTAGTGGAAAATAATGTAGCCTCAATTTTGAATTGACAAGCCAACTATTACATAGAATTCATTGTTGCACCTTGTGTAGACAGTGATAGAATTTATGGTAAGCAGGAATATGCTACAAACTCAAATGTGTACATGCATTTCACTAACCTGTTAGAAAAACACTTAACAATCAAAGGAAAATGAGAGATGTTTCAAAACCCACATTAAATAAAACTTTGAAATATCAATAATAGAATAGACAAACTACGATAATGAACAATTTGGTATGGGGAACTCGAACATGTATATATATATGTGTGTGTGTGTGTATGTATGTATATATATGTATATATGTGTGCGTGTTTGTGCATGTGTGTGTGTCTGTATAGCTCACAGATTCTAGAGCACAACAGTTTTAAAACCCTCCAATCTTCTATAAAATAGAGGTAGAGCAAATGATTTTTATAATAGTTTACTATCAAACCAACACCCTTGTGATTCCAAGCAAAAAAAAAAGATATTAAATGCAGAAAAAATCTTTTACAGTTTCCCTATTTGTCTATAATATTTAGTGCCAAATAATGTAGCTTGAATTTTGAATTGACAATCCAACTATTACATAGACTACTTGTCTTCTATCAATATGTTTCATGATATAAAGAAATTGTAAAAGAACTATTAGGAAAACACTATAATAATTAGAGATAAATGGAAAATGATTGAAACCCACATGAAACATATTGATACAAGACAAGCAATGTATGTAAGATTTGTCTTGTGTAATCAAAATTTCTCACACGAGAAAACACTTTCTTTCTGCTTGTGCATATCGACGCAACCAACTGCACCATCGTCAGCATATGCAGGTGGAAAGCTCTATGACTGTCATAACCAAACCTCAGTAGTTTGTTCCAAGAAACTTGAAATAGATGAGGGAATTTTAAAGATACATGTGTATATATAGATTTTTGTTGCATTGTGAAATGAGTCGTGCAATGGTCTTGGTCTATATATGTATATATCTCTCTCTATGTTTTAGGAAATTCAATACCAGTTCCCTTCTTGCGAATAATATTTACAATAAGTGTGCCTTTCTTGCTCAGGGGTTTGGCTAGAGCTTGCGAGGCTTCATGATGCAAATATGGTTGGGAGGAGACTGCTTAAGTGCATTTAGAGTTTTTCCTTTCCACCGCCATATATTTCTTGCTGGTTATATACATGGACACACAAATTCTTTGATGCACTTTCCCATGAAAAACATACTTTATTCTATCAATTGCATTTCATATTCTTTCCACATCTCTCATTTCAAGTTCCCAAATAGATCCCTTATTGGAAATTCTTTACCAACATGGCATGTACTCAAAAACTTTCATTTTATCTCTTTCTATTTAGAATAGATAGTGCTAACGTCTTTTATTGTATATCTTGATTGTTTTGTTTATAATACTCCACAAATATAATGGAAATTCAACAAAATTAGTCTATTGTAAACTGTCTATTTGAAATTCTTCCATGGTCCAACAACTTGATCCAATACAACTTGTCCTTGTTAAACACCATCAACAATTCATGTATATGTATGTGTATATACACACACACATACATGTATATACACACACACATACATACATATATATACACACAATTTGAGCTATATGTGGTAATCAATGGTTGGAAACATAGATAGATACATGTATATATATATATTGAAGAAAAATAGACTAATTGTATAAGAGGTGTTGGAATAACACTTATTCGATGCTAAATATTATAGACAAAAAGTGAAATTGGAAAGAACGGGTGGTGGTGGTTGAGTTGGTTGCCTCTGTGTGTAGAGAGAGCATGCTAAGTGTTTGCTCACATGAGGGTTAATGCATCCTACCATTGTTGTAAGATGGAACATATTGTTACAAGGAAAGTAGCCTAAGTAACAGTTGTAAGATGTATTGAAATAACATTTAACAATGATATGTAAATGTTAGATGGATGAAAACCTTTGGCCTGCTTTCAATTTCTTTGGTCTATGTATGTTTTCACAACATTTGTTATTTACATGTGAATCTTGTCAATTTTCCTAATTGATATAAGATGAACAATCTATCTGACATTTGGCTTCTCAATTCTAAATTTAAGATACACTATTTGGCACTAAACACTATAGAGAAATAGGTAAATTATAAAAGAACTATTAGGAAAATAATTAAAAACCACAACTGCATAACAAATGATTGTAAATCAATTTTAAAATATGGAGCATGGAAGAGGAAAACTATGATAATGAATAGTTTGTTATGGGCAACTAAAAAAAAATGATATCATGAAGAACAGTTTGTTATTGTGAACTTGAAACAGATGAGAAAAAAAGAGTATGATGAAACATATTCATACAAGGAATATAACATGTTTCATCCAAACAAAATAACCATAAATTTTTTTCTAGAATTTTAAAATTGAAAACAATCGTTCTTACAAGAAAAATAGAATAATTTATTGCAGGTCCCTTCGAATAGATGAGGCAAAAACCATATCATGAAACATATTGATATAAGACAACCAATCTATGTAAAAGTTCAGTTGTCAATTCTAAATTCATAATTTTTTTGCAATTTTTATCAACCAATGACACACATTTAACAACATACTTTTTTCAAGAGGTAAGCTTCACATCATCATAAATAAACCTAGGCAAGTCTCCTCTATTTGTGGTGTAGGAGCACCTAATGGTGTTTTATGTCTCCATTGAGTATTTTGTAGAAATTTGATTTTTCATCATGAAAAGCATGTAAAAGGAGAATGATGTGGTCATATTTGATGTATATATGTCTCAAAGAAGTCTTTAAGGGGTCAAGGATGTTAAAAATGAAAAATTTGTCATTTATTGTCAAAATGCAAAAAAAAATGTAAAAATGTAAAAAGTGCAAAGTTGCCAAAAAATCAGAAGATGAAGAGTCACATTGATTTAGAAGGTTGTTGGTTGGTAAAAGAAGCTGAAAAGGTAGTTGGTAACTATTAGGAACCTCTTTATAAAGCTTGTAGAAGGCAAGAAAATGATCATTAATTATAATCTTAAAGAATTTTAGTTAATAAAAGTACTATGCTTTAGTAAATTCAAAATCTCTTGCTATTGATTTGTAGTTGTATGGTCTGCACTGTAGTTTTAGGCTTTAAATCTTGTTGTTTCAAGTAGCACAAGGAATTATCTTTCATTTACATCCTTTTTGAGGGGAATCCATTGAATATATCAATTGTTTGAAGTGATTTTCCTTAACTTGGTCTAAATCCCTCAATATTTGAGTTTTGAGAGTCTAACAAGTTTGTAATGGCCACTCCAATGAATTAGGCATTATAGATCGATGGAGTAGGTTAGGTTAGAATTTTTTGAGGTGTGTTTGTGTTGATATGTGTAGGGGAAGGTAAGATTACAGTTTGGGTGTTGTTGTCCTTGCAAAAAAATAGAGTTTTCCTCACAAAGAGTATGGCTCCAAGGTGGTATTTGATAAAAAATCATGCATGAAGGTTGTAAGATGGTTTTCTATAGTTTATGTAGGAATATTCGAAGGTTTTGGAAGAATCTACAAGATTTTATAAGGTTTTGAAGGTTGATTTCCTTTAAACCCCTGTTTTGCTTGTGTTAGAATGGCATGAAATGAGGGTTTTGATATTTGATGCTCTATTGTGGTTTCCAATCTCTAAAATTTGGTGAAATGGAAGTTTTGAAACCTGACTCAATGCTTCCTAGGGTCATTTCTTAATTTCAAGTTGATTCATTGGTGGCTGCTTTGTATTTTTTACCTAATTGGTGTGATTTTCTAGTGAACAGTCTATTGGTTTGTATATTTTTTCCAAAACAAGTGCTATTTCCCTTGAAGTATGTTAATCTATACTGAAATGGGTTCCTAAAGGCATGTTTTGTTCATGAATATTCAATCAGGGTTGGTTGGTATACCCGCTTTTGTCATAAGGTAGTGCTACAAGGGTTTGGGTCTATGATTGCAAGAAAGTGCGATTCTATGAATACATAGATCTAAGTGATTTATTTTGTATTGTAACTAATAAAATAATGATGGTAAAGATGTTTCAATGGTTTGGGAAAGGTCTTGAGGCTGAACTTGTTCATTTGATGTGTTTGGGCTATTTGAACACTATATGCGAAAAGGTGTTTTGACTGCAAGAATTAAAGTATTTGATAGATTAGTTTTATGTGAGTATGCCCTTGGTTTATTTCAATCAAAAAAATGATGATTAAGATGTCTTGGAAGTCTGGTGATAGTTTGGAAGTTAGAATACATGGGTTATTGTTATTTTTCCTTGTAGAATAAGTTGCATTAAAGAGTGAATTTGTGCATGATGAAGAAATGGATGAGTCCAGAGTCTTTTGATTAGGATTTTTCTTGATTTCTATCAATATGAGGATGTTTAGTGGTTTGGTAGTTGAGTTGGTACCTGATTTGGTGAATTTGGAATACTAACATGTTGTTTTGAAGTCTTGTAGTAAAGTGGAAACTAGTGAAATGAAGGTGAATTTGGTAAATGGCTAATGGATCTTCTCATGATTTGTGATTAGGGTCAGAAGTACCCTTATTGTTTTGTGGTTTTTGGTAGATGCTCTGCATCAATTTTTCTATAGTATTTACTACCAAGTGATGTAGCTCAAATTCCCAATTAACTCTGTGGCATTATACCAATTTTGCATAGATTATTGGTACCCATTCCCTTCAAAAGTTTTGTTTAGAGTGGGTTAACTGCCAAAGAATGTAGTTCAAAATTTCAATTAACAACTCAACTCTTAGATGCATTCCTTCTCTTGTATGAATATTTTTATTGTGGGTTTTGATCATCTATCGTTTACCTATGATTCTTAAGAAATCTGCAATAATGAAGAGTCTGCTATGGGGAATTGGGGAAAAGAGTATCATGAAGAATAGTTTGTTATGGGGAACTTCAAACAAAGATCAAGGCACAGTTTTACAATTATCTTCTATCAAAAAAACACCACAATGGTTTTTTTGACAATGCAACCTAATGAATATATTTTTTGCCACATTTAAGAGTATACTTTCCCTTACTAACCCTGACCATATTTTTTTCATGAAAGAAAGAAGATTTAATTGTAATTTCTCCATCCATACAAAACCATAACACCAAACACCCATGTAAAATGACTTACAGATTGTGGAGAACAACAATTTTAAAACCCTCCAATTTGCTATTGAATGGAGTTGAAGCTGTCATTTTTTAGAATAACCCCTATTAAACCAACCATGGAGAAGAAGCCGATGAATTTTAGAATAGTTTGCTATCAAACCAACACCACTCTATATACATACATACATACATACATACATACATACATACATACATATATACATATGTATACATGTTTACATATATATGTATATATCTATACAACTCACAAATTCCAGAGCACAACTTTAAAACCCTCCAATTTGTTATAAAATAGACAGGGAGCAAGCAACTCGTATAGTACTCTACTATGAAACCATATATTTATACATACATACATATGTGTATATATATACATATATATACATATAAGCATACATATATTCTAAATTCGAGTTCCATTATCTGTCGCCAACTTGTCACATCAAAAAAATAGAGTACAATATTAGAGATCTTGTTTGATAATGCCCATTTTAACAACTTTGTTTATTATCAAAGAACATAGCTTGAACCGTGTATCAGTATGTTTCATGATATTCTTTTTTTCCTAATCTTCTTGAATCTCCCTAAAACAAACTTCACAGGTTTGTTTATGTAAGGGGTGGAGCTTGGTAATTGCCTGGGTTGGCAGTATCTTATATCAATATGTTTCATTATATTCTTTGTTCCTCATCTATTTCAACTTCCCCACAACAAACTCTTCTTCATGATATTATTTTTTCCAATTCCCCATAACAAACTATAAAAACAAACTATATTCTACCCATTGCATTTGTCATTGTCTCCTCCACTCTCTTTTCAACTTTCCTGATAGATTGCTTACACACAACTCTTTGCCAACATGCCATGTATTCAAAATGTTCCATTTTATCTCTATCTATTTATAACAGATAATGCTAACCTCTTTTACTCTATATCTATATTATTTACATTATAATGTTGTATAGATACAATAGACATTCAAGAAAATTAGTGAGTTATAAATTCTCTATTTCAAGTTCTTTCATGCTCCAACAACTCGATCCAATTTTAGTCACCTTTGTTCCACACCAACAACAATACATGTAAGTACAAAACTTTCCCATTTTCAATAAATAGATCCAATCAAAGAATTGTAAATATTATTAATTATTTTTAAATTCAAATTGTATATCTTGATTTCTTAATTGTTTTCCTAATATATTTTTTATAATTCCCCCTTTTTCCTATAGTATTTGCTACCAAATAATGTAGCTCGAATCTTCAATTGTGAAGCTAACTGTTACAAAACTTGCTTGTTTAAATATGTATAACATTGCTCATTTCTCCTAGTTTTCCATAACAATCTACTAACATTGTTTTTCTTGTATCAATCTATTTAATGTGGGTTTCCAACCATCTCTTACTTGTGATTCTTAAGTGTCTTTCCAATATTTTTTTAAAATATCTCTTATTTTGTTACTGTGTGATATATGATAAGAGTCCTTGAGATTTTCCATGGACCTTACCTACCTTTCTTGCTTGGGGGTTTGGATAGGTCCCACGAGCCTTAGTGATTCCAATATGGTAGGGAGGACGAGTGTGGGTTTAGTGCTTTTTGATTCTATCATGATATATTTGTTCTTACTTATATACATTTATACACAAATTCTCACATGAACTTTTCCACCAAAAACATGCTCTATTATATCCATTGTATTTTTCATTGTTTCCAAAAATCTCTTTTCAACTTCCTCAATACATTACTTATAGGGTATGTGCAGGATCATGATGGGCCAAAAAGTGGCAATATGATGGGTTTGTGGCTAACGACTTATTTTTAACCAAAATTTGATGAAACGAAAAAGGTTTTTAAAGAAGATTCTCAACTTTCCACTAATATTAATTATGCTTTACTTTGAATTTAATAAGTATTTTTTATTGATTTTCTATTTGAATTACAACTAAAGTCCTAATTGATAGTCTGATTGAAAAACATCTATAGCTTTCAAACAGTATCACATTTTTTGAATCCAAAACATGCATCACATTCTATGCTTTGCATACTATAGGATTAAAAATTGAAAATTTGAATTTCATGAATTTTTGACCAAGTTAAGGTGGTCAGACATATGAGTTTTTTATATTTTTTAAAAGTTGTAATAAAAAATTCATAATTAATTATTTACTTGGAAAAAAATTACAAAAAAATATGCATCACATCGAGACATGAGCCCTCTACTTATATCTAGAATCTTATTAAAAAATATTATCATTTTATTGTGGTTAGGGTGGTCAGACAGACACCTACTTCTTATTTTTCCCTGAAATTTAAGTACTTCTACATTAAAATTTCAAATTTTCACCAAATAGATTTATTTATTTTTTAAACAAACCTAGTAGTTTAGAAGCTACATTCAATTTGCTACAGATTCTATTCTTACATATTTTTGAAATAATATAGATAAATTATTCAAATTTTTATATCAAGTTACCTAACTTTGATTTTACTAATTTTTTTGCCACTTAAGGGCCTTTTTTTCCATGATGATCCCGCACATACCCTATACACAATTGTTTACCAGTATACCATGTATTCAAAATCTTCTATTTTATCTTTTTCTATTTACAACAAATAATGCTAACCTATTTTATTCTATATCTATATTTTTTCCTTTATAATGTTGCACAAATACAATAGACATTCAAGGAAATTAGTGTATTGTAAATTGTCTATTTCAAGTTACTTGTGATTCTTAATTTTTTTTCCAATATTTGTTTTATAATTTCTCTATTTTTGTTATTGTGTGATATATGATAAGATTCCTTGAGATTTTCCATGGACCTTACCTGCCTTTCTTGCTCAAGGGTTTGGCTAGAGCCCATGAGGCTTCATGATGCCAATATAGTAGGGAGGACAACGAGTGTGGGTTTAGTGATTTTATATTCTATCATCATATATTTGTTGCTACTTATATACATGGACACAGAAATTATCACATCCACTTGTCCACCAAAAAGCACACTCTATTCTATCCATTGTATTTGTCATTGTTACCATAGCTTTCTTTTCAACTTCTTTAGTAAATTATTTATACACAATTGTTTTCCAATATCCCATGTATTCAAAATCTCCTATTTTATCTCTTTCTATTTACAAAAAATAATGCTAACCTATTTTATTCTATATCTATATTTTTTCCTTTTTAATGTTGAACAGATACAATAGACATGCAATAAAATCAGTGTATTATAAATTTTCTATTTCAAATTCTTTCCTGGTCCAACAAGTTGATCCAATGTTGCTCACTCTTGTTGAACACCACCAACATCGCATGTAAGTAAAAAACTCTCCTATTATCAATAAATAGATTTGGTGAACCAATTGTAAATATTATTAATTATTTATCTCACTTTTTTTGTAATGGAATGTAATTCTACCAAGAATCTAGCTTTCTAGATAGAAAACTAAGTGTAGTGAATGAGATGCTATCTAATGCATAAACATGAAGCTATTCTTTTCTCATGAGCATGTTGGTTTTGTAGGTGGAAATATGCTTAATTGTAGTCATCAGATATGTTGTTCATTGGATAGATATTTGTGTAGCACATATTTCATTTAAAATGGTGGAGATGAAGAAACAAAAGCAACTATTTTGTCCTCCAAGAAAAAAATGAAAATTCTTTAATGTTCCATTCTTTTAATAAATATTATTTAATCCACAACTTCAAGTTTTCCATATATAAAATTATATCATACCTTCAATTTTGGAGAGAATTTATTATTATTAACAAAACTAATTATTTGAAAATTTAAATTGTATTTAATTTACCAAATGTAATTTATTAAGAGAAATTTTATTAAAAAATCATTCTCCTAATATTATTAACTAAACTCATTTTAAGAGAATTATTGTAATTAAAACTACTCATGATTAATTGCTTGAGATTGCAATTAATGGATACATTGCAAATAATCAAGATGACCTATAATTTTATTATACATTTCCATAATCAATTTGCGACTAAAAATAATTGATGTGCAAATGCAAAACATCAATTTCCTATTTTATGCAAATGGTTCTTAATCTCCCATGCATTGCCTATTAGACAACAATAAAGAACTAGACTATAACATGGGGTTTAAAATGTTGTGCAATGCACCAATTAAATGTAGAGATATAAAATAATTTTGTACACATAGCTTTGCTTTAATTGATCTATCGATATAAATATATAAATTGATTTTTGAACATCTTTGTTCATTACAATGTACTCAAAAAATGTTATCCTCATTCACCTTCTACTATAAACTAACCTCACATTATCCATATTGAATTATTAACATGCTTTCCTTTTTTTGACTCATTCAAACAATTGCAAATATTTCTGAATATTTCTACTTCACATTGCATTACAAAAAAAAGTTTCTCCGTTGCTTCCCATTGAATACCCATTTGCGGTGGACCTCTATCAGTTGATTGTTGCATGCATGTGCATGCGACTACTAGTCTAGGTTATTTTATCTAGCATATCCAAATATTCAAACAAAATTAACTAAACATTTAACTTAAAATTAAATTTAGAGGTTAACCAAATATTCAAATGATCATTGGAGAGGAGTATTTCAATGATGAAGGCCACACCTCCTGAAACACACACAAATCACCAAAATAGATACCAACACAGAAGATGCAAGATAGAAAAATAACTTACTTTCAATTATTTTCCAAAAAATGAAATTACAGATTCAAAACTTACATGCTATAGCCTCATGGGCTTGATTCATTACACCAAAATCAACTCTAAAAAAAAAATGTATTATTCAAAGCCACAATCTGCACTATTGGAGCCACCTTCTACAACCCCCACTTAACTATTTTATTTTACCCAATAACTACCCTAGAATGCTCTAGAAAGCTCAACTTTCCTCTTTTTTTTTGGTGCCAAAAGTCTCGCCATTTGATTTCTGGCCTACGAAGAAATTTTAATGAAATTCACTTGTTATAGGGGAAACTTCATGGTGCCATAACTTTTCATCTGGGTGTCTGATTGGCTATTATAACATATCATTGGAAAGCTCTCAAAGAGATCTACAATGCTGAATCCATCGAAGGTTAGTTTGTTAACGTTTTGAGTTGTTTTGGGGTCTCTAAGTTTTTCATATTTGAATTTGAAGCTGCATTGGAAAAATTTCTTGGGATAGAAACTTTAATATCTCTCAAACCATGCAGGGTATTGATATGATTCTTTCGTGATCATAAAAATTTTTAGATCTACTCCTTGGGGTAAATTTTCAGGTCCATACAATCATGTTTAGGCTGACTTACTAAAAATAATAAGTGACTATTTTTCACCTTTTCTTGCTCTTGACTGTCTTACACCCCTTAAGTGACATCATGGAACTCAAAACAACTAAATCAATTATGGAAAATAATTTTTTGGGTGATGCAAGATTGCTCTACACCCTTGGACACTCCTGCATCAGACACCTAGGGTAATTTCAAAAGTGACCTTATCACTTCTTAGGAGTTAGAGGGAAACCGAGATAGTTAACCTCAACTTTAGATAACCACAATGAATCTTCAACAAGACTTCCTCTCCATTTCACCAAGTACTTTTGGTATGTGCATGATTATGGGGGTCCAAACTAGGCCTCTAAATGGCAATGAAAATTCAGAAAATCAGAGTTAGGTAACTTGACATAAAAATTTGAATAAGTTATGAACATAATTTGAAAAATATGTAAGAATAAAAGTTGTAGAAAATTGAATTTAATTTCTAGGCTACTAGTCCTTTCTTGGAAAAAGGTAAAAAAAATTTCAGAAAATTTAAAATTTCAATGCAGCACAGTACTAAATTTTCAGGAAAAAGATAAGAAATAGGTGTGTGTCTAACCATCCTAAGTACAAGAAAAACATAATATTTTTTTCTAAATTATTTAATGTAGCACCTCGCCTTGGTTTCCGTTAAAACAAAGTGTAAAGAACAAATTAACAGAATTTTTTTTTTATAAATATATTTAATTACACAACTGCCATAAGGATTCCAAGACAATGTTGCATAAGCATAATAAATAAATTCACCACATTATATCATAAAAAATAAGTACAATTTAAAGTCATGAATGATCTAGTTTTCAAAACTTTATACAATTTAGATAACCAAAAGTCCAAATTACATCATGTGAGATTCCAATAAATCTCAATACATCATAATGATGATACAACGAGTACACTCATATACAAGAGGTAAATATACAAAGTGGATAATGATCATATCACAACTAACATCCATATCCAGGAACATGTTTTGCATCCACTGTCATGAACAATGAAGTAATTGGAACCAATTGTAAGTATAGCATCAACTGCATGAACATCCAAGGAAGGTAAAGCTCGGTTTCCTCCCAACCATGTGGAACCCGAAGGTCCACTCCCTTCGTGCCAGGAGATAATGATAGGTCCACAAAAAAGAAGATAGAATATTACATTTATGGGGCTTACATTCACATCACGATATGACAATATCAAATCATAACAAATAAACTCCCAGTAACATAACACAACAAAAAATAACTCAACACAAGGATCACAATCATGTAATAGACAAAGAGTGTCATCACACTGTCGGGATAGGTTACCTTGGTGAATCTTCCTAGACTACCATCCCTCTCAAAGAGTTACCCTAGTAGTCTCTACCAATTCCCAACCCTTAAGAAAACTAGTGTGGAGTCGTTCCATCTTTCAAGAAGACAAGATAGGACTAGCCATTCCAGGCCTTCTCAGCCTTTTCTCAATCTAAACGAGCATTAAGAAAGTAGGCGAGGAAATTTTTTATCTGAGTTAATGTTTAATTCTACCCAACTCCTAGTACGTTAGTTAGGTTTCCACTAAATTTACATACCTACGATAGGTTACCCAGACAACCTCTTAGGATTTTGGTCCCTATTGCAAGCCACTCTTTCTATAACATGACTCAACACCAAAAGACTAGGGGTAGCTACCAAGCATAAAGATCAAAACCACAAATGTTTACATCTTTCACTAGAGACATACTATAATCTCTAAAATGCTTCTTTAGACAACAAAAAAATGTGCAAAGCTATACCCCCAAGTAAAAATCATTGTAATTTGAGCAACATAATTAAAGCGTAATAAACTTAACAATATGAATTTTCACTTCCCAAGCTTTTGATGAAATGAAAATAAACATCATCAACATTATTTATACATACCCAATAATTAAAATTTTCCAATCTTCATGAATTAAAAATTCATAATAAACAATCTATTGATATTATTATATCTCTAATAATTTCAAAGAAAAAGCATTTATTAATATTATAGAGTAAGGATAATATAAATCCTTTACATTTAAAAATCAATCACTTAAAAAAAAATACAACTAACTATTAATATAAATATATATAAAATGGCGAGCGAAGAGTCTTTTGTATTATTCAATTTTTACTAGAAAGAATCACATTCAAGTCATAAACTCAAAATTCTATCTTTCTTTTCTTTTCATAATCATAAATTCACATTTAACCAATACATGTGCAATATGTATATTTCAATTGATAGTTATGTAAATTTAATAATAAGACAACTACCACTAGCATTTCATACAAAGGTGAGTATGCACTAAGAATAAGAGTGATAGTTTGCAAATAAATATCTTAACTATGAGAAGTAAACATAATGCCATGCATCCACCGTAAGACTCAGTTACAGGTAAGGGCTTTATGAAACAATATCAGAATCAAAAACAAGGTAAATGAAGGTTCTATTTAAATATATTACTACAGACTATTCCATATGCACTAAGGTTTCCTAATAAGTCAAAGAAAATCTCATGTCAAGATATGGCTCGCGATTTACAGCCAGGAGAATAATAGATAAGAAATTTATTTTATGCCATGCATTTCATGTGACTTGATTAGCAGGAAGCAAACCATTTGAAACATGCAAAGTTTAGAAAGTAAGAGTGAAGGTTGACGCTAATAACTGCATATCAAATGACAAAATTCATAGATTCATATCGACTAACATACAAAAATCTTAGGGATATTCAGGGCGATGCTAAGGCATGACAAAAATAAAAGAAATTTTGATATTAACAATAATTAGACGATGCTGCAACACCATTGTCCTTTTCCTAGAAAATCAATGAAACACTATAGTTTCACTGGCATGGCATAGACTTTAACATTACAAACTCCATTAAGAAATAGGATGGTGATATATAATCTTTGTGCCCTACCATATTCAAATGCAATTGTTGTAATATATTATATATGCAATTTATTTTAAATGGGATTAAAACCATAAACATAGAGGGTGACACCACTACCAGAAGAACAAAAATTTCAATTTGGAAGAAAAATAGAGATGAGAGGGGGTGACGATTTAGAATTTTAGAGTTTCAATACCAAATTTGTGTAGTATAATTTCAAGACATCGGCCTATTTCTATGTTGCTTAGCACATAGTTTACCAAACAAGTTTTTCCATGTACAAAAGAAAGAGACTTACATAAACTTCACCTTAATCATTCGACACCTATACTTTTGCTTTCTCAGAATTTTAGTTTTAAACATACACATGAATATTTCTTCCAATACTAAGGATAATGTGATTTCAAATTTTGTTCTTAATTCTGAATTGGAAATTTCAATAGATCAATAGACATTCAGAAGAAATCCAAGATTGTTTTCAGTTCTAAGAATATATACTAAATTATATTTCCTTGAATCTTAGTTACATTATTTAACTATATTTTCTACAAAATTTGAATGCTTGATCTGATGATTTATCTATTTTATAAGCAATTTTGTTAAATAATAACTTTTCCACAAAGTTTATTCAAAGAATTTTGCAAAAACTTTAAAAGGAGAAAACCTAGTGAACTCAATAGTTGGGCTGAATCAAATTCTAAAACTTCTGAAAATCTTGCTTAAACACTGGCTTTTAACAAAGAAACCCAATAATGTGCTTGCAAACAAAATTTGAGATCCAAAATTTTTTCCAAAATAGCTGTCGTGCACAAATTATACTAAATCTGATGTCATGAAAATTCTTCCAGAATGTTTCTGTGAATCCCAAAATTGCAACCCCCAAAAGATATTAATGCATTCAATTAACTCTCAATCATAAAAATTAACTGATAGATCATTATGCATTTAGAATAGATCAATCGGTTCAACTTACCCTTTTTAATATAAAATCATATTTTCAACTTCAAATCAAAGATTCATAACATGTTGATAATATATTTTCTTTAAAATATCTATTTCCTTGTAATTCTAGTTTGCACAAATAAATCAACAATTTATATTTAATTAAATACTTTTGAAATAATTAACCTTCACTATTAAAATAAATAACTTATTTAATTTACATTAATAAATTAAATCACAAAAATAACCATAAGTATTTATAAATACATTAACGAATACTCGTTGAACTTAAATATTAAATTCCCAAACACAAAACAATACAGACAAACATGACACAACAAAACAAACTGGACAACAACGAGGGGCAACAAATAGGTACTCGTTCAATAAAGAACAATGGTTCAAAAAGGACTTGTCAATACCTCCAGATCAACATAATTTTATTGCATTAGGGTACGCTTAGACCTGTCAAGAAGGTGGAGTCAATTCCTGGTACCTGTATCTGTAGGAAACATCACTGTTAAAACATATATACTTATATAAGAAAACACATGGTGTGAAGAAGAATTGCAGCATAGCAGGGTACTCACGAATGAGTAATGCTACATTGTCTTCTTCACCGATATTGATGAGAAAGATAAATCATAAAAAATCATTTCAACATGATAACCACATGAAAACTCATGAGAAAATAAACCATATCACAAATGTGTCTATCTCAATAACATCACAGAAACACAACCAGATGATCGGGATGTCAAAAGTGTCATCCACGAATTACAAAACAACATAATATCCAAGTCATATGTAAAAAGGAACAACATAGTATCATAATAAACTAAAGCATATATCAAGCATAATCAACTAAAACAGAGTGTCGAAACTAGAGGGACACTACATCCTCCCCCCTAGGATAAGGCTTACTCCTGGAAGCCTGCAAATAAATAAGGATAAAGCTCATGCATGTGTGTTGCATCCTCCCAAGTAGCCGATGCATCATCGCTAGGATCCCATTGGACCCTCACCTGATCAACATCTCGACCCCTAAGGGTGAGCCTCTGACGCTGAAGAATTCCCACGAGCTCCAAAGCTAGCTACTTGTCCTCTACCTATAACGCATTCCAATCAAGCACATGTGAAATGTCAGGATGATAAGGTCTAGGAACTGACACATGAAAGACATAATGAATGCATGATAAACTAGGTGGTAAAGCAAGTCGATATGCTACAGGACCAATTCTCTCTAGAATCTCAAATGGTCCAACAAATCAAGGTGCAAGCTTAGAGCCTTTTCCATAAAGGATAGGACTCTTGTGCAGTTGCACTCAAAGAAAAACCCTATCACCAACTAAGAACTATCAATCCACCCTATGCACATCAGCATACTTCTTCTATTTTTCATGTGTTGCTACCAAATGCTCTCTGATGTGATCAACCTATTGCTCCATATGACATAGCATCTCAAGACTGAGTAGAACTCTATCCTCAAGTCAATCCCAACTCAATGGTGTATGACAAGGACGTCCATATAGTGCCTAAAAAGGAGGCATACCTATGGAACTTTGATACCCATTATTATAGGAAAATTCCACTAAGTATAAATAATCCTCCCAATGTGATTGTCAATCCATCACATACATTCTAAGCATATCTTCGAGAAGTTGATTAACTCTCTATGTATGACCATCAGTCTCAGGATGATAGGTTGAACTGAAGTTCAACTATGTACCTAATGCATGTTGTAATGATGTCCATAAGGCTGATGTAAATATAGGATCCCTATCTGAAATGATTCTATGAGGAATCCCATGCAACCGAACAATATCCTCCATGAATATTCTGGCCACAGAGGAAGCATTGTAGGATTATTGAACTGGAGAAAAATGTGCTACCTTAGTCAATCTATCAACAGTAACCATGATGGAATCATGTCGACGAGATGACATAGGTAATCCAACAATAAAATCAACTGCTATAATATCCCATTTCCACTTAGGAATGAGATGTGGCTATAATAAACTGGTTGGATGTTGATGCTGAGCCTTAAAACTCTGACACTCAAGACATCTCAAAACAAAATCAGCAATGTCACGCTTCATACCGGGCCAAAAGTACAACTGTCGAAGATCTGCATGCATCTTCTTAACACCAAGATGAGCTGAGTATGGTGTTCAATGTGCGTCTGACAAAATTAGGGTGTGAAGATCCTCTGTAGGTGGTACATAGATACGACCCAAATGTCACAACAAGCCATCTAACTCAAGAGTATATCCTAAAAATCTTCCCTCCAAGGGTCTACCTGACTCAATCTCCATCTTAACTTCCTGATACAATCTATCAGTAGAAAGTGCTACCAAAATTTGGCTCCTCAACTCTACACCAAGTGTCATAGTAGAAATCTCATGTCTTCATTGACTGAGATCGTCTTCCACTACATTCTCCTATCCCTAAACATATTTCACCTCAAAATAATATTCACATAAGAACTCCATCCACTGTCTCTACCTAGCATTCAAATTAGGCTGTGTGAATATATATTATAGACTATGGTGATCATAATGAAGTTCAAAATGATGCCCCAACAAGAAATGTCTCCAGCAAAACTAGAGCATGAACAACTATAGCAAGCTCTAAATCATGAGTGGGATAATTATGTTCATGATCCTTGAGTTTGCGAGACTCGTAAGAGATCACACATCCATCCCGCATTAGTACAACTCCTAAACCCTCCAAAGATGCATTAGTGCAAACAACAAAATCCTTAGCAGGATTAGGAACTGCTAAGATAGGCACACTAGTCAACTTATCCTTAAGTATCTGAAAAGCTAACTGACATTGATCTATCCAAATAAATTTCTTCCCTTTCCTCTGAAGAGAAGTAATGGGGTGTCCAATCCTAGAAAACCCTTGAACAAATCATTTGTAATATCTAGCAAGACCCATAAAACTACAAACCTCTACAACATTAGTAGGCACGGGCTAGTCAATAATAGCTTGAATCTTTGTAGGATCCACAACTATACCCTTTATAGAAATCACATGACCAAGGTATTTCACCTCAGTTTGGAAGAATTCACATTTCTTCAAGTTTGCATACAATTGGTTCTCCCTCAAACACTACAGTACCTGTCTCAAATGCTCTTCATGCTCCTTCATATTTCTCGAATAGATCAAAATATCATCGAGAAACATAAGAAAAAAAGTATCAAGAGAGGTGCAAAATAAACCGTTCATCAAACTCATGAAAACTGATGGTGCATTCATTAACCAAAATGGTACTAATGTGAACTTGTAGTGTCCCTATCGAGTTGAGAATGTTTTTTTATGAATATCAGCTTCTGTAATATGCAACTGATGGTAACCTGATTTCAAATCAATCTTAGAGAGCACATTTCCTCCCTTGATCTGATCAAAAACATCATCGATTCTGGGTAAAGGATATCGATTCTTAATCATCACTTTATTCAATTGACGATAATCAATGCACAATCTAGGAGATCTATCCTTCTTCACGAAGATGACAGGTGCTCCCCAAGGGGAAACACTCGGACGTATGAAACCCTTTGCCAAGAGTTCCTCCAACTGAATACGAAGCTCTTCCAGTTCCTGTGTAGTCATTCTATAAGGGGCTCAAGATATGGGCTTAGCTCCAGGAACTAGGTCAACTCTAAAATCTATGTCATGCTTCGGTGGCATACCAGGAATGTCACTAGGAAAAACATCTAAGAATTCCCTAAGAATAGGGTGATCATCGAGTGATATCTCTTTACTCTCCCATAAATCCAAGTCATTAACTATTGTTGCAAATAACTGATAACCCTGACGAAGGAAACTCTTCAACTACATAGAAGAAATTATCGACAAAGAGATGGGTCTCTAAACACCAAAAATTTCAACCTCTTTACCACCATCATCAATACAACATACTTTCTTCTGTCGACAATCAATCACTGCATGATGAGATTCTAACCAATCCATTCCCAAAACAATATCATTTGAATCTAAAGGTGTGACTCGAAGATCTACTAAGGTAGATAGTGGTCCAATCCTTAGTTCACAATTGCAAACAAGGGATTCTACTGCTACCTTTGCCCCATAAGCAAATTCTACCTGCCACCTATCACCTTGCATTACGGCCACAAGTCCACATCGCTCAACAATGGTAGGTGAAATAAATGAATCAGTAGCTCCAGAATCAAAGAGAATAGTAACATTGGTACCCAGTAACTAACCTAAAGATTCAACCATAGTGTTCTGATGATCTACTTGGTAGTTATTTACCATAGCAAAAACTGTATGTGAATGGCCTACATCACCAACTGTCAGCTCTGAAACTATCGGTCGCTGACCAAATCCTAAAGTACCACGCATAGGACACTACTTGGCAATATGTCCTTGCTGACCACACAAGAAACAACTAGTACCTCTGTCAAAACCTCTTCCACCCAAAGGTGCATTGGATTGTTGAAAGCTACCTCTACTCACTATAGACTGTACACTCTAAGCTAGCTGATCCTATCGATTGCGCTTATTGCATGACCAATTACGGTTCTTTCTAGATTGTGAACTATTACCCTGCTGAAACTGTGAATTCTTATTTTTTGGTAGATTTTGTTGTTATTGCTGCTGTCCACCCTTAGCAGGTGCTTGATGATTCCTAGAGGAACCACCTATCCGTATTTGTCCACTTCACAGACCAAAACCTAAAATAGGAGAACTACCTATTAGAACTCTTGTGTGTCCACCCAATGCCATAGTGAGATTCTCTTCCATAATACATGCCTTCTCCACAACAACCTCCATAGTCTTCAGCTCAAAGTCTCAGAATCCACCGCTAATATGAGCATTTAAACCCCTGATGAAATGTTGCACCAACATCACCTCATCATCTACAATCCCTGCATTTTGTTTGATCTCATAAAACCTGCCCTCAAACTGCTCCATGGACATAGCCATCTGACGTAGATCATGAAACTCATTTGCACGTCGCTACCTCCAATGCTTAGACAATAAATGTGCTCTGAATCTCTCCAAGAACATATCCCATGAGACTACACCAATTTCCAAATGGAGCTTCTGCTCCTCCAAATGCCACCATGTAGAGGCAAAGCCTCTAAGATGCATTATAGCACAATGAGCTTGAGTGTTGCTACCATAAGGATGCAACGCAAAGCATCATCCCAAATCAATCAGCCAAGTTTCTACTTCTAAACCACCACTAGAGCCATCAAATGTAGCAAGGTGTGATCTCAATAAATCTCACATATGACCAGCAATAATGGCATCCTGCTACATAGTATCATTGACTCTCCTCAGATATCTACCACATTCCCTAATCACCTCCTATTCCACTTCCTTCCTAGGTCCAAGTCAAGCAAGGACCTCTTCTAGTAAAGTGCGTAACTGTGCTCCTTGCACCTCAGACTATTTTGGAACTTGTTCCTTATTTTCCTGTTCCAACTACGGACCCAATTGTTCTGCCTATTCACTTTAATGAAAGCTCTGAGGGGGAGTAACCTAGTGGTTTACCCCATGGCCACCACCTTGGCCTCAACCAAAACCTCTACCTTGACGTCTAGGCATGATCCTACACAAATTCTAGGACAAGTATAGTTATAAGACAAACAAAATGAACAAGAAAAACACATCAACCAAATCTAATGTTTAAAACAACCTAATGGGCTCATAAAACTAGAACACCCAGTGTTAGAACTTGGCTCTAATACCAATCTGTAATGCCCCGCCTTGTTTTCTGTTAAAACAAAGTGTAAAGAACAAATTAACCGAAAAAAATAAAATTAAAACAGATTTTATTACACAACTACCATAAGGATTCCAAGACAATGTTACATAAGCATAATAAATAAATTCAACACATTATATCATAAAACATAAGTACAATTTAAAGTCATGAATGATCTAGTTTTCAAAACTTTATACAATTCAGATAACCAAAAGTCCAGATTAAATCATGTGAGATTCCAATAAATCTCAATACATCATAATGATGATACAATGAGTACGCTCATATATAAGAGGTAAATACAAAGTAGATAATGATCATATCACAATTGACATCCATATCCATGAACACATTCTGCATCCACTATCATGAACAATGAAGTAATTGGAACCAACTATAAGTATAGCATCAACTGCATGAACATCCAAGGAAGGTAAAGCTTGGTTTCCCCCCAACCACGTGGAACCTGAAGGTTCACTCCCTTCATGCTAGGAGATAATTATAGGTCCACAAACAAGAAGATAGAACATTACATTTAGGTGGATTACATTCACATCATGACATGACGATATCAAATCATAACAAATAAACTCCTAGTAACATAACAAAACTAAAAATAACTCAACACAAGGATCACAATCATGTAATAAACAAAGAGTGTCATCACACTATTAGGATAGGTTACCCTGGTGAATATTCCTAGACTACTGACCCTCTCCAAGAGTTACCCTGGTAGTCTCTACCGATTCTCGGCCCCTAAGCAAACTAGTGTGGAGTTGTTCCATCTTTCAAGAAGACAAGATAGTACTAGCCATTCCAGGCATTCTCAGCCTTTTCTCAATCTAAACGAGCATTAAGAAAGTAGGTGGGGAATTTTTTTATCTGAGTTAATGTTTAATTCTACCCAACCCCTAGTACATTAGTTAGGTTTCCACTAAATTTACATACCTACAATAGGTTATCCAGACAACCTCTTAGGATTTCGGCCCCTATCGCAAGCCACTCTTTCTATAACATGAATCAACACCAAAAGACTAGGGGTAGCTACCAAGCATAAAGATCAAAACCACAAATGTTTACATCTTTCACTAGAGACATACTATAATCTCTAAAATGCTTCTTTAGACAACAAAAAAATGTGCAAAGCTATACCCCCAAGTAAAAATCATTGTAATTTGAGCAACATAATTAAAGCATAATAAACTTAACAATACGATTTTTGAATTCCCAAGCTTTTGATGAAATGAAAATAAACATCATCAACATTATATATACATACCCAATAATTACAATTTTCCAATCTTCATGAATTAAAAATTCATAATAAACAATCTATTGATATTATTATATCTCTAATAAGTTCAAAGAAAAAGAATTTATTAATATTATAGAGTAAGGATAATATAAATCCTTTACATTTAAAAATCAATCACTTAAAAACAAATACAACTAACTATTAATATAAATATATAAATAATGGCAAACAAAGAGTCTTTTGTATTATTCAATTTTTACTAGAAAGAATCACATTCAAATCATAAACTCAAAATTCTATCTTTCTTTTCTTTTCATAATCATAAATTCACATTTAACCAATACATGTGCCATATGTATATTTCAACTGATAATTATGTAAATTTAATAATAAGACATCTACCACTAGCATTTCATGCAAAGGTGAGTACACACTAAGAATAAGAGTGATAGTTTGCAAATAAATATCTTAACTATGAGAAGCAAACATAATGATGTAATGAAAGCTAGATGTGGAAACAACTCTCCTAAAATCAATACTTCAGGGAAGAATGCAGATATACTCTTAATTTTTCAATTACAGCTCAATTAAGATGCATTTTGAAATAAATATTAGAAACAGAGAATTAGACAAACACAGATGAACACCAAATATACGTGGGAAAACCCTTACGGGAGAAAAACCCACCACACCAAGAGAAGTCACTTTGTATTATAGTAATAAGGATTACATACAAGAGTTATGACTTATCTTTTTGATGTCATATTACAAAAGCTTTCACTATGATCAATCTTTTACAGGAACCTACATGTTACAATCTACACAGAATAGAATTCATCCATTGATACAATTTGAACTAATACAACAACTATTGATCAAACTAACCTTCTAACAATCCAATCGAGCATCATATTCTATTCCAGACTATATTCATGCCACCCCTATCTGTCGAGCTTCCTCACAAAACTGCCACAACGAACTGTCTTCCAACGGTTCCCATTCGGCTCCTCCTATTGGTCCACAAGACACCACATAGGAAAGTCTCACTCAATCAAATAGTTTCAATCTGTGTTAGCATGTCAGTGAGACATTGACCATGTCTCCCCGATGCCAATAGCTTCATATTGAAATAGCGAATGCCATAAGTCATCCTAAAACTACCAATATCCATTTCATTCCTATTAGCAAGAGATTCCTCCATTGGCAAGACGTTTTACCGATGCTCACAAATCACAAAGACTTTAGTTTGCTATAGGCAAGACTTACCACTCGCCAGGAGGTTACACCAAGTCTCCTCAAGTTTCACCAACTTCACTCTTCCTTTTGAGAAGACTATTGCTCTTTGCCTAGACCTTCCACTGAGCTCTTTATGTTATACCAAAGCATCCAAGAGTCGGCGAGACTATCGCTTTTACTCGGAGATGATACTGAAGTCACATTTTATACCAATCGCCAAACAATAGTCGGCAAGACATATCATTATCGCCAAGAGGTTTCACCAAGATCTCTTAACTCACCCCGAAGCTATCAATAGTCGCCAAGACATAGGTCCTTCACTAAGACTTTACTCTAAGATCTCACAAGTCATACTGAGCACACTAGTCACCATGAGTCATACTAAAAATAAACTACAACATTGGCGAGACATTTATCAATTGCTAAGAGTTCTTAGCAAACCCTTAGTGTTACCCCAATGATTCCAAGTGTGTCCCCATCGGCAAGACCTCCATATCGTTAAGAGCTCATAATGAACAACCAAGACTCTCCTCGACACCTAATCGAATGGCCTATCAGCATAAGATCTCCACATGGTAAGAGATCACAATGAACAAAAAATGTCACAACGATAGGATTGTTCAGTGAGACAGAAGCTAGGTCATAGCGACCTATACAAAACACAATGTGTCAAAGCTGCTAGTCAGCCAAACATGCTGGATGTCATACCAACTTTGCTCCAGTAGAGTTTATAGCCTGTGATGATTGAGGCACACATTTCTAACAATCTCCCACTTGACGAAGATCACATAGGCACCTCCAGAGCATAACAAAACTTACTGAAAATCATGGGCACTAAGGCCCATTGAATTGGCACACCACCTGAACTTTTCTATGCTCATTGGCTTCGTCAATGCATATGTAAAATTCTCTAGAGTATCAGCTTTTTCCAAACTAACCTTTCCATCCTCCACCATATCTCATACAAAGTGGTACTGTACATCTATATGTTTCATCCTGGCATGGAAAGTAGGATTCTTTGCCAGAAAAATTGCACTCTGACTATCACAAAAAATAGTTATTTTCCCTGCATCAAAACCAATGTTAGAACACAAACGTTTTAACCAAATTGCTTCTTTACAAGCATGAGTAGCTGCCATGTATTCAGCCTTTGTAGTGGACAAAGCAACTATAACTTGCCGCTTACTCATCCAACTTACTGCACCACCATTCAACATGAAAATATATCCACTGATGTACCTCCTACTGTCAATGTCCCCTACCCAATCAGAATCTACATATCCTCGAATATTGAGATTCCTATGTGATTCAACCAAGTTCCCATGGTAACATAAAGCAAAATATAAAGTGCCCTTCAAATATCTAAAAACTCTTTCACAGCATCCCAATGTGTTCTACCTAGATTAGACATAAACCGACTAAGAACTCCCACTGCTTAGGCAATGTCTAGCCTTGTACAGACCATTGCATACATAAGACTACCAACCGCACTAGCATAGGGTACACTGGTCATGTCCTCCATCTCAGTAGGCGATTTTGGACAGTCTTCAATAGATAGCTTCATTCCCTACAAGACTGGAACAACTAACTGCTTGCAATCATTCATGCAAAATCTCTCTAGAATAGTCTTGATATACTTACTCTGACTAAGCCAAAGTTTTCTACTAATCATGTCCCTGGTTATCTCCATCCCTAGAATATACCTTGCTGCACCAAAATCTTTCATTTCGAACTCAGCAGACAACTAAGACTTAAGATCGGAAATCATTAGCTTACTATTGCCTATGAACAACATATCATCAACATAGAGAGCAATAATAAGAACTTGATCCCTTTCAGCTTTATAATAGACACAATGATCATACTTTAATCTCACAAATCTCAAAGACAATACAAAAGTATCAAATTTCTGGTACCACATTGTAGGTGACTGCTTTAACCCATACAGAGACTTTTTTATTTTGCAAACCAGTTTCTCTTTACCTTTTTCAACAAAGTTCTCAGGCTGGGACATATAGATTTCTTCTTCAAGATCACCATGAAGAAATGTTGTCTTCACATCCATCTATTCAACCTCTAAGTCGTACGCTGCTGCAAGTGACAAAAGAAATCTGATAGATGTCAGCTTAGCTACAGGACAAAATATTTCCCCATAATCAATTCCCTCTACATGGGAATAACCCTTTGCAACCAATCTTGCCTTGTACTTTTTCACACTGCCATCCAGACCAATCTTCTTTTTAAATACCCATTTGCAGCCAAAAACTTTTCTACCTTTAGGCAAGGGCACCAAACTCCAAGTTTCATTCTTTTCTAAAGATGCCATCTCTTCATTCACGGCTTCCAACCAAGAGTCTAAATCGTACATTTTAAATGCCTCTTTTACAATCCTAGGCTCATTAGTGCTAGAAATCAAAGCATAGGCACAAGTAGAATCAATTAAAGAGAACCCAGACCTATCAAGTTGCTTTCTTTCATGAGTTGACCTCCTCACTTGCTGAGGCTGAGGCTGAAGTTCTTCTTCTTCTTCAGAACTATTAGAACTACTTGAGCTCTCCTCAGTTTCAGGTACATTTTGAATTTTCAATTCCTCTTTCTCTGGTGTAGGAGGAATTAAAGCTACATCCTTATTGTTTTCTAACTTTTTCTCTAACTGTAGAATCAAAGTGGAAGGTTTTAGCTCACGAAAGATTACACTTCTACTATATACAACCTTCTCTAAATCAGGATTCCAAAGCTTGTATCCTTTTATAACAGCACTATAGCCAATAAAAATACATTTGATAGCCTTGTTCTCCAATTTAGATCTTTTCACATCCGGCACATAAGCATATGCCTTATAGCCAAAAACACGAATATGTCTTAAAGAGGACTTCTTACTAGACCACGCTTCCAAAGGTTTTTTCTCAACAAGAGCAAAATTTGGAGAAGGATTAATTAGGTAACATGCATTAGATACAGCCTTAGCCCAGAACTTTTCCTCCAAGCCACCACTACTGAGCATAGTCTGTGCTCTCTCCATCACTATCCTATTGAACCTTTCTGCAACTCCATTTTGTGGGGGAGTATAAGGTGTAGTCTTATGTCTTTTAATCCCATGGTCTTTACAGTATCTTTCAAACTCATAGAACAAAATTAACTGCCATTATCAATCCTTAAGCATTTTATTTTTCTACTAGTCTGATTTTCAACAAGGTTCTTAAATTCCTTAAATCGACTGAATGCTTCTGATTTACTTTTTAGAAAATATACAAATGCTCTTCTTGAACAATCATCAATGAATGACACATAGTATCTTGACTTAAACAAAGAAGAAACATTCACTAGACCAAAAACATCAGAATGAATATAATCTAGCAAGCCAGAAGATTTATGAGGACTAGAATAAAACAAAACACAGTGTTGCTTTTGATATATACAGTGTTCACAGAATTCAAATTCAAGGTTACAATCTTCAAGCCCCTCAACCAAGTTTTTGTTCTTCAAGGTTTTTAAACCTTTCTCTCCAATGTGGCCTAGCCTATGATGCCAAAGCATAGTCTTCTCTGTAGGAAGTTTTACTTCCATATAGTTTATATAATTAGGGATATTTCCCTCTTTACCTCCATGAGTAGCTTTCAGTGACTTTATAGAGACATTGTTACATTAAACAGCATGTGCATCTAGCTTGTACAGGGTACCAATTCGAGCACCTCTAGCTTGCACCATAGAGCCTCTAGTCATCTTACAACCATTTCCAGAGAATGTGACTTGTACTCCAATATCATTTAGCATACTTACAGAAAATAAGTTTCAAGCTAGACCTGGTATATGCATTACATTATTTATTCCCTTTACTCTAGCATCAAGAAATTGGATTCTGACTCTTCCATGACCAACTATCTCCAAAGTTGAATCACTTTCCAAGTACACCTTTCCACCATTGTATTCTTCATACTTCATGAACCAGTCTGTATGAGATGTCATGTGGAAAGATGCTCTAGAATCTATCAGCCATACATCATTTGATGCATGTGTAGCCAAGACTACAATGAAGGCATCTGCATCACTATGAGAAGAGTCATTGTCTGAAGACTACTTCTTCTTCTCCTCCTCTTTACAATCATTTCAGACATGACTAGGTTGCCCACAGTTCCAGCACTTCACCTTGGACTTCTTGCCAGGAGACTTTGACCTCCCTTTTGATTTTGACTTTTATTTCTTGTCCTTCTTCTTTCCTTTCTCTTTCGACCTTCCTCTGATAGCAAGAGCTTCCTTAGCCATCTTAGAAAATTTCCTTCTCATTTCTTCTGACTACAAAGAACCAACAACATCTTCCATCTTTAAACTAGATGTTGTACTCCCAATAGCCATCACCAAATGATCCCATTAGTCTGGCAAAGAACACAATAATAGCATACAGTGATCCTCTTCTTTAGTCTTTACACCAACAGATGTTGACTGAGCAAGCAACATGTTAAATGCATTTAAATGATCAGCTACAGACCCTCCTTCCTACATTCTCAATGAGTACAACTTCTTCCTTAGGAGCAGTTTATTCACCAAAGACTTCCTCTGATAAATAGATGCTAGTCTCTTCCAAAAGGAAGAGACAGTCTTCTCTTCATGTACATTGAGAAGAATAGAGTTTTCCAAATAGAGCCTTATCAACCCCTTAGACTTTCTATATACAAGGCCCCAATCTTCTTGCTTCATGCCTATAGGTTTCACTCTAGACACAGCAATCCAAAGATCACGATCAACTAAG
Organism: Sequoia sempervirens; assembly: GCA_007258455.2. NCBI lineage: Eukaryota > Viridiplantae > Streptophyta > Pinopsida > Cupressales > Cupressaceae > Sequoia > Sequoia sempervirens. Next base: position 210,129,150 of record VDFB02105785.1, on the reverse strand, counting down.
AGATCCTCCATATTAAGTTTCCACAACTCAAAATTGTTGCCATTGAACTTCTCCATTTCAATCTTTCCTGATGTGCTAGCCATCTCAATCTATAATTAGAAATTGAAAAACTTCTATAGGACTCCCACTGAACAGAATTGACACAAAAAAACCCAACGTACCCACAAGGATAACACAACTGGCCAGGCTCTAATACCACTTGTAAGGAAAGCTAGATGTGGAAACAACTCTCGTAACATCAATACCTCAGGGAAGAATGCAGATATACTCTTATTTTTTCAATTACAGTTCAACGAAGATGCACTTTGAAATAAATATCAGAAACAGAGAATTAGACAAACACAGATGAATACCAGATATACATGGGAAAACCCTTAAGGGAGAAAAACCCACCACACCAAGAGAAGTCACTTTGTATTATAGAAATAAGGATTACATAGAAGAGTTCTGACTTATCTTTGCGATGTCATATTACAGCAGCTTTCACTATGATCAATGTTGTATAAGAACCTTCACGTTATAGTCTACATAGAATAGAATTCATCCATTGATACAATTCAAACTGATATAACAACTGTTGATCGAACTAACCTTCTGACAATCCAATTGAGCATTATATTCTATTCCAAACTATATTCATGCCACCCTTGTATGTCAAGCTTCCTCACAGAACTGCTACAATGAACTGTCTTCCAACAGTTCCCATTCGGCTCCTCCTATTGGTCCACAAGATGCCACATAGGAAAGTCTCACTCAGTCAAATGGATTCAATTTGTTTTGGCATGTCAATGAGACACTGACCGTGTCTCCCCGATGCCAATAGCTTCATATCAAAATCGACATAGGTTCCAATAGTCGGCAGGACGAAATAGCGAATGCCATAAGTCATCCTGAAACTACCGATATCCATTTCATTCCTATCAACAAGAGATTCCTCCATCGGCAAGATGTTTTATCGATGCTCACAAATCACAAAGACTTTAGTTTGCTATCGGCAAGACTTACTGCTTTCCAAGAGGTTACATCGAGTCTCCTCAAGTTTCACCAACTTCACTTTTCCTTTTGGGAAGACTAACGCTCTTCGCCTAGACCTTCCACCGAGCTCTTTATGTTATACTGAAGTATCCAAGAGTCGACTAGAATTATCACTTTCACCAGGAGATGATACCGAAGCCACATGTTATACTGATCGCCAAACAATAGTCCGCAAGACATATCATTATCACCAAGAGGTTTCACCAAGATCTCTTAACTCACCCCGAAGCTATCAACAATCACCAAGACATACGTCCTTCGCTAAGACTTTACTTTGAGATCTCACAAGTCATACCGAGCACACTAGTCACCAGGAGTCATACTGAGAATAAACTACAACATTAGCAAGACATTTATCAATTACTAAGAGTTCTTAGCGAACCCTTAGTGTTACCCCGATGACTCCAAGTGTGTCCTCATCGGCAAGACTCTCCCCGATGCCCAATTGAATGGCCTGCCGGCCAGAGATCTCCATGTGCTAAGAGATCAAAGCGAACACAAAATGTCATAGCGCTAGGATCGTTCGGTGAGACAAAAGCTAGGTCACAACGACCTGTACAAAACACAATGTGTCAAAGCTGCTAGTCAGCCAGACATGTTGGATGTCATACCGACTTTGCTCCAGTAGAGGTTACAACCTGTGATGATTGAGGCACACATTTCTAAAAAATGCCATGCATCCACTATAAGACTCAGTTACAGGTAAGGGCTTTATGAATCCATATCAGAATCAAAAACTAGGTAAATTAAGGTTCTATTTATATATATTACTACAGACTATTCCATACGCACTAAGGTTTCCTAATAACTCAAAGAAAAGCTCATGTCAAGCTATGGCTTGTGATTTACAACTAGGAGAATAATAGATAAGAAATTTATTATGCGCCATGCATTTCATGTGACTTGATTAGTAGGAAGAAAATCGTTTGAAACATGCAAAGTTCAAAAGTAAGAGTGAAGGTCAGCACTAATAACTACATATCAAATAACAAAATTCATAGATTCATATCGACTAATAGACAACAATCTTGGGGATCTTCAAGGCGACACTAAGGCATGACAAAAATAAAAGAAATTATGATATTAACAATAATTAGATAGCACTACAACATCATCATCCTTTTCCTAGAAAATGAATGAAACACTATAGTTTCACTAGCATTACGTAGACTTTAACATTGCAAACTCCGTTAAGAAACTGGATGGTGATATCTAATCTTTGCACCCTACCAGATTCAAATGCAATTGTTGTAATATATTATATATGCAATTTATTTTAAATGGGATTAAAACCATAAACATAGAGGGCGATGCCACTACCAGAAGAACCAAAATTTCAATTTGGAAGAAAAATAGAGATGAGAGGGGGCGACAGTTTAGAATTTCAGAGTTTCAATACCAAATTTGTGTAGTATAATTTTGAGACATCAGCCTATTTGTATGTTGCTTAGCACATAGTTTACTGGGCAGGTTTGTCCATGTAAAAAAGAAAGAGACCTACATAAACTTCACCTTAATCATTCGATGCTTGTACTTTTTCTTTCTCAGAATTTTAGTTTTAAACATACACATGAATATTTCTTCCAATAATAAGGATAAGGTGATTTCAAATTTCATTCTTAATTCTGAATTGGAAATTTCAATAGATCAGCAGACATTTAGAAGAAATGCAATACTATTTTTAGTTCTAAGAATCTATACTAAATTATATTTCCTTGAATCTTAGCATCATTATTTAATTATATTTTCTACAAAATTTGAATGCTTGATCTGATGATTTCTCTATTTTATATGCAGGTTTGATAAATAATTACTTTTCCACAAAGTTTATTCAAAGAATTTTGCAAAAACTTTAAAAGGAGAAACCTAGTGAACTCAATAGCTAGGCTGAATCAAATTCTATAACTTCTGACAATCTTTCTTGAATACTGGCTTTTAATGAAGAAACCCAATACAATCCAACCCAATAATGTGCTTGCAAACAAAATTTGAGATCCAAAACTTTTTCCAAAATAGTTGTCGTGCACAAAATATTGTAAATCTGCTGCCATGAAAATTCTTCCAGAATGTTGTCGTGAATCCCAAAATTGCAACCCCCAAAAGATATTAATGCATTCAATTAACTCTCAATCATTAAACTTAACTGATAGATCATTATGCATTTAGAATAGATCAATCAGTTCAACTTACCCTTTTTAATATGAAATCATATTTTCAACTTCAAATCAAAGATTCATAACATGTTGAGAATATCTTTTCTTTAAAATATCTATTTCCTCATAATTCTAGTTTGCACAAATAAATCAACAATTTATATTTAATTAAATACTTTTGAAATAATTAACCTTCACTATTAGAATAAATAACTTATTTAATTTACATTAATAAATTAAATCACAAACATAACCATAAGTATTTATAAATACATTAACAAATATTCATTGAACTTAAATATTAAATTCCCAAACACAAAACAATACAAACAAACATGACACAACAAAACAAACCGGACAACAACGAGGGGCAACAAATAGGTACTCGTTCAATAAAGAATGATGGTTCAAAAAGGACTTGTCAATACCTCCAAATCAACATAATTTTATTGCATTAGGGTACGCTCGGACCTGTCAAGCAGGTGGAGCTGATTCTCAGTACCTGTATCTGTAGGAAACATCACTGTTAAGACATATATACTTATATCCAAAAACACACCGTGAAGAAGAATTGCAGCGTAGCAGGGTACTCATGAATGAGTAATGCTACACTGTCTTCTTCACCGATACTAACAAGCAAGATAAATCATAAAAAATCATTTCAACATGATAACCACATGAAAACTCATGAGAAAATAAACCATATCACAAATGTGTCTATCTCAATAACATCACAGAAACACAACCAGATGATCGGGATGTCAAAAGTGTCATCCACGAAGTACAAAACAACATAATATCCAAGTCATATCTAAAAAGGAACAACATAATATCATAATAAACTAAAGAATCTATCAAGCATAATCAACTAAAACAGAGTGTCGAAACTAGAGGGACACTACATTTAATATAAGCAGAGGACACATGTCCGGATGTGCTAGATTATTTTTGTAATTTTTTTCCACATAAATACTTATTTATGAGTTTTTTACTAGAAATTTTTAGAATTATTTAAACGTCTGTGTCTGGCCACCATAACTTGGTCAAAAAATTATGAAATTCAATTTTTTTTATCCTATATTATGCAAAGCATAGAATGTGGTGCATCTTGTAAATTTGAAAAATGTTAAGTAGTTTGAAAGTTATAGAATTTTTTTAATCAGCTTATCAATCAGGACTTTACAAATAATGTAGGTAGAAAATCAATGATAATTAATTATTTGATTCAAAATAAGGAAAAAGTTATATTGGTAGAAAGATGATATTTTTTTCTATAAACACTTTTCATTTGATGAAATTTAGGTAAAAAATAAATTCATCGGCCACAAGGGAAAACTTCGAAAATCTAAACAAATTTTCAAAAAAACATTTTTTGGGTTGACTTTCCAATTCAGGCAATCTCAAACCAAATCTTGAGCCAATATCTGTTTTCGTTTGGTAATACCAAACCAAAATAGATATCCATTCGTAACGGATATCTGTTATTAGAAGGATATCCATTAATTATATTTTTGTTATATTATTTATAATGCATAGATACATAATATTATGTATTATATATAATATATTATATAGTATATTATATATTATGTATTATTATATTATATATTATTATATATATTATTATTATATATATGATTATATTATTATATTATACTATATAGTACATGTATATTTTGTATAGTATATTATATATTATATATTATATAATTTATTTTTTTGGGTGAGTACTACTTAAGGGGTTGGCTCCCTTAAAATTGATTATATCAGCCATATGGCATCAATGATAGAGATTTCCTTTGCTAACCAAAATAAGCTTTGATTAGGCACCAAATTTGATGAATTTGACAATGTTATTATCCTTTTCTACTCCAATCATATAGAGCTTCCAAGCCTTCTAGAGTTATAGCTTCATCTTCTCCTGATTCTGGCTAAGTATGCCCAAAGCCAAGCCCGAGTCTATCACCAAGGAATAGAGCCAAATCTAGCACACACCAAAGTGCCTTTTTCCAATTGTAGATTGGCACATATGCCCAGTCTTCCTTCCAATTCATAGTCATCCAACATGGGAATTGCAATGCCCACGCCAAGATGCAACCAAGTCAAGGGTGTAGCCAAACATGGACAAAACAAGAGAATTTTTATCGCCCTGGAGGCCTTCCTAGCCCATAATTCTAGGCTTAATAGGGATTCATATTATGCGTCATAGATTCTAGGCCAGATTTCTTTTCGGATGATAGTTCATACATGTCTAAATGAATGCAAGCTCGCAGATCATCCATAATTGTATTGGAATTGAAAATCACCTCAGAAGTATTCATCCCCATTGACAACCCTAGATTTACCAAGTAATCCATAGTTGATTTGGCCTCGTGGTAGACATGACCGATGATATATTTGTCCAATTTTCTCAATAAGCTCCTGGTGTTGATTAGGGCACCATCCAATTTCCAACTTTGCATCATATTTTTTATTACTACATTAACACATATTAGAGAGTCTCCCTTAATCTCTAACTCCTTATATCCTTTTTCTATGCATAAGTTCAGACCATGAGCAAGAGTGAAAAACTCTACCTCATTGTTAGTTGTTGCACCAATGCTACAAGCGAGTGCCCAAATACACTTACCATGCCAGTCACAAACTATGCAGACTATTCTAGCTTCACCAGGATTACCCTTTGATGCACCATCAAAATTGAGCTTATAGAAATCCTTCCTAGGTCGTATCCAATGCACATCATATCATAGCTTCCTCTTCTCAAATGATCCAATAGTTTGTAGTTTGATATTAAACCAAGATTTCTGAATCTGATTGTCCCATCTTCTAAACTATGTGTCTTTGGGCCTAAAATTGGTCGAGTTTACCACCTTGCATATTCCCTCTTCGATCCTTCTAATTATGGTTTCCACTAGGAGGCTTGACTCCCTGAAAATCCTATGATTTTGTTCTTTCCATAGGTGACATACCACCATTGATGGTGTTGTAGTCCACACCTTTTTCCAAACACACTTAGTGTTACCCTTGGGCCAACAAGTAAGGAAATCCAATAGATTTTTCTGTCTAGGGGTGGGCCACTCCAAAGAAGCCAAGAGCCAATCCTAGCATTAGGAGGAAAAATCACAATTTAAGAGTAGATGATTTGTAGACTTAAATGCATTGTAGCACAGTGGACATTGGCTAGGCCCAGAAATTCCAATTGGGGCCAATCGATCCTCCATTAGAATCCTCTTATGAAATGTAGTCCATAAAAATGCCCTGGCCTTTGGAAAAAGACCCGACTCTAGCACAATCTGTCAGCCAAGCAGGTAAATTTTGACACACAATTTGAAGTTGGTGTCTAAGCCATACTGAATATTGGGCAGAATTTTCACCTATCCATATCACTTCATCCTCCGTCCCCAATAACCATATACAACGAGGCATCAACAATACATAGTATATATTATATATTTATTCATGTGCAGCCAATTCACAAGAAAGAGAGAGGAAGTGGGAGTGAAATACCTAAGAGGGATGAAGAGAGAGAGAGGGGGAGAGAGGGAGAGAGGGAGGTATAAAGGGAAGGAGAGAGAAATATATAGTTTGGAGGGAAAGACAGAGTGAGGGAGAGAGAGAGAAAGAGAGAGAGACTTGAGAGAGAGAGGGAGAGAGAAAGACTTGAGAGGGAGAGAGGGAGAGAGTCTTGAGAGGGAGATGGAGAGAGGGAAGGAGAGATGAAGAGAGAGAGCCTTTAGATGGAGAGAGATAGAAAGAGACTTGAGAGGGAGAGAGGGATGGAGAGAGTCCAAGAGAGAGAGACTTGAGAGAGATAGAGGTGGGCCTGAGAGTGAGAGGGAGAGAGAGAGAAAGTTGAGAGGGAGAGCAGGAGGAAAAGAGGGAGAGAGAGAGACTTGAGAGAGAGAGGGGGGAGAGAGAGAGACTTGATCTAGGGAGAGATAGAGACTTCAGAGTGGGAAAGGGAGGGAGAGAGGAAACTCTAAGAGACTTGAGAGAGAGAGGGGTGGGAGGGACCTGAGAGTGAGAGGGAGAGAAAAACAGAGAGCTGAGATGGAGAGAGGGAGGGAGAGAAAAATAGAGAGAGAGAGGGAGAGAGAGAGGGAGAGAGGGAGAGGGAGAGAGGGGGAGAGGGAGAGAGAGAGTTGAGAGGAAGAGTGTTTTCCTGTGTTGGGACAAGCTCTAGAATGAGAAGTGATAAAACAATCAAAAAAAACCATTACAACTCAATTCAACATTCATTCCATTAAAACCTTCAAGTTTAATAACATGTCATTAGATCATTCATGTAAAAGACCATAAAATCATCATGAATAAGAATCACTATCTTCCAATCATGGTACATAAACAAGAACATTATGCAACTTTCAAACAAAATCCTTAGAAGACATCAAGAGATGTGTTAATTAGATTGTTCATGTGAAATCTATTCAATGATTATGACCAACAAATAAGTCATCAGTCAACCATGATGCATGGATAAACACTATATATGCACACTATATACATTAACAAACACTAAATTAATAGATTATTTAATATTTATTACTAAATTTTTGTCTCATCATTATACTATTAAATATTCATAAATTCAACACCAAAAATATCCATCCAACCAAATTATTTATAAAATATCCATCCAACAAAATTCTTTATAAAATATCCATCCAAGATCAATTTTTTAATAAATATAAGATCATTGTCTTAATAAAGTTTTGCAGCTCTCAGTTGTATCTATTCATTTCTTTTTGTTTTCCTCTTTAGATTGGGATTGTCTCCTTTCCTCTAGCCAACATTGATGCTCATCTAAGTCCACTTCCATGGACCTAACTGCATCAACAACAGTTTGTATTTTTGATGCAAAATGCCTCAATAATTGGTGAACACATTCTTCATTTTGAATAGCGTTAACTTGATCCTGAATGGTTTTAACATTCACATCAACTTGTTCTCAAAAGCGAGCACCATCAGGTGTATGTGGTGGAGGTGGGGCGTTTCAAGGTGGAGTGGGTGAAGTTGGAGTGGTTGGAGCTGGAGGGCGTGGATCCATGATTTAGATATAAGTGAACTTGCATTAAATTTGTAATTTAAAAATGTAAGATACATGTTTAAAATCCCCTTAAACCATTCAATATAAATTCCTTAATTGAATACAAATGAAAAAATGTGTAGGATATGTGCAGGATCATGATAGGTCAAAAAGCGGCAATATGATGGGTATTTGTAGGGTATGTGGTTGACAACTTTTTTTACCCAAAATTGATTAAATGAAAAGGGTTTTTAAAGGAGATTCTTAGCTTTCCACCAATATAAATTATACTTTACTTTGAATTTAATTAATTATTATTATTCATTTTCTATTTGAATTATGACTAAAGTCTTGATTGATAGGCTGATTGAAAAAAATCTATAGCTTTCAAACAGTATCACATTTTTGGAATCCAAAAACATGCATCACATTCTATGCTTTCCATACTATAGGATTAAAAAAAGAAAAATTGAATTTCATGAATTTTTGACCAAGTTAAGGTGGTCAGACATACAAGTTTTCATATTTTTAAAAAGTTGTAATAAAAAATTCATAATTAATTATTTACTTAGAAAAAAATTACAAAGCCGGTATTGGCATGGTGTGATGGTTTATTGGTGGAATTGTTGTTCTTGCCACCAAGGTTCAAACCCTGTTGGGGTGTTATTGTTGAATGGATGTATCCGGTTCATAGCTCCGGCGCTTTCCCTTGAATAAAAAAAAGAAAAAATTACAAAAAAATATGCATCCATCAGACATGATACCTCTACTTATTTCTAAAATCTTATTAAAAAATATTATCATTTTATTGTGGTTAGGGTGGTTAGATAGACACCTACTTATTTTTTCCCTAAAATTTAAGTACTATGCATTGAAATTTCAAATTTTCACCAAATAGATTTTTTTTCTTAAAAAATAAACCTAGTAGTTTAGAAACTACATTCAATTTGCAACAGATTCTATTCTTACATATTTTTGAAATAATATAAATAACTTATTCAAATTTTTATGTCAAGTTTCCTCACTTTGATTTTTTTGAATTTTTTGCCACTTAAGGGCCTATTTTTCCCATGATGATCCTGCACATACCCTATAAAGATCATTTATGTCTAAGGAATGCAAATGGGAAACAAATAATTGTTAAAGTGATGTGAAATCTCATTAAAAAATACATTAAATTTTTACCTCCCTACAATGTCGAAGTGTTAAGCTCCAAATTGATTCAACAAAGGTGGAAGTGTTGGGCTCCAAATTTCCAATACTTAGTGAATTTGTATACATAGTTAGTAATGGTTAAACAAAACTTGTCCCAACAGCCATAGGGAAATGGGAAAAGTTAATGGGTAATAATTGGTGGGCTATGCAGGAGGCTATCATTTGTATATGATTCAATATGATAGCCTCCTGCATAGCCCATCGATTATTGCCCATTCACTTCGCCCATTTCCCTATGGTTGCAAGGACAAGTTTTATCTAGTCAGTACTAATAATAGATCCAAATTCACCAAGAATTGGAAATTTAGAGCACTTCCAACAAGGGTCCTTTCTATTTTGAGAGCCGAGGAGAGTCAAAATAATTAAAAATTAAAAAAGAAAATAGTTTAGCAAAAAAATACTAACTTAAAAATAAGAAACAAAGCAAGAATTTAAGAAACATGAAAATAAGTGATAAAGAAGAATGAAAAATAGACAAGAATGTAAAACAGTTTTAAAAAATGCAGAAAGGGGTAATGAAAGTTCTATTTTATGCTTTTTTTCTAGTAATGAAGGTACCATTTTTTTGTTTGATGTTTTCTTTTTGTTTTCCACTAACTAGTTTTTCAAAAAAAAATTGTAAGTTTAGATAGAAATGAAAAAATTCAATAAATCTACAAAGAAGACAAAAAAAAACTTAAATTTATCACTAATTAGGAAAAAAATGAAAAAATGCAAAAACAACATACCTGGAGGTCGTTGGAGGTCGCTGCTCGACTACTGTGTTGCCAAAATGAGTCAGGGTTCGTGAAAATGAGAAAGAATTCACATTATAAAGTCCTCAAAGAAACAAATATCCGTTATAAATAGATATTTGTTTTGTAAAACTATATTATATTCCCATGTGGCTTAAATTAAATGGAATGAAAAATGGATATTTGTTATTAATGAATATCTGTTATTAATGGATATCCATTTATTATATCATAAATTTATTGTATATAAATATACAATAATATATTTCACATATAAGTTTTATATTATATATTATATAATATATATGAAATATATTATAATATATATATATATTTCAGTTATATACTATATAATATATATTATATATTATATAATGTATATTATATAGTATATAATATATAATATATAATATATAAGATTCAAAAAAGGAGGAAAGTTGGGTTTTTTAATTTTTCTTGCTCTCCCCATCCTCTACCCATGTTTGAACATCTTATGCACATGGTGGATTCTAGCCTAGGGGTACCCCATGGTCCCACTCTGCCCATCCCTGACCTGAGCCTTGCCTTGTCTCATGCAGACTCATGTCCCTTGGGAGACACTCCTGGCGGGATAGGTCTTTTGACTGTAGATCTTTTGGTGTCACCTGTGTCTTCGGTTGAAGTGCCAACGATTGAGATTCCTTTTAAATCTCTTAGGTGGAAAGATGTTTTATCCAATAGTAAATTGGGCGCTCTCCCTCCTCCTTATCATGGGGATGAGGTTATTGTGTCTGGAACAAAATTTTCTATTTTTGTTTTAGTTAGTGATATGATCCTCTCATCTATGGAAAATGCTATTGTGGGTAGGTTTCTCTCCTTCCAGCCTACTGTGGAAATATGCACTATGTCTAGTGGGCATTTCCTTTTCAAGTTCACAGTGCCAAAAGATCTGTTATCAATTTTTTCCTTAGGACCTTGGGTTTATGGTAAACATAGTTTTTCTTTATGTTGTACAAAACTAGGGTTTAACCCTAAGGCGGACCTCAATAAGTCATCTACGGTCTGGATTCGCCTTCCCAGGTTGCCATTGGAATACTGGGATGAATCAATATTTAAGAGTATCGGTGATTCCTTGGGAAACTTCATCACTTCTAACTCCATTACCAGATCCAAGTCCAAGTTAGTGTTTTCTTGCTTTTGTGTGAATATTTGTGTGAAAAAATCTCTACCTAACTCTATTAAGCTTTGCTCTAAATTTGGGTCATGGGTTCAACCTATGTGCTATGAAAATGTTGTGGTTTTCTTTCAGAAGTGTGTCAAACCAAGGCACCTTATTTCTGACTGCAAGTCTACCTTTAACAAGGATCCTATTAAGGGAGACTCTGCTGCTCCTTTTGGTTCTCCTCCTAGTATTGAAGACTCGTCCAAAGAGGATTATGCATCTCTAACAGCTTTCTCTGACATTCCTAGCTCTGAAACTTCTCTGTAGGAGTTAGTGGTTAGCAGAGAATTTCCTAATCCTGATGTTCCTATTCTCGAGTTGGTGAATAGGATTGATCAGGCTGAGGGCCTTGTTAACATATCCATAGCTGAGATTATGGCTAGCGTTAATGTGTTGAAAGTAGATAACCCTAATTCTAGCATTGCTTTTGGGGATGAGGTCTCTACTGGTGGTGTGTTGTCAGAGGTGGCCACAATTGGTACTAGTGAGACTATTGGTGAAGAGGGTGAAATATGGGAGGATCTAGGAATGGGTGAGGTATTTTCTTTCATCTCAAAAGATTTGAAACAAGAGTCAACTACTGATGAGGAGAACTGGATTACTCTGAAGAAAAAGAAGAGGAAGAAAAAGGTGGATGTGGGAGGTGAATCCAAGCTAGGTAGGCCAAGCCAAAGATCCATGAGATTAAGGGAAACCACAAATGAGATTGCATTGGGAAAATAGAGGACATTGGAAGTGTCATCTAAGAAAGGTAAAAAATGAAGGTCATGTCTTGGAATATGTGTGGGATGAATAGCTCCCATAAGCAACTTTCCTTAAAGAATTATATTTTGGAACATAAGATAGATGTCTTACTCCTACAAGAAACTAAAGTGAAGAAATCTAGTTTTGATAATATTGCTAAATACTTATGGCCTCAGGCCTCTTACTCTTACAGTGATGTTAAAGGGTCCTCTGGAGGTCTTGCTATGCTCTAGAACCCTTCTAAGTTAAATGGCACTAAATTGTTCTGCTGCTACAATAGTGTCGGTGTCTCTTTTACCTTCCTTGGTAGCTCTTGGTCGCTTATCAATGTGTATGCACCCAATCAAAGGAATACTAGAATTTCCCTTTTGATGTCTCTAGATGACTAGATAAAAAAAAATAGTGGATCTTGCTGGCTAGTGGCTGGGGACTTCAACTCCCCCATTTTCCCATCAGAGAAAAGTGGTGGTTTGATTGACTACTTTGACAACATGGCTGATCTAACACACTTTTTGAGTTCTACATGCTTGATTGATATTTATTTTTGAGGGAAAGTCTTACCTTGTCCAAGAGACGTATGGGTGAAAACTTGATTTGAGTTAGATTGGATCGCTTCCTATGTTCTTGCAACTAGTCTGGCCTACTTAGTGCCTCTCTGCAGGCTCTACCTAGGACTATTTCTGATCACAATCCCTTGTTGTTAACTTCATGTGATCAGTCTACTATTGGACCTTATCCCTTCCACTTTGAAATCATATGGAATTCCCACCTAGACTTTAAAATAAAAATTATTGAATGCTTGGAATATCCCTATGTGTGATTCCCCCATGTTTAGAATCCTTTTAAGCTAAAACACATTAAAGGTATGGTAAAAGGATGGAACAAAAGGGTCTTTGGGGATGTTTTCCAAAAGAAAAAAATCATTGGGAAAAAGTTGAAAATGGTTCAAAAGAGAATGGAGGAGGGTGATATCAATATTTCCACTGGAAGCCAAGAGAAGGAGAACTGGTGGGAGTGGGAGAAAATTCTTAAGAAAGAGGAGATTTTCTAGAAACAAAAATCTAGGGTGCAATGGTTGAAAGGAGATAGGAACACTTCTATTTTTCATATTTCTATTGTCAAACATAAGAAGAGGAACCGGATAAAAAAGTTACAAAATGCTCAGGGTGAGGCTATTTGTTCACCCTATCTCATTGGGTTAGTGGTTGTGGAATATTTCCAAAAGGCTTATGTGGATCCTATTGATGTTCCTAACTCATACCTTGATAGTTTTTTCGTTGGCTCGCTTCCAAATTTAAATTCCCAGAATGAAAATATGGGGATTCGCAGTGATGTCACACCTAAGGAGGTTAAGCTAGCCACTTTTAGTGTGGGGTCCTTCAAATCCCTTGGCCTTGATGGTTTCCCTTTAGCTTTCTTTTAGTCCTTCTGGGAGATCATTAGTGAGGATCTTGTTCTAGCTGTTCAATATTTCTTCAAATCTAGTAAGATTCTTAAGCAACTAAATCACACATTCATTGCTCTTATTCCCAAGGTGGTAGATCCTCAACATATGATAGAATTTCACCCTATCAACCTTTGTAATACTTTTTATAATAATCCTCTCAAAAAATTTGGTCAACTACATCAAACTTCTCCTTGATAAAATCATTAGCCCTACTCAAAAAGGATTTGTGCCTAGTAGGCATATCCTTGATGCTACCATCACAACACATGAACTAATTCATTCAATGGATAGGTGCAACTATTATGGAATGGCCCTTAAACTCGACATTTCTAAGGCTTATGACAAGGTGATTTGGAATTTTGTCCCTAAAGTTCTTGCTAAGTTTGGTTTCAATCAATTAGTGATCAATCTTATTATGGAATGTATTACTATTGTTAAGTACTCTGCTTTGTTTAATGGGTCTCCTTTTTGGTTTTTTCATGTTGGGAGAGGAATCAGACAAGGAGATCCCCTATCTCCCTATTTTTTTATAATGGTGGTGGATGTGCTAAGTAGGAACTTCTCTAATATGTTGTCAGAGGGGTCCATAAAAGGAATTAAGGTTGCTTCCACCCTTGAGCCAACGGTGATTCAACAATTTTTGGATGATACTTTTTCTATTTGGGAAAGCCTCAATGATGGAAGCTAGGAAATAGAAAAATTGCCTCAAAAATTATGTTGCTTGCTCTCGACAATGCATTAACTACAATAAAAGCATGATTTACTTCTTCAACAACACTCCTAACCTACAAAATCAGGTGACTGCTATTTTGGGCTGTCAAAGTGGTTCTCTCCCCTTGGTTTATCTTGGGCTACCCCTAACTATCAAAGATGCCACTCTTGAGTTTTGTAATTCTATCCTTGAAAGGATTCAAAGGAATCTTGATGGGTGGAAAGGATCTTTACTCAGCCATGCTGGTAAGCTTTCGCTTCTTTCTGATGTTCTTCAAGGTATCCCTATCTATTTCCTTTCCATATTTAAGATACCTAGATATATTGTTGACAAATTTGAGAAAATACAGAGGTGTTTTCTCTATTCGGGAACTGAGGAAAAAAATATTCTTGCCCTGGTTAAATGGGATAAGCTTTTCCAACTGAAAAGATGTGGTGGTCTTGGGATAAGAACCATTTCTAATTCTAATAAAGCTCTTATGGCGAAAGTGGGTTGGGATCATCTGAGGGATAGGAAGGACTGGTGTGAAATAATGAATTCCAAATACCTTTTGAATCAATCATTGATTGATTTCCTTTTGGAGGCCCACCCTATGGGATCCTTGGTTTGGAAGGGTATATGCAGTCTTCAAGACCTTATGAGGAATGGGATTAAATGGAAAATAGGTAATGGTAATAAAATCAGATTCTGGGAGGATTCTTGGTTGCTTGACTCTCCTATCAATTCTTTTCAGTTCAATTTTATTAAAGGTCGGGCTCAACAAGTGTTTGGTCTATATATTAGTGATTATCTTCTTGGACCCTTGAGAGCTAGGAAATGGAATGACATTAGTCTTTGCTATCCTCTATCCCCTAATCTATGTCTTCTAGCCAAGAAGCTGTAGGAGTTACTCTCTCTCACCAGGATACCCCTTGCTCACCATGAGGATGATTTCTATTGGATCCATGCTAATTAGGGTGATCTTACTGTTAAATATTCTTACACATAGTTGACTGATTAGGGGGTGGTCAATAATCTATGGAAAAAGGTTTGGAATAGATACATGGTACCAAAAGTTAACTTTTTTTGGTGGATTGTATGTCATAACCAAATTCTTACTCAAGATAATCTAAGGAAAAGGGGATTCTAAATCCCCAATAGAGGCCTTTTGTGTAAATTTAATGAAGAATCGGTTGATCATTTGATGTTACACTGCCCCTTTGCTACTGAGGTGTGGGAGCCGAATTTTGAAAGATTCAGGATACAGTGGATTATGTGCAAGGACATCAAATCCTTTATTTTGAGTTGGTTTGGAACCTTTACCCATCTACTAACTAGTGAAATATTAAATCAAGTTACTCCCATTATATGTTGGTTCTTATGGAAAGAGAGGAATAATAGGATCTTTAGGAACACTGAGATGAACTCGAAAGAGGTGTTTAGTATAGGAGCTTTACTCATTAGGGAAAATATCTCTCTTCAAAGGGAGAACCCCAGATAAAGGTCCCACTGAGTTAGAAATAAGCATAGCTAAAGATTGGCACCAGAACGTGGATGCCAACTCATATGACAACTCCAAAATTGTAGCTAGGAGAGCCACTATTTGGAATCCCCTCAATAGGGGCTAGTTTAAACTAAACTTTGATGGGGCTGCTATGGGAAACTCGGGCAGAACAAGTATAGGAGGTGTCATCATGGATCACAAAGGAAATTTGGTGGCTAGTTATGTTGGGGGGATCAATCTCGATTCTTCTATGATAGCAGAAGCTAGAGCATTGTTAAAGGGCTTACAGATAGTTGTTTCCTTAGGGATAGAGAACCTACACATTGAAGGTGAATCTAAGTCCATTATTGATGCTATAAATTTTGATAGATTGTTGGGGTGGAACACTAGGGATATTCTTCTTGACATTAGATTCCTTGTGTCTAAATTAAAATTAAAGATAACCAGTCATATTTATAGAGGGGAACCATGTGGTTGATGCCTTATCCAATTCTGGCTCTCACTAGAATTTATCCAAATGTTGGCATGATTTAAGTCTACTTCCGCCAAATATTTAGAGTATTATAGTGAAGGAACAAAACCCTTACTTGACTCATGATGGAAACACATGTGCTTAGCTAGATTCTTGGGGGGTCCACAAGCTTTTTCATTGGGCTTTGTGGTCTTATTTTTTTGATGAGATGGATGATTAGCTATATCGATGGGATGGATACCAAGTGGATTTTTTCAAATTGTAGAATGGAGCCTGTTTAGAGAAATGAAATCATGTTTTGTTGTGACAAGTACCAATTGATTAACTCTAAGTTGGATTGTACTTGTCATAATCTCCTTATGGGGATTTTCTTAAGATCACAAAGTTTCAAATTCTATGTTTTTGAATTTTATGTGACTTATAATTATGAGACAAAGCTCCTTTTTGGCTTTTCCTTATCTTCTATTTTTGTTTCACGCCTTATAGCTTCTATCTATGGTATAACTAAAATTGACCAACCCCTAACTGCTACCAATTTAGAGATTTCTAAATATGGCCCCGTGGCTATCCTGCCTAGATTTCAATATTTTTGCTACATGGATGGCAATCCTTCCCTATTGATCATGTCCTTTTTTCTTAGTCTTCTATGTGAGGAAATACTCATTAAAGCCTATGCTAAGATTGCTATTGAGAAATTATTAACTCATGCATGTGACCTGTCCTTACGCTTGATTCCCAAATATTTTCATGTATGGCTTAAATGCCTTATTGTGTGGGTGATTTTTAACCTTGCAATTACTTCTAACATTCTATTTTTTTAGGGTTCCTCGTTATACCATGATGCATAGTGTAGAATCATGGGAGCAGATAGTGTGTAGATGGAGCTAGATAATTGCAATAAGTTTCACAAGGATCTGCTTGTTTGACACATTTTTGTTGAAGGTAGAATTGCTCCTCTGATGGAGAGACTTGTGGGCCATGACCCTAGGGTGGGTGCATGAAGTTGGTTGCACTTTTTTGGAAAAATGGAAAAAAAAAATTGAAAAGAGATAGCGCAAGTGCATTATAACATGGTCATGTTAAGTGGTTTTAAAAGAAAAAAAAAGTGACAATTGTATCATTTTCTATTTACTATTTCTCAGCTCTGCCCATGGCCAAAAACCCTCACTTTCGTGCTCGCGTTCTAGGAGGAGGGATTTCTACCAATTTCATCAACAATAGTTGGATTTTCTTTGCAAAGATGGCACCATAACGATGAAGAGGTGCAGGAGGTAAGTATTGTTTTCTATTTGTTTTGAATTTCTTAGTTTGAAATTGATTTTGTTTGTTTTTGGTTAGATTTTTTTTTTTTTAATTTGTAGGAAATCCTGCAAATCCTCAACAGAAAAATCCTCAAAAAAATCCTCAACAAAATCAACCTCCCCCACCAATCACTCAATACCCTCCTGGCACTCAAGAAAATTTGAGGGGTGAAATTGAGAACAATAGAAAACAACTTGAGGATCTTATCAGTAGGTTGAGTGATCCAAATGCTTCAACCACAGAAATAATGCTTCTAGCAAATTCATTGAAAGAGATGTTAAAAAATGTAGATGCAATTACCCAACAAATATCTAGATGAAAAGATAGGAGGCAGACAGCCAAGGCATATTATGCAGACAAATTATCATATAAACAAGTAAAAGAGTTAAAAATTACTAAAGGTGATTTGTGCTCTCCATTCACTGACCCTAAAAATAATCAAAATCTTACCCTCAATGCAAAGAGGTTTCCTATTCATTGGTGCCACCACTAAGAGATTAGGAACCATTTTTATGATAGATGGTATTTGGTCTTTGATTACCCACCGTGCAATAATTGTGAAGTCACCCAATATTTTCTTAGGAAATAATACAGTGAGTTTGTATTGAACAAAATCCAAAATTATTTTGATATGAGGGAGTTCTAGGGGAGAGGTGGGGGTCAGCTCAAGATAGGCCTAGTGCACAGCTGGATCCTACGCAGCAAGGGAGATGACCTCTCGCTAGGCCACCTCGTGAGCACATTGTGATGCATGTCATTGCAAAAGAGAGTGTTCACGTAGAGACATTGCAGGTGATCACAATTTTGACCTGGAGTGTCATCCATCACCCTAGTCTTATTGTATAGTGACATCCAGGGGAGTCTTTAGGTGGTGGCCTTCAAACCTATGTCTATCAATCTTGTGGGGTGACTTGTTCGTATGACCCTACCAGCACTCAAGAGGGTGCTATGCAGGATCCATATGCTACTACGCAGCCTGATCCATATGCATCTATGGGGATGGAAAGGACGGCTGGCATTTTGCATGATGCATATGGCATTCACACTTAAGTAAAATTCAACATGTTCATTGAATTTAATTTATTAAATTTTGATTGTGAAATGCAAGATTAACTAATTTAGTTTTATTATTTTAATAAAATTGCAAGGTCATATTGTTGAGACTGGATACACCAGTCCTCCCCCTACTTATTTTTGCAGTACACCTATCAGTGGGGTATGTAACTAGTAAACAATTATAAATTTATTACATGTTAATAGCATTTTTTTACGAATGGTATTTTAATATGTGATTTTGGATGTTAAGTAGGGTAATGTTGGAGGTCTCAAGGAAACACCTCCTAGTGCCAGTAGATTTGCTCAAACATTCACAGAGGTAATATAGAATAAAGAGAACTTAACTAATGAATTCTAAGTTTAATAGATTTGTGTAGTTTATATTCATATTTTTGGTTGTGTTGCATTACACATCATTCAAACTCAAAGCATTACTTCAAATGCGATAACTAATAATCAGAAATATATAGTTTAATACTTGTACTCAAAATTTTGTTCATTACATCTCATACATTATAAGTCATCACATGGATCGCTATTGTAACTTTTTTGTGATTGAATAATTTGTTGTTTTATTTTTAGATGTTGGTGACAAAAACACCACCAAACATTACGAGGGAAATGGATATTTGTGTTTCCTCCACTATACAATCCTCGATGGCTTTGATAGGGGAGGTATGAGGCAAATTACTAAATTTCAATTTACATTCGTTGTTATAGATGAACTAGTTCTAGTGAAAAATAAAACCATTATTGATTCATAGTTTAATTCCTATTTGGATGGTTTATATAGGGCTTGAACATGCCTCAACATCGGCATGCAAATATTTCCATCGAGGAGAGTGATCGTGAGATAGCCGCAAGTGATTATTTTGTTAAATATATCAATTTTTTATATTGTAATTTCTATATATTAATGTCTTTACTTCTTATTGTAACAGTTAAAACTTCACCGAGCTAAATCCTAGGAGGAGCAGTAGGAGCACTCCTTGAGCACAGTAGAAATGGGTGATAGACTTATCACCATTAGATCGTCAAGAAAAGGGAAAGAAAATTGTATTTGAACTAGAGCATGGAGAGAAATGAATTTTGAATGCAGAGCCCTTTGTTGTATGCCTACAATGCAATTTTGTACATATTTTTTATTAGACATATTTGACATTGTATGCCTAAATGGCATTCTCGTAAGCCTATATGGCTATTTCGTAACTATATTTAATACTTATATCAACATATATTGATGTATGTGTACATGGCTATTTGCTTTTAATACAAATATTTTTTATCAATGGTGTGCATATTTACATTATACATTCATGGTTCAATAGATATGAGTTACGAGTATTCAAGTATATACTTTACAACTTACACACATATACTTTTTAACCTACGTGTGAACATTGAAAAGTGTGAAAATTTATGTGTGTGGAAGTCAAACGTAAGCCAATTTTGTAATTCTCAGTTCTTGCATACTCGATCTTATGGACTTATTCCTTCCTAGCACATATTGTGAATATTTCTCATTTGGTGCAGAAGATAGATTCCTTATTTTTGAACCACTCATAGAAAAGAGATTCACAATAAGACTTTAGCATTGGAACACTACTCCATACTTCTCTTGTTTAGACCATAAAGGATTGAAAATTCTTAATTTGATGTAATGATAGTCCTGAGATGAGAATTTATATAACCATGCCTATTTTGAAACTTCGCATCTAATATTGCATCAACAAGAACTTAAGAAGTGTTACATAAGAGTGTTAGGTTTGATAGGCCTTCTCTTCCCTAAGGGAGAAGAGCTTGTATCTTGAATTTTGAACAAAATTTTAAGAAGCAAACATTTCACCTAAAAGATTCAAACCTAGATGACATATTTGGCTAATTCTATCTTGAAAATTATCAATGCGTTCAAACTCTAAAGGAGATTCTCCCTGAAAAGAAAACTTTGTTGGTTCTCAAGTGTGATTTGTTTGGTTTGTCCTTGATGTCAAAATTCACCTTTGAGTATCTTTCGGCATAACATACTCATTGTCTCACTGATCGAAGGAAAAGGAACATATCGGCAGGAGTTTGTTCTTCGGCATGTTGTTTCATCAAGTGCTTTGTGTCTTGCCGACCGACACAAGAAAGAACATATTGGCATGACATTGATCATGGTCTTGGCAATAGTGGAAATGGCATATCAGGAAAGGAAATTATCTTCGGTGTAATGTTTCATCGAATACATCATGTCTTACCAACCCACGTTTGGATAGGCATATCGGCATGAGTTTGGCCATCGAGCTGAGGTTTTAGCGATTTCAATAGGTCTCACGACTAATACTTGAGGTGGTTCTTCGGTGTAAGTAATCCTTCATCGGCATGTGTATTGGTGAGTTTGTATTGTTACATCGACCGGCAACTAAGAGAACCCTTTAGTATGACTCATGTGCAACGATGAAAGGTTTTGGCGAGTGTGAATTGTCTTACCGATTGGCGATAGAGGAGGCTTATCAGTGAGAGTTATAGCTTTGATGAAATGTCATGGGAATCTCATAGTGTCTTACCGACTTGGCACAAAAGACTTATCAATAAGAGTTAGCAATATCGATATGAGGTCTCGGCGAGCGACATCAGTCTCACTGATGGAAAACAAAAGGCTCCTTGTCGGCATAAAAAATGATTTGTCTTAGTGATTCAGAGTGGATGAGGTCTTTCGGTATGATTCAAGCATTCTACGGGAGGTCTCCTCGATAACGGTATGCTATTGCGACACATAAGTGGATGAAGACTTTTAGAAAGACATGGTGTGCTCTACAAGATGTCTCCCCGAATGTTTGAAGTTACAATGATACATGAGATGGATGGCAGTATCGGTGAAACATAAAGCATTCTATATAGCATCTCCCTGACTTCATATTGTCTCAGTGACACGAGGTGAAAGGATGACTTTTAGCAAAACAAAGTCTTATCTACAAAACGTCTCCCCAACGGTTGATGGTTATAGTGACACATAAGAGGGATTTTGGTGAAACATCATGTGGTCTACGAGAGGTCTTCCCGACATCACTATGTCACAATGAAAGAAAATGAGGAAAAGGCTATAGTGACAGTGAATGAAACAAAAGGGCATCTCGGTGAGAAAGATTCTGATGTCTCAACGATTGGAAAGAACAAAACATATGAGCTCTCGGTGTGACATAATGTAGTCATTATGTCTTCTCCTCGACTCTGATGGGTTATGGCAAAAGTGATAACTAAAAGGAATGATCAACATTTTAATTGCCTTCGACAGAACTATCTGGATGTCTCAGTGAATGGTTAACGAAGTCTCAAACTCTGTGGCCATCATGGAAATTTATAAATATAGTTGCAGGCTGACATCATTGATTACATCGAATCTCATAACTGTTACATGGCAGCATATTCATTGAGTTTCCTCTTTGAGTAGTTGCATTTTTCAAATAATGGATGATTTGCAGCTCTTTGGATAAGCATTACTCTTGAGTTTTTCTATCATCTACAGACTGCCATTATTCAACTAAAATTAGCATGTGAGTTTCAAATTCTGGTGAAAAATGCAAGACCTTATTATTGACTGACATACTTGAAATGTATATAAATACCAATGTTAAAAACTATAAGGGATGTTGGTTGTAATTCGGAGAATATCATTCCTTGTCTGTATTGAAATGTATGAATGAACTCTGCAATAAAATAGAGAGATATGTGCTTAACTGAAAATAGAGAAATCATTTGAGTCATTATTATTGTTCAAAACATAATTTGAAGGGTTGGTACTCCTTGAGATGGGTGTCTCAAAATGAGGGGCTAGTGCTCATTGAGTGGGTGCTCAAAAATCAGCCTATAAGATTAAGCTTGGAAGGCATTTCGGGAGTGGTTTTTATACCCTAGGAGGGTTTTCCACTCAGTAAAATCTTGAGTCTCCATGTTCTTCTGAGTTCTCTCTGCTTTACTATGTTGTTGTTATTTCAATTCACTGTTTGGTTATTACTTTTCTCAATTATGTTTATGAATGATTACATTCAACTCATGAATGCATTAATTAGAGTATATTGAGATCATATATGTGCTATGTTTTTTTTGAATTTGTGAAAATTGGTCAAATTTGTTAAGACACTAATTCACCCCCCCTCTCAGTGTCATTTTAACTCCAACAATTGGTATCAGAGTGTAGGGTCCTCTAATAGGTTTTAATCACCTTAGATTGATCTTGGTCTTGGAATTTGTTTTCAATGGCACATTCTCAAGATGGTGCCTCTGTATCCAGAGCTCCGTTATTTGATGGGACTGATTATGTGTTCTAGAGAATCAGAATGGAAGCTTTTCTTATTTCTTTTTATGTTGATGTTTGGAGAATTGTTTTAAATGATTACAATGTACCAGAATCTATTCCCACTGATGTTGCTGAAAAAAAGAGGTATGAAACAAATGCTAGAGCTAAGCATGCCATCTTGTGTGGGTTAACTAAAGATGTGTTCATTAAAGTCATGCATTGCAAATCTGCTCATGGAATCTGGGAAAAGCTTGAAACTATATATCAAGGGAATTAGAAAGTCAAACTATCAAAAATCATTACACTCAAACATTAGTTTGAGGAGTTGAAAATGAAGGATGATGAAAAAGTAGCTGAATATTTCCTAAGAGTTGATGAAGTTGTCAATTCAATGAAAGGTCTAGGTCAAGAGGTTAATGAATTTGATGTGGTCACAAAGGTTGTTAGAACCTTACCATCCAAATTTGAATCTAAGGTTTCAGCCCTAGAAGAAAAGAAACACTTTGATAAGCTTACCTTAGATAGCCTACAAGGAATACTTATTGCCTATGAAATGAGAACTAGCAAAAACAATTCAACAGGAAAAGAAACTACCTTTAACACTGAAAAGAAAGAAAAAGTTGAAGTCGGTGAATCAGAGTTGTCTGATTCTAAAGAATCCCATTTTGTTAGAAGATTTAAAAAGGGATTAGGAAAATATAAGGGAAAACTTCCCTTTAAATGTTTTAACTATGGAAAAATAGGTCACTTTGCTGCAAAGTGTCCCTATGATGATCAAATTTGTGACAACGTGATAACTGAAAAACAACCTATGAAGAAGGCCTTCAAACCTAATCGAAACTTCTATTTCAAAAAGAAGAAAATTCTATTTAGTAAGGATGAATCTGATATTGAGTCTAAAGATTCATCAACTAAAGAAGATGAAACCTTGTTCATGGCTGAAATTACTCAGCAAAATGATACAAACACCATTGACATTGAAGAAGGTGAAGTAGATCTTGAAAGTGAGCTGAAATGTGCTTTACAAGAGATCAGAAAACTCAAAAAACAAGTTCTTACTCAAGAACATAAACCAGATCAAGAAATGGTCTCTCTGAAAACTCAGCTTGAAGAAGCTAAAAGATTTGAAGATTGCCTTCGAGAGTCTATAAGCTGCAAAGATCAAGAAATTCAAAAACTGGAACAAGAAGTAGTCTATCTTAGGAAGGAAATTGAAAAATATGAAATAACTCTAAAATTTAATGAGATGTTCAGGAAGCAGAAGATGTACAAAGATAAAATTGGTGTTGGTTTTGAAAAGGGTGAATGCTCAATTGACCAAGCAAAACAAAATCCCTCTTCTGAAGTCAAAGGTTCAGGTTCAAATCACTTAGAATTTGGTAAGGATCATGTTCAATCTTTAAGAGGTAGTAGATCTTCATATAGAGTCAGTCCTTTCTTCTATGGTTATTGTTTTTTCTGAAACAAATTTGGCCATAAGGTGAGCACTTGCAGGCTTATGAATCCTAGAATACCCAGGTTTGGTCTTAGGCAACACTATGGTTTTGTAAGACAGATCAGATGTTTTAAATGCAATACTTTGGGACATTCTATCAAACAGTGCAGAATTGATCTGCAATCTCAACAGCAGAAAATTAAAAAGGTTTGGAAACCTAAGACTATCAACAACATTGAGCAAACTATGTTGGTTCAAAC
Source organism: Sequoia sempervirens (assembly GCA_007258455.2). NCBI lineage: Eukaryota > Viridiplantae > Streptophyta > Pinopsida > Cupressales > Cupressaceae > Sequoia > Sequoia sempervirens. The sequence goes on along the minus strand of VDFB02105785.1, from coordinate 210,104,599 downwards.
AGCTTTTCATTCCAAGAAAAAGGACTTATGGGTCCTGGACATTGGATGTTCTAACCATATGACTAGCGACAAGGATAAGCTTATAAATCTTGAAGATTATGTAGGTGGTTATGTTAAGTTTGGTGATAACTTTGGTATTCAAATTAAAGGTAGAGGCTCACTTCTTCTGAGTGAAGACACTCTTATCTATAATGTGTACTATGTGGAAGGTCTCAAGCACAATCTTCTCCATGTTATTCAAATCTGTGATAGTGGTTATCATGTTCTTTTCACTTCGCAGGGATGTGAGATTAAGAACAAGCTTGGAAAGGCCATTGCAGTTGGAAGGAGGACAAAAGGAAAAGTGTACAATCTTCTTGACACATCAAGCAATGACAATAATCAAGGTATGTGTTTAATGGGCCAAATTGAAGAGAGCCGGTTATGGCATAAAAGATTAGGACACATAAACTTTGAAAATCTGGTTAGAATCAGTAAGAATCAGAATGTTAGAGGTTTACCAATCCTAAACAAGCCAGAAAATTCAATGTGAAAAGAATGTCTAAGTGGTAAACAAACTAAAATCAGTTTCAAAACAAAAGAACATTCTTCTTCAAAACCTTTATAGCTTGTGCATACTGATTTGTGTGGACCAACCAGAACAAGGTCTATTAATGGTGAAAGGTACTTTATGTTGTTTGTGGATGATTATACTAGAATGGTTTGGGTCACATTTCTTAAGCACAAATCAGAAGCATTTGAAAGGTTTAAAATCTTCCGTAAATTGGTTGAGAAGGAATCTGATTTGAAACTTAAATGTCTGCAATTTGACAAAGGAGGTGAATTCACCTCTCAAGAGTTTATTGATTACTGTGAATAGCATGGCATTAAAAGATAGTATGCTGCAACAAAAACACCTCAACAAAATAGGGTAGTTGAACATAAGAATAGAATTGTAAAAGAAATGGCTAGAACCATGCTAGATGAATCTAAGTTGTTTGATATGTATTGGAAACAAGTTGTTCATACAGCTGTATACATTTTGAATAGAGTGCAGCTTAGGGTGAAATATAAACACACTCCTTATGAACTTTGGTATGGAAAAACTGCTTCTATCAAACACTTCAAAAAATTTGGAAGTAACTGTTTTATCAAGAAAGATGATGATAACCTTGGGAGCTTTCAATCAAAGAGTGATGAGGGTATCTTTTTGGGATACTCAACTCACAAAAAAGCTTATAAATTCCTTAACAAAAGGCTTAATAAGATTGTTGAAGTTGTTAATGTAAAATTTGATGAAAGACCACATTTGTATGTTGAATCTTTGCAGGATAATAAGGAAGAAGAACTTGAACTAGAAATAATTTCAGAAGGAACTGATTCAGCAAGCCCTAGAAATGAAACAGCAAGTCCTGAAGGGGTTACATCAAAAGCTCTAGCTAAATATCACCCCAAAGATTAGATTATTAGGGATAAAAATGTAGGAGTTCAAACTAGAAGAAAGACTGCAGAATCTGATGAAAAGGCACAAATAGCTTTATGTCTAGTTACTTAGTTTGAGCCTAAAAATTTTAATGATGCTCTCACAAACTCATGTTGGCTTAATGCTATGTAGGAAGAAATTGATCAAATTGAGAAAAATCAGACTTGGGAGTTAGTCCCAAGACCAGATGAGAAGGATGTCATTGGAGGAAAATGGATATATAGAAACAAGCTTGATGAAAATGGTAATGTTATTCGCAACAAAGCAAGATTTGTCTACAAAGGCTATGCTCAACAAGAAGATATTGATTTTGGTGAAACCTTTGCACCCGTTGCTAGATTATAATCTATCAAAATATTCTTGGCTTATTTTATCTATAAAGGCTTTATTGTTTATCAAATGGATGTCAAAACTGCTTTTTTAAATGGCTATTTAGATGAAGAGGTCTATGCTGAACAACCTGAAGGATTTATGTGCAAAGGTAAGCCTGATCATGTTTATAGATTGAAAAAGGCCCTCTATGGCTTAAAACAAGCACCTAGAGCTTGGTACTCTAGGCTGGATAGTCATTTTCTTTCAAATGGTTTTATTAGAGGAGGTGTAGATAGCAATCTTTATTTTAAAACTAAAGGTTCTGATATTCTGGTTGTTGAAATATATGTTGATGACACTATCTTTGGCTGCAACAATGTTACATTGAGTAAAAAATTCTCTCAGCTGATGGAATCTGAATTTGAAATGTCATTATTAGGAGAATTAAATTTCTTTTTGGGTCTTCAAATCTCTCAACATGAAAATGGAATATTTCTTTATCAAACCAAGTATCCTAGAGAGATGCTTAAGAAATTTCAGATGGATGAATGCTATCCAATCAGCACTCCAATGATTATTGGATGCAAACTTACTAAGGTTGATGATTCCCCTAATACAAATCAAACTAAATATAGATCAATGATTGGTAGTATGTTATATTTAACTGCCTCTAGACTTGACATTATGCAGGCAGTTTGCACTGTTGCACGGTTTCAGGCATCACCTAAAGAATCTCATATCACTGCTGTTAAAAGGATTTTTAAATACATTAAGGGCACTCTTGATTATGGTCTTTGGTATCCTAGAAGAAATGATTTCTCTTTGATTGCTTATACTGATGCTAACTGGGTTGGTTGTTTGGATGATAGGAAAAGCACCAGTGGTGTTGCATTCTTTCTTGGTGATCATTTAGTGGCTTGGCACAACAAGAAACAAGAGTTTGTTTCTCTTTCTACTGCTGAAGTAGAATACATTGCTGCCACTTCATGTTGTACTCAAGTTCTTTGGATGTGTCAAACTCTATCTGATATGGACTAGGTGGCTGATATTTTTACTAAGCCCTTAACAAAAGAGTTATTTGAAAGGCTGAGACTTTGATTGGGAGTTATCTCTCAATCGTTACTACTCTAATTCACCAAGCTTCAGCTTATGGGGAGCATGTTTTATGTTTTGTTTCACTTACAACTCTCCTACTATCTTGGTTGCTGCACTATTGCTCTATTTACAGTCGGTTCTTATGGTATTTGGTTGGCTTCTCAGTTGTGTTTTCTGGCATTGCACATTCTTCTCTTCTATCCTTTGTCATTGAGGCAAAAAGGGGGAGAATCATTTGTGTTTTTCCATCAAGGACAAAGGGGGAGTTTATTGACTCTCAGTTGTGATTTGTTTGGTTTTTCCTTGATGTCAAAATTCACCTTTGAGTATCTTTCGGCATAACATACTCATTGTCTCACCAATCGAAGGAAAAGGAACATATCAGTAGGAGTTTGGTCTTTGGCATGTTCTTTCATTGAGCGCTTTGTGTCTTGCCGACCGGTACAAGAAAGAACATAATGGCATGACATTGATCGTGGGCTTGGCGATAGTGGAAAGGGAATATCGGCAAAGGAAATCATCTTCAGTGTAATGTTTCATTGAATACGTCATGTTGTACCGACCCGCATTTGGATAGGCATATCAGCATGAGTTTGGCCATCGGGTTTAGGTCTTAGTGATTTCAATAGGTCTCACCGACTAATACTTGAGGTGGTTCTTCAGCGTAATTAATCCTTCATCGGCATGTGTCTTGGCGAGTTTGAATTGTTACATCGATCAGCAACTAAGATAACCCTTCGATATGACTCATGTGCAACGATGAAAGGCCTTGGTGAGTGTGAATTGTCTTACCAACTGGAGATAGAGGAGGCTTATCAGTGAGAGTTATAGCTTCGATGAAATGTCATGGTGATTTCATAGTGTCTTACCGACTTGGCACAAAAGGCTTATCGATAAGAGTTAGTGATATTGGTATGAGGTCTCAGCGAGTGACCTCGGTCTCGCTGATGGAAACCAAAAGGCTCCTTGTCGGCATAAAAAATGATTTGTTTCGGCGACTCAGAGTGCATGAGGTCTTTCAGTATGACTCAAGCATTCTACGAGAGGTCTCCCCGATAATAGTATGCTATAGCAACACACAAGTGGATGAAGACTTTTGGAAAGACATGGTGTGCTCTACAAGATGTATCCTCGATTGTTTGAAGTTGCAACGATACACGAGATGGATGGGAGTATCAGTGAAACTTAGAGCACTCTATATAGCATCTCCCCGACTTCGTATTGTCTCAGCGACATAGGGTGAAAGGATGACTTTCAGAAAAACAAAGTCTTATCTAGACAAAACGTCTCCTTGATGGTTGATGGTTACATCGACACATAAGAGGGATTTCAATGAAACATCATGTGATCTATGAGAGGTCTTCCCGACATCGTTGGGTCACGGTGAAAGCAAATGAGGAAAAGGCTATAGTGACAATGAATGAAATAAAAGGGTGTCTCGGTGAGAAAGATTCTAATGTCTCAGTGATTGGAAAGAACAAAACATATCAGCTCTCAGCATGACATCTATAGACTTTCATTATTCAGCTAAAATTAGCATGTGAGTTTCAAATTCTAGTGAAAAATGCAAGACCTTATTATTGACTGACATACTTGAAATGTATATAAATACCCGTGTTGAAAACTGTAAGGGTTGTTGGTTGTAATTCTAAGAGTATCATTCTTTGTCTGTATGGAAATGTATGAATGAATTCTGCAATAAAATAGAGAGATATGTGCTTAACTGAATTTAGAGAAATCATCTGAGTCATTATTATTGTTCAAAACATAATTTGAGGGGTTGGTACTCCTTGAGATGGGTGTCTCAAAATGAGGGGCTAGTGCTCCTTGAGTGGGTGCTCAAAAATCAGCCTATAAGGCATTGTGAACTTTTGTTTAAAAGATTATGCTTGGAAGGCATTTCGGGAGTGGTTTTTATACCCCATGAGGGTTTTCCACTCGATAAAAGCTTGAGTCTCCATGTTCTTCTGAGTTCTCTTTGCTTTACTGTGTTGTTGTTATTTCAGTTCACTATTTGGTTATTACTTTTCTCAATTCTATTTATGAATGATTACATTCAACTCATGAATGCATTAATTAGAGTATATTGAGATCAGATCTATGCTATGGTTTTTTTTTAATTTGTGAAAATTGGTCAAATTTGTTAAGACACTGATTCACCCCCGCCTCTCAGTGTCATTTTAACTCCAAAAAACTTTATCCTTTTTCCCAAGGAAAGAAATTGCAACAAGTTGCATGATTTATCTTATTTCTTTCTCACAGTTCCTAGTCAATCATTCATGGCTCTGGATAGTTCCGTTCCAAGGCAAGGACACCCAAAAAATCATTGAGATTCTTCTATGATCTACAAGTAAAAGGTTTTTTTCTCTTTCACAATGTAAATAATTATGTAACACTGTTTTCTTGTTTGCCTTCCACATAGAAAAATGTTAACACTTTTCAGATTGATCAATGATCAATAATGGTTGATTGTAAACACTTGACATTTTTATGTTTGAACTTTAATTTATAATTTTGTATCATGGCATTCGAGTATCACTAATATTTTAATATTTGACTATGAAATTGGTGGTGTATTTTTGCTATGTTATTTGACTATTAATATGGTGGTGTATTCTAAACTTAATTATTGCTGCAAATATGTATATATTTCTAATTTTTTTATGTTTTTGTATTACCGAACCCAACCCCCCCAAAAAAAATTCCCAAACCGGTGAACCAGGTTCTCGAACCCGAACCCTAACCCAAAACCGAACCAGTAACTTAGTAAAAAATAGGATTTTATAGTTTATATTCATAACGTTGATTACATTGCATTGCACATCTTTCAAAGTCAAATAATTGTTTCACATTTCATAACTAATAACTAGATGTTGATAGATAAAAAAATTTCAATTACAATATAGTTTTTACAAAGTCAACCTAAGCAGTTATGCAATTAATTCACATTGCATAACTAATAACTAGGAGCACCTGCCAATTGCATTTGCTTGTCATGGCATTCTATGAGACCACATTTATTTGAGGCATTTTTTCAAAGATTTCACTTCCTTGTCTATACTACCACATTTTTGATACATGTCTAGCAAAGAATTTTGTCAAATAGTTCAAGTGTTGCCTTGTTGCTATGGCTGAAAGCCTAAAAGAAGTGCTTTCGAACAAGCTATGGATGCTTGGAAAAAATCTTTCAAAAGCATATTAGTAAGCAATATCATAGAAAAGGCAGTGAAATCTTTGAAAAAATTCCTCTAAGAAATGAGGTCTCATGACCTAATGGAATGCCATGACAATCAAAAGCATTTGATTGTCATGGCATTCAATCACCATGAGACCTCATTTGTTTGAGGATTTTTTTCAAAGAGTTCACTGCCGTGTCTATGCTAACACATTTTTCATACATGTCTATCAAATAATTTTATCAAATAGTTTATTGCCTTGTTGCTATGGCTAAAACCCTAAAACAGGTGCTTCCGAACAAGATATGGATGCTTAGAAAAAATATATCATAGCATAATAGTAAGCAATAGCATAGAAAAGGGAATGAACTGTTTGAAAAAAATGCCTCAAAGAAATGTGGTCTCATGGTGGTGGAATGCCATGACAAGCAAACTTTTGTGGATTGTCATGGAATTCCATCACCATGAGACCACATTTCTTTGAGGCATTTTTTCAAACATTTCGCTGCCTTGTCTATGCTACTACACTTATCATACATGTTTACCAAAGCATTTTATCAAATAGTTCGCTTCCTTGTTGCTATGGCTAAAAGCATAAAATAGGTGCTTCCAAACAAGCTATGGATGCTTGGAAAAAATCTATCAAAACATACTAATAAGCAATAGCATAGAAAAAGAAGCAAACTATTCAAATGAAAAAAACCCTCAAAGAAATGTGATCTCAATGGTGATGGAATGCCATGACAATCCATAGCAATTTTCTTGTCATGGCATTCATCAAGCCATTCCATCACCATGAAACCACATTTCTTTGAGGCATTTTTTCAAAGAGTTCACTGCCTTGTCTATGCTAACACATTTTTCATACATGTCTATGAAAGAATTTTATCAAACAGTTCATTTCCTTGCTGCTATGGCTAAAATCCTAAAAAAGGTGCTTTCGAACAAGCTATGGATGCTTGGAAAAAATCTATCAGAGCATAATAGTAAGCAATAAGCTATGGTCTCATGGTTTTTTTTCACGCGAAAATCAACATGATTTTATTCATATTTTTTTCACATGAAAATCAGTGTGAACCAGATTTTGTATTATGGAGCTATATTAAGCTACCACTCTGAAGACCAATGTAACAATGATACAAAATAATGTTTGAGACTACAAGAAGGCATTAAAATGGCTAGTGTACTAAACAAATTCTTATGATTTACAAATAATGTTGATAACTCTACTTAGTTGGCTTCTTTTTTCAATACAAATTGAACCCTAGCATCAATAGAATTTGTATATCAAGCTACCACAATTCAAGTTACATCAAGCCCATATCACTGAGACACATCTTGAACAATAGGAGGAATGGCCTATTTCAACATACTACACTCAAACCCTTAAGGGATCGATCCGGTTGAACGTAGCTCAGAGTGATTCCACATGTTTGGGTGAAAAAGAGGACCATGCCTAGTGTAAAAATTATTACTCAAATGTGTTGGAATAGTCTGTTTGGCCACAAGAGTTGCAGAATGAAAATTGCACCACCTTGCAACTTTCCACTGCTTGCATTTGACACTTTTTCCATCAACTAAAAATTGGACACCACAGGAAAACCACTCTGAGATAATGAAAACCAAGAAAGGTTATTGTAGATGGAAACAACACGATCTCATAGGATCAGATGAGAAGTTTTTGAGAATCACGGTGTTCGAGTAACCTCATGTTGAAGTTTGTAGCCATTTTTTTCCTTTAGACCCTTAAGGGATCGATCCAGTTGAACGTAGTTCAGAGCGATTCCGCATGTTTGGGAGTGAAAGAGGACCATGCCTAGCATAAAAATTCGTATTCGAACACATTGGAATAGTCTGTTTGGTCACACAAGTTGGAGAACAAAAGTTGCACAACTTTGCAACTTTCCACTGCTTGCATTTGACACTTTTTCCATCAACTGAAAACTAGACACCACGGGAAAACCACTCTGAGATAACAAAAACTGAGAGAGGTTATTGTCAAGGGGCCAAACACAATCTCATAGGATTAGATGAGAAGTTTCTAAGTGTCACAATGTCCGAGTAACCTCATGCTGAATTTTTCATCCATTTTTCCCTTTGGACCCTTAAGGGATCGATCCGGTTGAACGTAGCTCGGAGCGATTCCATGTTTTTGGGTGATAAAGAGGACCATGCCTAGTGTAAACATGCCTTTTCAGATGCATTGGAATAGTCTGTTTGGTCACACGAGTTGCAGAACGAAAGTTGCACCACTTTTCGACTTTCCACTGCTTCCATTTGACACTTTTTCCATCAATTGAAAACTAGACACTACGAGAAAACCACTCCGAGATAAAAAAAACTGAGAGAGATTATTGTAGAGGGGCCCAATTTGATCCCATAGGATTAGACAAGAAGTTTCTAAGTGCTACGGTGTCCGAGTAACCTCATGCTGAAGTTTGCAGCCATTTTTCCCTTTGGACCCTTAAGGAATCGATCTGGTTGAGCGTAGCTTAGAGCAATTTTGCATGTTTGGGTGCAAAATAGGACCATTCCTACCATAAAAATTCCTATTCAGATGTGTTGGAACAATCTCTTTAGTCACACAAGTTGCAGAACAAAAGTTGCACCACTTTGAAACTTTTTCCATCAATTGAAAACTCGACACTACGGGAAAACTACTCCGAGATAATGAAAACTGAGAGAGGTTATTGTAGAGGTTCCCAACACGGTCCCATAGGATTATATGAGAAGTTTCTAAGCATCATGGTGTCCGAGTAACCTCATGCTGAATTTTGCAGCCATTTTTCCCTTTGGACTCTTAAGGAATCAATCTGGTTGAATGTAGCTCAAATTGATTCCACGTGTTTGGGTGTGAAAGAAGACCATGCCTAGCATAAACATGCCTATTCAGATGCATTGGAATAGTCCATTTAGTCTCATGAGTTGCAGAATGAAAATTGCAACACCTTGCAAGTTTCCACTGCTTGCATTTAATACTTTTTCCATCAACTAAAAACTGGACACCACGGGAAAACCACTCCGAGATAACGAAAATCGAGAGAGGTTATTGTAGAGGAGCCCAATGTGATTCCATAGGATTAGACGAGAATTTTCTAAGCATCATGATGTCCAAGTAACCTCATGCTAAAGTTTTCAGCCATTTTTCCCTTTGGACCCTTAAGGGATCGATCCAGTTGAACGTAGCTCAGAAATGATTCCGTGAGTTTGGGTGTGAAAGAGAACCATGCCTAGCATAAAAATGCCTATTCAGACATGTTGTAACATTATGTTTGCTCACACAAGTCAGAGAATGAAAGTTGCATGACTTTGCAACTTTCCAATGCTTGCATTTGACACTTTTTCCATCAACTCAAAATTGGACACCACGGGAAAACCACTCTAAGATAATGAAAACTATGAGAGATTATTGTAGAGGGTCCCAACATGATCCCATAGGATCAAATGAGAATTTTCTAAGCATCATGGTGTCTGAGTATGCTCATGCTGAAGTTTGCAGCCATTTTTCCCTTTGGACCCTTAAGGGATCGATCCGGTTGAATGTAGCTCGAAGTGATTCCGCGTGTGTGGGAAAATTCTAAAACCTAGCGGAATAGTGGATTTAGGGGTCCTCTTCATGTTGCAATTTTTTTCAAATTGAAAGATGGAGGTTTGCAAAAGTTATCTGATGCCCTAGGTTAGTTTTTCCCTTGTAAATGTATGAAAATGGTCTTTAGAATGCACTTTGCATAATTTTCTAGTAAGTTACTACAGTGTTGGGAGTCAAGAAAATTGAGTTCTAGTGATTCCCTAGGTTGGGTATGTGAGTTTTCCTAAAGAAAATGAAGGCTATAGGTTGTGTATTGGTAAATTTTTGAAGGGACAGAGTGTAGAAAGGTTTGGAGGGTCTGTGCAGACCTAGGCAAAGATGTTTTGAACTTTGGTTTGAGTTTTTGTGGCCAGTAGAGTGGAGTTACATAGAAACCCTAGGTTTTAGGGTGAAATAGGAGGGTTTGCTAGAGAAGCACCTTAGAAGACCTGTACGGAAGAATTCATCAGAGAATCTATGGTTTTGTAACATAATTTGAGGTTATCTAAGAGATCTTGTGGTGGCAAGAAGTTTAAAGAGTACTTTGTGTGTAAAATTGGGCTAATTCTAGTAGCCTTTGAGTAGGGTGACTTGAATTTTCTTTGTGTTGTTTCATAATAATCTCATGTTTAAGATTGGTTTAGTGTTTTTGATGATGTATGGATGCTATTTGGATGTTGAGTTGGTATTCTTACAACCTTCTCTAAAGGATAGGTCTATTTGTTATTACTGGTGAATTGGGAAGCCATAGTGTTGATTTGATGAAAGTTGTGTTGCAAAATTGAATCTGAGTTGGAACTTGATTCCTTGAGCTTGATTATGTGTTCCTCCACTTTGATATTTCATCATAGGGGTGTTGGGGTGTGCCTTGAAAATTTGAAAGCTTCCTTATGTAGGCCTAGTTAAGCCTTGTTTATGGCTTGTAAATCAATCTTTTGATACGTTTATTTTGGGTGTTTGATCTTGTTCTTTTGGGAACTTGTGGAGGATGGTATTAGGAGTACATAAAACCATGTTTCATTAACTGGTTAATGCCTTTAATCATTTTTTATTTTGACTGTCCTAGTCGGTGAATGTTGCAAAGTTGCATGGGCTTGTGTAGAAGCCATGGAAGAGTGGATGTTTTTGGGTACAAGGTCTATTTGTTTGATCATGTTGTGTATTTTGAAGAGTTTTTACATCATCCCCAAGTCCTATTGAGATGTCTGGTTGTATGAGTCAAGTTGAGTGGTCAAGTTGCATTGTTGAGAGGAATAGTGAAATTGGTGTGTGCATATAGAGTATTTGAGAGAAGCTTTTGAAAAGGAAGTTGCATCCCCTACCACTTTGCATCATAGTGGTATCAAAGCTTCAAGGAGTAGATTTGTTTTCATTTTTTAGGTTGTGAAGAGCAAGGAAGAAGTGAAGAGTTTGGTATTCAAGGATTCCTCCAAAGAACAAAGATATGGCTAAAGAGATGAAGGAGATCAAGGACAAACATGCTAGAGAAATTAGAGAGTTGGAAGAAAGAATCATAGCCTTGGAGACAAAAAAAAGAAGGGATGTGGAAGAGAGTGAATCAGATGAAGAAGAAGATGATGAGTTTGAAGACATGGAAAAAGAACTTGATCCAGAAGACCAAAGGATTGCAAAGTTGGTAAGGACAGTTAGAGATGACAAGCCTAAGGTAAAAATTGATGTTCCCAAATATGGTGGAAGTTTAAATGATGAAGAACTACTTGAATGGATTATTGCATTAGATAATCATTTTGAATGTGATGAGGTTCCTGAGGAGCAAAGAGTAAGGATTGCAAAGAAAAAGTTGCAAGGCCATGCTTTGGTATGGTGGGACTACTTTCAATTTGAGAGGAGGAAGCAAGGCAAGTCTAAAATCACCTAATGGGATAAGATGATATCAAAAATAAAAAGTAAATTCTTACCCAAGGACCATTAAGTTCAAATTTTTAATAAATTTCAATGCTTAAGACATAAAGAAATGGATATTAAGTCTTATACTGGGGAGTTTTATAAATTAATTTTAAGGTCTAGTCATCATGAGAAGGAAGATGAAAAAGTTGCAAGATATATTGGTGGTTTGAGGTTAAAAATACAAGATGAATTGGTTTTGGCTAACCCTAGGAGTGTAGAGGATTGTTATCAAATGGAAATTAGAGTGGAGGAGAAGCTTAAGAGGAGACAAGAGAAATCAGTGAGAGGAAGAGGTGGTCTGGTGCAGGAGCACCTTGACTTTAAAAAAAAAATTGTAAAGATTTGAGTTTTCAAAATATGAAGGCATTACAAAGGCCATTCTAATTCATTGAAAGGTATTTAGGAAGTAAATAGATTCAAAATTAAAAAAAAATCATTTTTGTCCCTAGGTGATAAGGTTTCCAAAATTGTTCATTTGTTGTCAAAATTGTGAAAAGGCAAAAATCAGAAAAAAGAACACAAAAATCAGAATGTGAAGAGACAAAGTGGGAGAGGAAAGATTTTGGTCAATTGGAAATTGAAAATGAACTTTCATAACTATTGTAAAATCTATAAAAAGAATGAAAAGGCATGGAAAAATAGAAGTTGAGTCTTTGTAATCAGATTTTGAAATAAAATCCCCTGTTTCTAAGTTTGCAACAATTTCTCCATGGATTTTATCTTATATTGGTAATTTAGGAACTTAAAAAGTTTAAATTCTTATGTTATCTCATTTTAGGTAGAGTTATTTTCATTCACAAATAATTTGGAAGGTTAGTTTTGAGAAATAAAAGAAGGAAAATCAGTTTTCTGTGTCCCGGGCAGTGATCCTCACTCTATGATTTTGAGTCTTATAAGGAAAATATTCTTGATCCCACTATTATAGGCTAGTAGAATGGTGGGATGGATGTTTATTTATGTTTATTTAACATGTTTTTGAGTGGAAATTGTGTCAAAAAGTAACAGGGAAGGGATATGAACATAGTTGCTGCTCCAAGAGGAAAATATGAGTTTTCCATATGAAAGATGGTGCCTACAAGTTGGAACGGTTGAAATAGAATTTATTTTGATATGGATAAGGTTTATTATGTTTAGGAAGACTTATTTATAGGTGTTTTCAATAGTGGCAGGTGATTTGGAGGTTTGTAGATGACATTTCTTAAAAACCCTCGCTTGTGCTTTAAAAGCCTATAAACAAGGGTTTACTATTTAATTATATTTCTGGGAATTTCTTACCTTGAATATTGATGATTTGTGATTATTTCCACCTGTATAAATATTTTTTATTGTTCGTAAGTGATTTGGAGTTTTTTTAAAGGTTCCTCCTTTGTTAAATTGGCCTATTTGGGGCTCTTTAGTAACAAAGAAGTCAGGACAGCAAGCGTGTGTTCCAAAACAAGTGTACCTAAAAATGAGATATGTTTTTAATGATCAAAATGGGTACTCAAAAATTTATTTATCCTGTAGATATTCATTATGGTTTACAAGTTACACCTGATTTGGTGTTTTGGCAAATTTTGGCCTTTTAAATGCAAAAAATTGAGATTCTGTGTAGACAGTGATTTGAGTGTTTGGTTTGGGTTTGTAACTATCTAAATGATGATAAAAAATGTGACTCAACATCTAGAAGAAGTCTTGAAGAAAGGTTTGTCATTTTAATGTCTTGAACAATGTGGAATCATGGTGTTTTGAGTAAGCAAAATGGTGTTTTGACTGCTAAAAGTAAGGAATCTGATAAAATAGTGTTTGTGAATATGATCTTGGTATTATTTCAATTAGAATTATGATGATTATAGTTTCATGGAAGTATGATAATAGGTTTGAAGGGAGAATTGAGTGATTGGTGGTCTTTTTGCCTTGATTGAATCAAGTTAAATGGATGGTAATAGTGAAAGTTGTAGTGATTCAAAATTTCTAATAGTGTTATGATGAATTTGATGAAAGTGTGGATTACTGATTTGAAAAATTGATGATTGGTAGCCTTGTAGTCCAAAGTGAATTTGATGGATTTAGTTGAGTTGATAAGTGAAATTGGTGAAATTAATAGTGAATTTTGAAGAATTTGTCAATTGATCTTCTCCAAGATGAGTTTGGGATAGAAGTTCCCTGTGTTTGAGTTGTTTAGAAATTGATATTGCATCAAATTGGTATTAGATCTGGTTTTGCAATTTGATATTGCATCATGGTACCAATTCAAGAGGAAGAGGAATGATTTCTACATCAAAGCAGCCAAATGAAGATCAAGAAGGAGCAAACAAAGGTAAAGATCACAATGTTGATTCTAGAGGTGGTTTTGGTTTTAGAGGTAGAGGAAGGTATAGTGATGGTAGAGGTACTAATGAATTTTTAGGAAGGTGCTACACATGCAATGATTTCGGCCATCCTTCATGGAAGTGTCCTGAGAGGGTTGGTAGTTCATAAAGTGGAGACAAGAAGATTGATAGGAGAGCACAATTGGATCAAAAAGAGGAGTGTGAAAGCCATTATTCTACAAGTAAGAAGGTAGATCCTAAAGTAAGGGAAATGTTGATGGTGAGAAAAACAATCTAGAAAGTAGCAAAAGAGGAAGCACCTTTTCAAAGGAAAAGTCTCTTCAACACTAATTGTAAGTGCAAGGACAAGGTATATAGAGTGGTCATTGATTCTGGCTCAACTGAGAATATGGTGTCAATGTGAAATGGTAAAAAAGTTAGACTTGAAAAGAATTCATCATGAATGTCCTTATAAAATTTCATGGTTAAATGATGACCAATCTTTATTGGTAAATGAAAAGGTTTATGTAGACTTTCAAATTGGTGTTTATCATGATAGTGTTGTTTTTGATAAGCTTCCAATGGATTGTTGTCATCTCCTATTAGGATTACCTTGGCAATATGACAAGAGGGCATTGTATGATGGTAGGGAAAATACCTACACCATAGTCAAAGATGGTTATTATTTTGTTTTAACTCATCTTGTAGAAGATATCAAAGGTAAAGAACAGGTAATAATGTGTGGTAGGAAAGAACCTATAAATGTAATGAAGGAGATTTTTTTTTTATGTTGTTACCTATCCTAGGACTGATAATGTAGGGGCAGCAAGTGTGACTATAAACACAGGGGTGAAAAGTGCTTTGGCAAGGAATTTTCATGAAATTATTGTTGTAGGTACCATTGAATGTCCTATAGTTAAGAGGAAAGTTAAGAGTAAGGAATAGGTTTCAAATCATCTTAGCATCCATACAAACTGCAATACAACAAGAAAATTGAGAAAAAACTAGTAAATTTCTAGAAAATAACATTCTTATTGATCAAAAAATGGGTTACAAATCAACCAAAAACCTCTCCTTCGAGGCATTGAAGGTTATTATACATGTAAATCTCATTACAATGCCTTAGGTACAAGCTATTCTCACAGATATTTTACAATGTCACTCATTTACATTCAAGATTCTCTTCTAATGTCTACATCATATATTCTCATTTAGAGGTTAACTTCAAATGAGTAACTTGAGATTCCCTCACAAAGATTCACATGTTCTTTTATAATGGCTTAAAATCAGAAATGAGATTTGTCAAGATCATCAAAATAAGGATTTTGCATTGCTTTTTTGGCTGAGATTTTCTTTGATGGCTCAAAAATCAGCATTTTCTACAAGGAGGGACCAATCAATTTTTACTAGTTTAGTTATAGATATGCAAAGGAAAAGAATAAAAAAGAAATAGCTCATCCAAAATAGATGGAAGGCACTTATAGATAGGCATGGTAGTCTCTCAACTTAGTCAGTCTTGGTCATACATCTTCACCAGGAGTTCCAAGATACCTATTGCACACAACACCTCTCATGAATAGAATTTCTTGAAATTCGAGATGCTCTTATAATGTCTACATCATAGGTGGTCATGATAAGGTTCAATTCAAATGAATAACTTTAAATTTCCTCACCAAGCTTCACACACACTTTTGTAATGGCTTAAAATTGTAATTGAGATTTGTCAAGATCATCAAAATAAGGATGTTGCATTACTTTTTTGCTTGAGATTCTCTTTGATGGCTCATAAATATGCATTTTATGCAAGGAGACACCAATCAATGTTTTCCTGGTTACATACAGATACACAAAGTAAAATAAGATGATAGCATTGGCATCAACCAAATTGACCTGGATACAAGTATAAATTAATAAGAACCATTATGCATATACTTACAAATTAATCCAATGAACCATCCAGGTCTACTCTACTCTTTATTGTGTCAAGTATTGCCTCATGGTCAGACTCACGGGCCTTTCACAAGGTCTTGTTCAAAGGTCTACCCCCATATTTGGTCAAACGAATATTGGATGCCACAAGGTTTGAGTAATGAAGAATCTTACGATGTGTGTCAAATTCCTCAAACAACCAACGTTTAACACTCTTATGTGGGTACCTTCTCAGCCACGTTCTAGTAACAACAACTAAGCCCATAGGGTATTCGAGGTTTTCTCCATCTATAATTGGGGCTTCCAATTTATTTTTTTCCTCAACATAATGACACAAGTAATAGTATGTTCCCTCTTCGTTGTCTTCATCTGCAATAACTGCATAAACATGCCCTACATTTATATGTGTAGCATATCTCTTGAAATTAGTTAACATTATGAATACAATACAAAGTAAGATAACAATATGGAATTTAAAATAATAAGAAAGTAGATATATTGCCTAGTTGAACTAGATCTGATACATGGTCAAAGTCAACCGATGATTCCATCTGTGTTAGTTCCAATTCCATCGAAGGGTGATACGTGTGAAGTGGGCTAAGATAACTTGTCAACCATTTGTCAACCCACTCCCCTAACTCATAATCATTCCAAGCTTGCATTGTACATGAAGAACAAAAGCATGCCATCTTACGTGTATTGATACTCCATGAACCTACATTTGAGCTAAGGAAAGAGTACAACTCACACAATCCTATTAGTGTACAACAATCCTCATATGGTGCAATGTTAGTATCATCCATCAACCAAAAAAATCTATGAACTAAAGATGTACCTTCATTACCTAGACCCATCGAAGCATTACACCACTTGACAATTGATCTTGCATCTATCAATTGTGCACTATATTTATGATTTCACTCTTCTCATGCTAATGCTCTTTTCACGCATGCTCCTGCACCATCATGCTCTCCCTTTCCATGTCTAGACTCACAAAATTTCCACATATGTTGAACACGTGTAGTGAGATTCATCCTGCACAACTAGTAGAACATGTGCTCGTTCTTGAACTTTGTTGCACAATTATCTAACCATATTATATGTCGACCGTATGATATGCCCCTCTGAGCCAAATGAATGTAGAACATCTGGAAGAAACCTTGCATGAACTCTGGAGAATGTGTGTGATAATCACTAATATAAAAGTGATACTCCCTCAATACCTTCCTTTGGTCCTCTGTACTATCAGATACATGAATGAATGCTATGTGCACAAATATCAAAACCTATGTGGAGTTTTAATACTATGACTACACCTCATGATGTGGCTATAGAGTGTAGTTCTCTGTAAAGCCAACCACTGATACTATGTTGCCAAGTGGAAAGGTGTCCTTGCATAGCTTGAATTGTGTGTCCAACCATCAGGCTCTATGGGTATGCCTTGCATACTCATACACTAGATTCTCATGAAACATGGACATGAACTGATACACTGGAATCTTCTGAATAACAAACTCACACCTTTTTGCTTCATACCCATCTTTTGTAGCATATGCCGCTACTTTATACTTCCCGAATTGTACTAGTTTTTGTCCCCCCTCATATGTGCTTTCCATATGTTGACATACTGGCATTCGTTGCAAGTGACCGCAACTCTCACATGAACCATCCAAGCATGCTATCCTATAAAATATTTGGTCATCCTCTATTTCACATTAAAATTTTGATAAGAAATTTCTTGAATATTTTGGTGAGGCTTCTATGCCACAATCCTACAAAACATCGTTAGTATGCAAATCTAAACATATAGAATGATAAACATCATAATGGTTAGAGAATTAAATATGTAGTTTATCGCAACAAGTAGTGCATGTGTGATTTATCTTGACATAAAAAGGTTTAATCATTTCAAAAAATCTTTGAGAAATACTAATTTGAGGATAATCATTTTGAAATTTATGAAAAAATTGGGTTTGAGTCATATGCAAAAAATGCTTTGGATGTGGCTCATGGTTTCGACTACTGATTCTCCTTCTTACAAAATCCCTTTGATTTGGAGATGGCCTTGTATTATTCTTCCAATAATCTTCAATTAGTGTTCTTAATGCTTCAACAACTTTTTTATCTTTGTGTGGCAGTCTCCCTAAGAATGCCCATAATTCATTTGAATCGGTGCTCTCAATTGTTTGTCACCTTTGAATGGTTTTTCGTAAAGTTTTTCTACTAATTCCCATTTGTTCACTTTTCTTTTTAATGAGGTGAGATCTCTTTTTTTGATAGCTTACCAAAGTTGATGTAATGACACATCGGGTGACTTACTATCCTTTGAGCATGAGGTCTTACCCACATTGTCATAAGAATCCATTAGATTATTCACAATAGTGTTTTCACTTGATGCATTCAATGTTATCAACCCAAGAGTCTTCATGATGTTTCTATACTTTAAATGCAGCATCATTTGAACAAATAGTTGACATATTGTGGTCTAATTTAGCCTTTCAAAGAATATTTTCCAAATCTTATCAGCATATCTTCTACAAGTGTGTCCTTGAATCTTACCTTCCATGTGCTGCAAAATATCCTCATCAATATTAATCAAAAACTTTGGCTTTCTACACAAAATTCTAGGTGGTGTTCTCTTAGGTACATACATCTCAACATTAGCAATTTCATCAATATTGAATTGAGGTGGGCTAGGTTGCATACCTTCGATCAAGGGTGGAATAGAAGACATACCTTGAGGTTCACATGAGGATGATGGCATACCTTGTTCATCAACTTTGAGTGATGATGTGCTCTCAACTTCAGATGTGGTGGATGGTGTTCAACAATACTCACTTGTGGTAGATGGTGTCCCTCCATATTCACTTGTGCTTAATGGTGTCCCTTCGTATTCACTTGCGGTAGAGGGTGTGTCTCCAACTACGGTATCTGCATCTCCCCTAGCATAACTCTTTCGCATTCTTGCCCTTTGTGTTGCCAATTTCTTTTCTCTTTTTGATGGTTGAGGTTCCTCTACAACTAGATTTTTTTCATCAATCGTTCCCAATTTCTTCTTTTCACGATATTCCCTGATCTATTTTTTCTCTCTATCTCTGAAGGCTTGGATTTGATCATCTGTTAGTTTTTTCCTTTTAACAGTTCGTTTCTTCGGCATGATGAATAATTTTACCTATGCAAAAAGTGCTAAGTTTTCAAATTAACTAATTGAGTTTCTGATTTGGGCAAAATATTATGTTATATTGAGCCCGAGCAAGTTATTTTAGGCTTGTTTCAATAGTTGTCAAGTTTGGGAGTGTTTGGCAAGTGCTACTTTCAATAAAACATAAGGTTTATGGTGCAGGAGCACCAACACCATATTTTCAAAACTTGAATCACTGAATGTTGATCATTTGATCATTTGATTAGTAGGTGTGTTATAGGTAGTTTGAAGTCACTATTTTCATTGAATAAGGTTTAGAAACACCATTTTGAATGTATTTAGGGATTTGGAGGTCAATGGAGTCCAAAATGTAAAAGTTGCTCAATTAGATGGTTCATGTGATGAGTCTAGAAATTTAGGTGTTTTGATGTTCTTCAGGTAAAATAAGGTCTTTGGAGACCATCTTTCATTTATTTATATGTCTTAGGATTGAGTTTTCAAAAGTTGCACATGATATTGGAAAAATTGCAAAATTGCAACAAAAGTTGTGAAGAGCAAAATTGTGAAAATACAGGAATTTGAAGGGTTAGAATTTGAATAGATATTTATGCCCGCTAGGAAGGAAAAAAGATCATTGTAAAAGCTTGTTAAATACCTTCAAATATTCATAGGAAATATAATGAAGATTGGTTTGTGAATCATTTTGAATAATTCAAAGTTCCATTCTTTTATTTCACTGTTTTCTATATTTTTCCTGTGTTAACAGAATTTCATCACAGTTGTACAGACCCGCACATTTAGTAAAGGCTCTAAAATTATTTATTTCATGTAGTGTTTTGGAGTAGCTCTTATTTTCATCAATTCTGAGCTTCTAAAATTCAATTTTGTGGGAGAAATCTTGATTTTTTTGGGACTGCCTGCTAAAGTCAGAAATACCCCTGTTTTGTGAGCAATATGAATTTTTTGGTCATCCCACCTACTTGTGTAGACTTTTTCTTTGGTGAGATGACATGTATAAATGTATAATGGATGTTTAATAAAGTTAAAAGACACTGGGAGTCCACAAGGTCAAGTTATAGTGATGCCCTAGGCTGGGTATGTAGGTTTTAATAAGTGAAAATGAAGGCTAAAGGTTGTGTATTGGTGAATTTGTGAAGGGACTGAGTGTAGAAAGGTTTGGAGGGTCTGTGCAGACCTAGGAAAAGGTGTTTTGAACTTTAGTTTGTAGAAAGGTTTGGAGGGTCTGTGCAAACCTAGGAAAAGGTGTTTTGAACTTTGGTTTGAGGTTTTGTGACTGTTAGAGTGTAAATACAGAGAAACAATAGGTTTTACGGTAAAATTGGAGGGTTTGCTAGAACAACACCCTAGAAGACCTGTACGGAAGAAATGACCTAAGAATTTGTGATTTTGTATCACAATTTGAGACTGTCCAAGAGATTTTGAGGTGGAAATAATTCTAAAGGGTACTTTGTTTGTAAAATGGGGCTAATTCTAGTAGCCTATTAAGCAGGGTGACTTGAAGTTTCTCTATGCTGTTGCATGAGAATCTCATATGTAAGCTTGGGTCTCTATTTTTTATGTTGTGTAGATGATATTTGGATGTTGGGATGGTTTTCTTATAGTCTTCTCTAAAAGATAGGTTTTTTTTTTAATTTGGTGAGTTGGGAAGCCATGGTGTTGATTTGATGAAAGTAGTTTTGGACACTTGAATCTGAGTTGAAACTTGATTCCTTGATTCTACTTGTGTGTTGTAAGCCTTCCCCTACTAAATTAGGAGTATATTCCAATTTTTTAGAGACATGTATGGAAAATTTGGTAGCATAGACAAGGCAATCAGCTGGTTTGTATAACTGTTTGACAAAATAACTCAATGAAAGCTTTGGAAGCACACAAAGAAAGCCAATTGTTAAATTTAACAAAATTCCTCAAAGAGATGTGATTTAAAAATGTAATAGGAAAGTGTATCAAATTGTGTGATTTAAAATTTCCATTGACAACGTAAGGTTGTAACATGACAAAAAAAAAAATTGATCAACATGGAATAAGCAAAACAACAAAAATGAAAGCAAGCCATAATAGAATGAAAGAAAATGTACAAAGATTTCACATACCTAAAAAATAAAAGTTTCAAATGAAGGAGTTCTACCCAATTATGTAGCCTTTGCTTCTTCCTTCCTCAAACTCCTCAAAAATTTGACTTCCTCAAAATCTTGTTCCCCTCCAAATTTCAATTGTATATCAATTATCACTGTAATTCAAACTTGAATTGATATTATATGCCCTTTAATGTGAAAACTCTACTATTTCATGAAAATGTGATGCAAAGAACATTCAAAAGGTGGTGGAATCTAAAAACCATGCATGCACACTTCACTCAATCACCAAAAAGCTACTTTTTGTCGTAGCACTCATAGAGCCAAGAGAATATGTAGAATGTGGGCTGACATCATGGGTATATTGTGCTTTTTTACCATTTTTAGTGCTATAAAAAATGTGCTTGCATTATAATGCAAACATGTTATTTAATCCTTAACAGACATATCTCTACTAGTAAATAATGAGGCTTCAGATGGAGTAGAGATTTAGTTGGGTAAGGATTTAGATAGGGTACATTTAAGAGGTAAGAGGGGTTAAGGGTTAGGGAGAGATGAGAGAGGAGAGGGCTGAGAGAGAGGGGAGAGAGAGGGGAAAGGAGGAGAAGAGGAGGAGAGTGGAGGAAGGAGAGGGGTAGAGACCCAGTGGAGGAGTTTAGACAAAGAGTGGGGGTGGGGGAGGAAAGAGAGTGATCGGTCTTTTCAGAGGATGCTCTTGAACTTAGGAGGATCCGCTTTCAAATCTCCTTATTCTCACCTCAGCTTTACATCCTTCCGACCCCTCCAAGGTTTACCCCATTTCCTTGATCCGACCTTCTTCGACTTGATCTGATTTTTGAGAGATCTGATTTAGATGCCCTAGGGAGATCTTCTCTCATTTTCTTCCGAATCTCTCACTTTCGCCTGATTTTTGCTGGCCGGTGTCCTGATTTTGATGTGCTGATGTCGCTGAATTTTTGATTGATTTTGATTTCGGCATGCGTTTGGATATGCGTATCTGATTGATTCATTCGATCTGGATCTGATCGGATCAATACATTCGATCGCGGTCATGATTTGATCGATGATCCGATTTTGACTTTGGATGTAAATACTTGATCATGATCGATTCGACGTTTTGACCGATTAATAATTTAAATCGATGATGAAATTTGATTTGCCGTTTCGATTTTATTTTTTCCTGATCTGCTGACGTGATGCTTGATTTGATTTGATCGATGGATGTGATTGCCGATTGCCGATCTTTCTTTGATTCATGGATTCTCATTTTGATCATGGATATTCATCGATTTTGGATTTTTGATGGGATCTGATCATGGATTTTGATAAATTCTCGCGGATCTCGATCGTATTTTGATAATATTTTTTTAATATTTTGATGCGTATCTCGAATGCATTTTGATTTGATTTTTTGATTTTAAAATTGTGATTATCATCATATGCATCGTTGATTCGTTGATTTTGATCTCGATTGATCCGATTGACGTTGATCTGATTTCTGATTTTGATTTTTTGATTTTGCGATCTGATCATGCTGGCCGATTTTGATTTAATTCGATTTCATCTTGTTTTGATGACGACTTGGGATTTTGATTTTTGTTTATCGTGAGTTTTGATGCATCTTTGATCTTTCGTCGGATCAGATTTGATTGATCTCATGCTGGATATCGATCGATCACGATTTCGATTTTTTTTGCGATCGCCGGATCCGATGATTTTGATTTCTGCCGACGCTCGATCGCAATCGCGATTTTGATTACACGTTTCGATTCTGATTGTTGCCGATTTTTCGATCTGAGTTTGTCGATTTTCGATCTCGAGATTTCTGATTCCATCTATTCTAGATTTGAAATCCACCCTTTCGGATTTCTCGACTTTCTATCCCTTCGATTCGTTCACTTTTCGAGAATATTTTTCATGATTTTATGATGGGTTAATTTGACAGGGTATATCTTAAAGATTGATGAGACAATTAAAACTCTTTGACTATGCCATAGATAGGCCCTACTAGATGATGAATCACTCAAAGTCTTAATTGACTTCTTCATAGTTAGTTGAGGAACTTTTACTTCCAGGGCCAATCTAGCATGGTTCTCGCATAGTCCTCCTTAGTCCACTTCAATTCCAATTTTAGTTTCATTTTGTAATCTGTAGTTGGTCACCTTAATTTTTGGCAGTTAACGCCATGTTAGAAGCTAATAAGGATATTTTATAAATATCCATACTTCGGTCTTAGTTAGGAGTTAGATAATTTTTGTAATCACAAGCAATACTTTGTTCTACGTTCTACTTTTGATCAATGAGAAAGGAAGCAAGAAGTTAATCAAATTACTGTGTTAAAGGATCCTACCTAAGGAAGAGCATTGCCCGCTCAACCTTTGGAATGATCTTATGGTGTTTTTGTTAAGTGTTTTTATTCTCTGATTCATTAAATCTGTAGTAGAAACTGATTTTGAATTGTTCAATTGTTGAAATCATCTTCTACCTTGGTAAATTTTAAAATTAGATAATTACTTTTTTTTACAATTACGTTCGAAGTCTTAGGTTATTATGGTTAAGATCGAGTTATTAGAATGGTTAGATTTACTTATTAAAATATTGAGTTGTAACATTAGAATGATTAGAAGGTTTATGAGATAAATGAGATTTAGATGTTGTTCTAATCGGTTAAACTTGATGTTTGTTTGTTAAGTTTCATTAAAGCAATGTTAAGGATTTATGGAAAGATAGAGTTGAAGTCTATTCAGAATCTGTTCATGGGAATTATTCTTTATGCTTTTTAGAATAATTGCCATTTTTCTTGCAATTCATTTATGTTCTTAATTTAGTGTTTACTTTCCAACAGTTAAGTTATGGATTTCTTTTGAAGCAAAATAGAATTAATTTGAATTTTGTATTTAGATTAGAAATTAAAGTAATCATTAAATGTCTCCATGAATTGCTCTAAATTGAAGTTAACAAAGTCTAAATTAAGTCAACAGGATTTTAATATTAGAAGTTAAAATAGAATTAAATCTTAGGAATTAGTCGCTACAATTTAGCTCTTGAAAGCTCCTAAAGAGCTCCCGAGAGCTCCTAAAAGCTCCTGAAGTAGGAAAATCGATACCTGAAGTCACTGTTTACAATGCAAACCCCCCAAAAGGAATCTGTGAAAACTATCCTTATCGCATATTGCTCTAAGACATGCCCGGCTCGATAAAATAATTAATTAAATGATGCAAGTTGTGACAACAACGACCTTGCCCATCATTTTTAGCGCCATTGCCGGGAATACTTAAACGATATGGCTATCTAGTGAGAAGCCTTAGTGTTGATATGAAAGAGAGATCAATTAGGAAGGTTTCTTCTAGGAAACATTGACATTAGAAGAAATCTTGATTTTAATCAAGAGGATATCTAGTAATACTAGATTGAAAATCAAGAAATTAATTAGGAAATCCCCATTGAAAATAAAGAGGAGAATAGAAATCCATTTCCACAAGAAGAAATGGGAGACCAACCAACACATCCCTCAGCAAATAGGACCTTTTCAAATCCTATCAATCTTGAAAGATAGCTTGATGAACCCCCTATGAAAAACATTTCACCCTTAGTTCTTCCAACATTCAGGGGAAAGACTGCGTAAGACCTTGATCAATTCTCATTCGAATTCAAAATCCTATGCCAAACCTATGATTATTCAAATGATAATAAAAATTTGAAACTATTTCCTTCTACTTTGAAAGAATTAGCTTTAAGATGGTTTATGGGTTTAGGATTAGGAACCATTAGGACTTGGTAGTAGATGGAGACCGAATTCTTGGACAAATACCAAGATTACTGTCGAGTGAGAGATAGAAAAGAGGAACTATTTCCCATAAAGCAACAAGAAGACAAAAGTCTGGAGGACTATGCTGATAGATTTCAATTTGTGCATCAACGGTGCACTAATGGGCTAGATGAAGAAATCAGCAAAAAAAAATTCTTCAAAGGGATTGAAGATGAGTCTAAAGAGTCCTTGAACCTAATGGGAAAGGGAGACATTAACAAGCTTTCCTTGGATGACATTGTGGAGATCTATAGAAACTACTCTAGAAATAGAGTTGGGACTTGAAACTCTAGAAGAAACAAGACTCACAACACTGATGTATCAGAAGTAATGGAAGAATTGGCGAACATGAAAACTGATCTGCTACTACATTTCAACATGCAAGGAGAAAAAAAGGCCACAAAACCCTTGTCAATTTATTGTTCCAAATGTAGGGGAGAAAATATTTTGAGGGAATGCCCACAAAATCAGGTTGAAATATGTGAGATTTTTGAAAAACCACACCCAACCAGTTCTTGCAATATTTTGGCAAGAATAAAGAACAATATCAAGAGACCACCAGTGGTCAAAGAAGAACTCAATTATGTTAGTCAAAGACCTCAGAACCAAGGGTATAACACAAATCAAAGACAATATAATTCATAGTCAAACTGGAAGCAAAACCCATGGTAGAACCAAAATCAATGGACTCCCCAATATTAGCCACAACAACCACCTACATATTGGGGACAACAAGAATGGATGAGTCCTCAATGGAATCAATCCCAATGGTAGGCTAACCAGCAACCACAATGGCAAGAAAATCAAACCTCATGGCATCAAAATCAAAACCAATTCCAGCCATGGCAAAATCAGGGAAAAAAATGACCCTAGGGACAAACACCTCTAGCACTTAATGCCCCAAATGCTTCAAATGATTAGGTGAATCAACCCCAATTGCTAGCTCAACCAGTTCCAAATCAAAAAAATGCATGAGTTGATACAAACAACCCAAATGTGAATGTAGTAGATGTTAATGACATACAGTTGTGAAGTCGAAATGTGCAAACTGCACCTCCAGAGACAATTCTAGAAAGAGAGGAAGGAAACAAGGAACAAGTGGAATAAATTTTCAAACAAGCTCCCTATCCCAAGTGATTGCATGAAGAGAAAACTAATCCTCAAACCCCATCCCCTAACTACATGAATGTAATCGATTCACAACTTCTTAGAGAGTTGAAAAAGATTAACATAGAGATACCCCTGTTACAAGCAATCAAGGATATACTCAAGATAAATCAGTTAGTAAATACCTTTGCATGAAGACTCTAGGTAGAAAAAGGAGAATGCCTTCAACAATTCAAGTAGGGACTAAACTTACTGACGTACTATCAGGAAGACTGCTTCCACAAAAATATAATGATCTTGGTATCCTTGTCATAACTCTAAGTATTAATGGAATTGAAGTACCAAATGTCTTGATTGATTTAGGAGCTACCATTAATGTCATTACATCTGATATAGTTGAAAAGCTGGGAATGATAACTATTCAGCCAAAAACAATTGTTTCGCAGTTGGCTAATCAATAAACTACAAAACCAAAGGGTATTATAGAAGAAATCATGGTCACAATTGATACATGGGATTATCTAGTCGAATTTTTGGTTGTCAAAGCCAAAAGGAAATATTTTGGATATCTAATCATATTAAGCAGACCATGGTTGGCTACAGCTGCAGCCTTAATAGACTGTAGATTTGGAAGCATGATTATTACCAATGGGAAAAAGAAAAAAGAATTGTCACTTTATCCACCTGCACAACCATCAATCAAAGCAAACACTCACCTTTGGGTGGATGAGTATTTGGATTCTGAAGGTGATGGTATTGTGGAATTAGCAATGGTAACCATAACAGAACATATCCAAGAATGTTAAGAACAAGAGATAATCTTAGAAAAAGAGTAAGATGATTCTCACACAACATTACATGAACAACATTGCTTTCCTCTAAATACTCTTGTTGATAAATCACGAATTTCATAAATGGACACAAAGGAGATACCAATAGTTGGAGATAGACCCCTTAATATCAACTCAACCTTATCCCCAATGCAAGAGGAAAAATTGAAAGAAATTTTAGAAAAACACATTGAAGCATTTGCTTGGGAATATATTGATATGAAAGGTATCCATCCTTCAATCTGTAGTCATCACATCTACACAGAAGATGTTAGACCAATAAGACAAGGGAAAAGGTGAATTAATCTAGTTCTTCATGACATTGTTAAAAAAGAAATTGAGAAACTGCTTAACGTAGGATTCATATATCCAATATCTGATAGTTAGTGGGTTTCCCCACTGGTTATAGTTCCAAAAAAAAATGGTAAATGGCAAGTCTGCATAGACTATAGAGAATTAAATAAAGCCACGAAAAAAGACCATTTCCCATTGCCATTTATCGACCAAGTCCTAAACAACCTAACAGGCAACAACTACTTCTCATTTCTTGATGGCTTTAGTGGATATAACCAAATCCAAGTAGCCCCTGAAGATCAAGACAAAACTACCTTTACCTGTCCTTGGGTACGTATGCCTATACAATCTTACCATTTGGACTATGTAATGCACCTATGACATTTCAAAGAGTGGTACTTGCAATATTTGCAGACTTCACCACCTCATGTGTAGAAATCTATATGGATGACTTTATAGTCCATGCTAAAACATATGAAGAAGCATTACAAAACCTAGAAAAAGTTTTACAATGATGCAAAGATCATAGGTTATCACTTCATCATGAGAAAATTTCCATTATGATGACAGAGGGAATTGTTCTGGGACATCACATCTCAAAAGAGGGGATAAAGGTTGATCCAAAGAAAGTTGAGATCATACAAAACATTGAAATCCCTAAGAACCAAACTCGAGTAAGAAGTTTTCTTGGGCATGCTCAGTATTACAGAAGATTTATAGAAGGATTTAGTAAAATTGCATCACCGTTATTTACCCTGCTCAAGAAAGAAGAAGAATTTGTATGGACAAAAGATTGTCAGAAATCCTTTGAAATAATCAAAATAGCCCTAGCAACTTCACCAATTATTAAAGGACCAGTTTGGGGAGAGCCTTTTCACATACATGCAGATGCATCTAATTTGGCCATTGGTGCAATATTAGGACAACAAGATGAAAACGATGCCATGCATGCAATTTACTATGTGAGCAAAAACTTAAATCTTGTTGAAAGAAGCTACACAACAACAGAAAAGGAATTTTTAGTTGTAGTATATGTAATAAATAATTTTAGACATTATATTACAGGCTATAAAATCTATGTACATACAGACCATGCTATGATTAGATATCTAATGAATAAAGTAGTGGTAGGTGGATGCATTATTAGATGGTTACTTTTATTACAAGAATTTGATGTAACTATCATTGATAAGCCTGGAAAAGATAATGTTGTTGTTGACTTTCTTTCTATAATTTTTTTACAGGATAACCAAGAACCAGTGGATGATGCATTTCCAGATGAACACTTATTTGCTATATCAGTTCATCCACCATGGTTTGCTTATTTGGAAAATTACCTTGTTACAGGAAAATGTCCAAGTCAATTTAGTCATAAGGAAAAAAAGAAGTTAATCCATGAGAGTTCTAGATTTCAATGGATTAATGGTCTTCTATTTAAATTATGTCCTGACCATGTTTTACATAGATGTGTAACAAAATTGGAAGTTCATGATGTAATGCAAGCCTTCCATCACAAACCTGAAGGAGGACACTTCTCAGTTGTAAGAACAGTTCACAAAATCTTGGGGGCTGGTTACTTTTGGCCAACAATGACAAAGGATGCAACATTCTTTGTCAAACATTGTGATGAGTGCCAAAGAATGGGGAGGCCTACAATAGCCATGGAGATGCTGCTATAGCCACAAATAGCTCTTGAACCATTTGAAAAGTGGGCCATCGATTTTGTGGGGCCAATAGATCCACCTTCAAGAGGGCAGCGATATATCCTTGTTTGTACCAATTATGCAATAAAATGGGCTGAGGTGAAGGCACTACTAGTAGCAAAAGAAGATAAAGTTGCAGACTTTCTATACAAGAAAATTTTCCAAAGGTTTGGTGCACCCAGAGAATTTTTTTCAAATCAGGGACCGCAATTTGTGTCAACAATGATGGAAGCATTTTTATAGAGGTACCAAATAACTCACATAAAATATTTTCCTTATCACCCACAGGAAAATGGACAAGTAGAGGTCAAAAATAGAGAATTAGAGAATATTATGATAAAAATAGTTCCTTTGAAGAGAACAGATTAGGTAGATAGGCTAGATGAAGCAGTCTAGGCCTATAACACCACGTGGAAAACAATGACTGGATTCTCCCCATATGAACTTGTGTATGAAAAGAAACCAATCATGCCAATTGAATTTGAGTTGAAAATATTGAAGACAATAGTAGAAGTTAGAATTGACCTACCAGAAGTAAAGAAAAGAAAAATTTTGCACCTTAATAGACTTGATGAAATGAGAATGGAGGCACTTTAGCATATAGAAGTGATTCAAAAGCAAAGGAAAGAATGGCAAGATAAACATATTGTGTCCAGACAGTTCAGAGAGGGAAATTGTGTGCTATTATTTGACTACAGATTTGAAGAGTTTAAAGGTAAGTTCCATACCAAATGGTTAGGACCCTCTTAGATACAACAAGTGTTCAAAAATGGAGTTGTCTAGTTAGTCCCAATTGATGGAGAGAAAAGGGTTATGTTGGTCAATGGTCATCGACTAAAAACTTACCATAAGCCAGCAACAAAGGAAGAATTCTAGATGAAGTGCAAAGCAGAATTGAACATTTTATCATAGAAGATATCTCTTCCATGAAAGAAGATCTTTGAACGTTTCAAGAAGGAAAATAAACAGGGTAAATTGAAAACTAGCAAATGGTGATTTACTTTCAAAAAAAAATAAAAATAAAAATAATTGATGACTCAAATCCAGAAATGGCAGTCTATCTATGTTAACTTTTGAAAGCTCCTGAAGGTCCCTGAAGAGCCCTCAAAAGCTCTTGAAGGCTCCTGAAGATCTTGAAGATTGAAGACTGCATTTTGCTCGATAGCTCCTAAAATTCCAAACTCCTAAAAGCTCCTGAAGTAGGAAAAACGATACCTGAAGTCATTGTTTATAGTGCAAACCCCCCCAAAAAGAATATGTGACAACTATCCTTATCGCATATTGATCTAAGACACGCCCAGTTCGATAAAAGAATTAATTAATGATAGTAATAAATCCACTTTTAATCATTTTAAAAAGCGGCGGATTGTTGGAATAAGGAATGATGTGACATGGAAATGTCAGTAGAGGACAACATATCTCTTCATAATTCGGTTGTCTTTTCAAAAATCCTCCCAAGTACATGATGACATGTGTAATGAATGCCACCAGCCTTGCGAATGGAATTGCAAGTTTCAAGTTGTGGTGTACAAATTGTCTGGAGCAATAAAGGAAATAAATGTAAGAGATTAATGGCATGTCATGTCATTTTCAAAATTGGTTGCTCCCTGTTAGCTCTCAAAAATGCAGGCAAGGTGCCTCAAGAGGTTGCCAATATCTTGATACGCTTCAAGGTAACAGACAAGGTCAAGAGAACTCAACCTTCTACTCTTCAAGTGTTGCTAGACCTAGGTGGGTGTACCTAACTAAATGAAGCAGACTTTATGTACTTATGATTATCTTTCTTGCAATGATTTTTCCACAATAGAAAATGGAAGTGAACAAATGAAATCAAACTTGATAGCAATAGCAATCTTCTGATCTAAATCCTAAAATGCTCAATTAAAAGATATAGAGAAACTGAATGTATTCAAAATGATTAAGTGTGGAGACTAGTGCCTTATTGGGTATGTGGAGTCAAATGAAATCAAGATGAACAACACTCTCTAGAGAAAACTCAAATTATCTAGTATACATTTTGTTTACAACTTGTATAAACATGCAATACTATAACTACTAAGCTCTACTTTAATAATCTAGATGAATCTCTCTGATTACTGTGATCAACAAAAGGATTTAATCTTTGCTTGAAAGAACCAATTGATCAATCACACAAATACAGCAAATGTGTATTGATAAATTGAACATAAACTTGTTATGTCAATTCAAACAACCAAAAAGCATCAATCTTGGAGACAACATAGCAGTATTTTCATTGAATTCAATAGACAATTGACACCAGAAAAAAATGTGGCAACATCAATTGATTTTCATAAATACCTCCATTCTAAAATAATGCAACAATAGTATGTGATCTGATAATTTTATTCTACTGTATTTACTTGCTATGTATTGAATATCTAATAACTGGTGATATTTTACAATTACAAAATGCCTATTTATACACTAGCATGAGAAAAAAATATCATATTGAGATCCCATGTCAGCCTTCCATAGAATTCAGGCTCAAATCATGTCGACCAGCAATGGTATTTTAGCAATTTACATGTCAGCCTCACTATTTGAATTCTTATTAATCATTCGCCAAGACACCCAGATAGTTATGTCGAAGGCAATTCAATCGCTATCAACCCGCGCTCTTTGTATATTGCCCTGACTCTATGATATTGGTGAGACATCTCACAGATTAGAAAATGTTATATCGATATTCTTCTCATAGTGTATTATTCATTAGCTGAGACATAGGGAAACCTCTCACCGAGATGCACTTTTGCTTTCATTCACCGTCACTGTAACTTAATGGTATTGGAGAGACCTCTTGCAGATTTCATTTTGTTTCACCAAAGTCTTCTTATCTCTTATGTGTCACTGTGACCTTCAACCGTCGAGGAGACACTATATAGACAATACTTTGTTACCCAAAAGTCACCCCGAGCTCATTTTAGATCGCCAAGAAAAACAAATTTTCTCACTAATAGAGACCTTCCTGTTCTATCGGCAAGACCCACTGTACTCACCAAGACCATACTCCGAAATCACATTAGCCTCACCGAAGTGTTCTTTTTATGCTGGTCGGTGAGACCCCTTTGAATTCACTATGACTTATTCCAAAAAAAACATCTCTCATCGATGAGCCTTTTTGATAGAAATCTTTTATGTAATGTTGGCAAGACCAAAGGTCACTCGCCGAGACACAATGCCGATACCACTTAGCTCTCGCTAATGAATCCCCACATGCATTAGTCGGTGAGATCCGACCCACTTGGGGAGACCTCACCCCGGTGAAATATACTCATGCCGATAGACCATTCCTCTTTTGCCAAAACCACATGAATATCACGCTGATATACCCATAGGTCAATGCCGATTGCTGTGACACTTAAGAACTCATGCCGATATGCCTATAGCAAACATATGTTAGCAAAAAATGCATTGTGGGTCGAGGAGACAGTTATGAGCTTATGCCTATAGGAATTGCAACATGGAAAATGTAATGACCCGATGGATTTTGGGATAAATATAGGCAAAATGCAAACAAAATGTCACGATGGAAGGCCCCTGTTCCTATGATGAGGACTCATATGGAAACTCAGGGGGATGAAAAATATTTAAAATCATTATATTTTTACAATTCCAACACCCCCAAATCAAGAAACAAAACATTCTTCATTTTTGGTAAGTATTTAGACTGCCAGTTGAAGTTTGCCATTTTTTTCAGAGAACGATGGGGAATAAGAGAAATTTTGAACTAGAAAACTTCAATCTTGATTCAAAGATCAGAAGATTGTTAGAAGAAGCTAGGTGGTTAAATTTTGTGATGCAGTATGAAGTCTTCCAACCAGAAATGGTTATGGAATTTGTGACAAATTTCAACATGAATGTTACCAGGGTAAGGGGAGAAATAATTGAGGTCACACCAGAAATTATAACTGATATTTCTAGGATTCCAATGAAGAAAAACCAGTTAACAAAGGCTGAGTTAAGTTTGAGAACTTGGTGGCTACGTTTCACCAAGAGCCAAAAAGAAGGTCAGAGATCCAAATGCACAAGGGAGACCAGCATGGCATAGCTCATAACAGTTTGCACGAGCCATGGAGGACTGTTGCATTTTGGCTTATGAAATTCTTCACCTGTGATGGGTAGTATGGTATGATATTGGGTCCAAGAATGTGGTTTCTAAAACATTTAAGGTATGGTCAGAAAAATCCTTTAGTTAGCATAAATTTTCCAGCATTCTTATTTCAGAAAAATTCTTCCATGATTTTGAGAGTGAAAGCTAGGGGGGAATCTTCTTTGAAATACCAGGGGTTGATACATTTGATAATTAAATATCATTTCTTAAAAAAATAAACTAGGAAGCAGGGCTAATTAGAATTTTTTTTTGCGCCTGTAGGAAAGCAAAAAGGGAGACCCACAAGGGGACCCTTAGTCAAAAAGACAAAAATGGAGGAAGGAGAATCTTCCAAGAAAAGGGGAAAAAGAAAATTCAGAAAATTTCCAGAGATATCTAGGGTAACCCGTACTAGATCAAAAATGAGGAGACAAATAGTACATGAGGAAAAACCTAGTCATGCTGAAACTATTGTGTCCACTCCTGATGATACACCCATAAGTCGAACCCTTGTTTCTAGAAGCCCTGTTAAATCCCCTAAACATGAAGATACCCATACCCCTATACAATCTCCTGAGAGACCTCAAAGTCCCCCTGAAAAACCAATGCCGACTCCTAAAGACAACCCTGCTTTTGAAGTATATGACTCTGTTGAAGAGTATGGCGCACAATCTGAAGAGCAAGATGCCTCTGAAGAATTTGAACAAGAAGAGACTATAAAATCCCCTATACCTTCCCCACAACATGAGAAGAGAAAAGGGAAAGAACCTTTAATTGAAGAAGCACCCCACAAAGCATTGAATACAGAGGAATTAGAAATTGAAGAATCACTATGAACAATGAAAATGTCTCATTTAGAGGCTGAATTAGAACAAGAAAGAAGAAATGTGCAATTCTTTGAAGAAAAATTGAGAAGAAAAGAAGAAGAATTGTAGCAATTGGCCAACAAAAATCAAGCAATGGAAAGGCAAGTTGAGGAAAATGATGCAAGGATCAGAGAACAGTTAAGTAAAATAGAGGATGCCCTACAACAAGCCTGTATGCAAGCATTGGTAAGTGTAGATGAAATTTCAAGATTAAAGGAAGAGTTACAATGGAAAGAAGAAGAATTAAAGAAGAAATCCATGCGGTTCTATGCACAAGCCTCTACTTCCACTTCTCCTCCACGCAGCCTTGCATTACCTTCTATTATCCCTCATATTCCTCCCACTCCTCCAATACAACGAACTCAAGTTCAGTCAGGATACCGTTCTTTAGTAGTTTTGAAATATAAGGAAGAAAACAAAGTGTTAAAATAATATATACAAAATTTAGAAAAAGAAAAGAATGAGACTGAGAGAAGACTTGAATAGGTGGAAAAATTCAGTTCTGCCATGCTTTCCATGAGAAGACCAGCTGCAACATATTCTCTATTTCTTAGAGAAAAGTTTTTAGAATGGAAATTAAATCAGTTAATATTGAAAGGAAGTCTAGATTACAATGAAGATCATGATTTCCTTAATGATTAATTCAAAAGCCACCCTAGCATTCTGAATTTAATGTGTGAATTTTACCAACATGGGTTTTTAATGGGGGACAATGATGACATAATGTTGAATATATATGTTGGAGAGATTCATATAAGATCATTTGTTTCTTTAATGCAAAATCAGGTGGATTGGTCAGATAGAATGAATAAGTACAAGGAAGCTCAAAGAAAATATGGGTTACCTATGAGACCTGAAAAACCCCATGCAGAATTATATATCAAAGTTGTAAGATCAGTGGTTAGGTTAAATAATGTTAATCCCACCTATGTCTCAAATTTGTTGGATGATGATCCATGATGACATGGTCCAAAGAAAGTTGGGGACAAATGATGGGAGATATAAAATACTTTCATTTAAGGATTTTTATGTTTAAATAGACTTCTTGTTATTGTTAATTGACATGACTGGCGGTAGACAATAGATTAACATATTTGCTTATTTTACTTTATGTTTAACTAATTAGCGAATATTTTGGAAGTAATAGCTTATGCTAAATGCGTTGCTTTATGATGACTTTGGATGAGATAATTATGCTGCATTAATCTTTATTACCATGATTATTGTCCTCTTTATAAGGGTTTTTGACAGGGTATCTTAAAGATTGATGAGATAGTTAAAACTCTTTGACTACGCCATAGATAGGCCCTACTGGATGATGAATCACTCGAAGTCTTAATTGACTTCTTCATAGACGGTTGAGGAACTTTTACTTCTAGTGCCAATCTGGTGCAATTCTGGCATAGTCCTCCTTAGTCCACTTCAGTTCTAGTTTTAGTTTCATTTTTTAATCTGTAGTTGGTTGCCTTAAGTTTCAGCAGTTAATGCCATGTTAGAAGCTAATAAGGATATTTTATAAATATCCATACTTCAGTCTTAGTTAGTAGTTAGATAATTTTTGTAATTAGAATTTTTGTAATCACAAGCAATACTTTGTTCTGTGTTCTACTTTTGATCAATGAGAAAGGAAGCAAGAAGTTAATCAACTTACTATGTTAAAGGATCCTACCTGAGGAAGAGCACGGCCCGGTCAACCTTTGGAGTGATCTTATGGTATTTTTGTTAAATTTTGTTATTCTCTAATTCATTAAATCTGTAGTAGAAACTGATTTTGAATTGTTCAATTGTTGAAATCATCTTCTACCTTGGTAAATGTTAAAATCATATAATTACTTTTGTTTACAATTACGTTCGAAGTCTTAGGTTATTATGGTTAAGATCAAATTGTTAGAATGGTTAGATTTACTTATTAAAATATTGAGTTGGAACATTAGAATCATTAGAAGGTTTCTGAGATAAATGAGATTTTGATGTTGTTCTAATCGGTTAAACTTGATGTTTGTTTGTTAAGTTTCATTAAAGCAATGTTAGGGATTTATGGAAAGATAGAGTTGAAGTCTATTCAGAATCTGTTCATGGGAATTAGTCTTTATGCTTTTTAGAATAATTTTTTTTTTTCTTGCAATTCATTTATGTTCTTAATTTAGTGTTTACTTTCCAGCAGTTAAGTTATGGATTTCTTTTGAAGCAAAATAGAATTAATTTGAATTTTGTATTTAGATTAGAAATTAAAGTAATCATTAAATGTCTCCATGAATTGTTCTAAATCAAAGTCAACAAATTCTAAATTAAGTCAACAGGATTTTAAAATTAGAAGTTAAAATAGAATTAAATATTAGGAATCAGTCTCTACAGTTTAGCTCCTAAAAGCTCCTGAAGAGCTCCCGAGAGCTCCTGAAAGCTCCTGAAGTAGGCAAAATGATACCTGAAGTCACTATTTATAGTGAAAACCCCCCCAAAAAGAATTTGTGACAAATATCCTAATCGCATATTGCTCTAAGACACGCCCAATTCAATAAAAGAATTAATTAAATGATGTGAGTCGTAACATCCATGACCTTTCCCATAACCCACCCTCTCCCAACCTCTTTTCCACCCTCTGACACCCTTCCACTC